>JALMGJ010000014.1:11287500-11600000 GCA_023362775.1 Charina bottae | reverse complement strand
ATTCCTGCACACCTTTTGGTTGCATCTGTGAGCCCAGATGAACTTCTTTGGGTATCACAGAGATAGTTGTATTCCTTATACCCATCTTGACAATGGGGGACATGGAGCACTGCTTCAGCAGAATTTTATTTATTTACAAAATGAGTGGGTATATATTAAGATAGAGTGTATGGTTGGTGGAGGTAATTCTTAAGGTCATGATTGGGTTTCCACTTAGTTAAGCCATAATGCAGCTTCTTGGTTTTATTTATTTATATTTCATAGAAGGCTCTAGGTAGCTATCTCATCATAAAATAATAAAAAACATTGGTGCAAAAGAAGAAGAGGACACAAAAATACATAAGAGGACCAATCAGACCAAAAATATAGCCAGCAGCAGATGTATCCTCACAACCCCGGCTACCAATCACAGCATCCCTATGCTAGATGGAACAAGTGGGACTTGACAGCTTTCCTGTTAAGGGGGGACATAGCTGACTGAATCTCTGTGGGAGGGGAGTTCTGGAGTGTGGGGGCAACCATTGAAACAAAATGCTCCTGAGTTCTGTTAAATAATAGTCACAAAAGGCAGGACTGGAGGGAGATGACTCTATTTTGATTTAGCATGATGTATGGATCCAGGTCTTGGGGCATATTAAAGAAACCATGGCTTAGGCTTGCTGTGAATTCATCCTTTTTCATTTTTAAACCTTAATCTAAGGTGTAGCATGTTATGCAGGCCCATCTAATTGTGACTTGTTTGATAAACCTTGGTTTAGCATGATGTAGGGACCCGGTCATAATATTTCTGGTCAGGCAAATATTAGACGACAACTTCATGCCGTATACATTACGGTAACCTAAGCTGCAAGTAATTATGCCATGCATATTTTAATCTCCTGTAGCTTCTTACAGACAAGCTGAAGGGGAGAGAAAGCATTCCTAACTTCCATTTCCATCTTCTAGTCAACAAGAAGGGAAGCTAAGAGTTATCATCCAATGGATGAAACTTGTGCTTGTTCCTAGTTTCTAGGCATTTTTCTTAAAGGGGGAATGAGAGAGATGCTCTAGTATTATGAACTCCTGAGAATCCAGGATTTTGTGGGCATTCCTCCCATTTTTTAAAATCTCTGGACCCATTCAGGAGAAACAGGTTTTGCATTTTTGCTTTATAGGGTACAAATGGATTGCGTACTACAAAGTGTGAAGAACTAAGTGCCCAATAAAAAAATATCTTATTGCAGGAGGGAGGTAAGTGTGAGAAAATGTCTGCCAGGAGCATTGAGCCAGGCAAAGGATACAATGATCAAGTTCATACCTGATGTTAAGTCATGGTTTCCTTAACTGTGGCTTGTTGAATAAACCACAGTTGGCTGGATTCACATATTCTACAAATCATTAAACAATATTTTTTTATCTTTTATCTTAATTTTTTATGTTTTATTGATTTTATTGTAATTTCCTTGCTATGAGCCACCCAGAGTCGTTGAGAGTCGGGTGGTGTACACATTTAATTCATCATCATCATCATTATTATTATTATTATTATTATTATTATACCACAATGGCTAGTTTTGCACATATGAATTTAATTAATAATAATAGTAAAGACAAACTAATGCAGAAACAAAACAAGATCTGTCACCTGATAGATTAGAGCAGCAGTTCTCAAACATTTTGGCCTCAGGACTCCTTTACATTTCTTAAAAATGATAATGGACCTCAAGGAGCTTTGGTTCATGTAGCTTATATCTATCAATATCTACTGTATTAGAAATTAAAACTCAGAAATGTATGTTTGTTTGTTTGTTTGTTTGTTTATTTATTTATTCATTCATTTATTTATTTATTTATTTATTTATTTATTTATTTGACGTCTTGGGGACGCCCAGGAGTCCCCAGACCACACTTCGAGAACCACTGGTTTAGAGCAGTATGTGAACCAAACTTGAGTTTCTATGGGATTATTCTCCTTTTCTCTGCTCCTTCTTTCTAGGGACTGATGGTAACAAAGATAGTGCTCTATAGCATATTTTCTTACTAAGTATAAAATGCATAAATTGACTGAGTCTGGTTGATCCTTGCCGGTGTTCAGATCATGAATAAGGAGCAAAATGGAATGGTAGGACATCCTCCGAATGTGTGTGGGTCTGTTTCATTGAGGATAGTTCAGTTCTCCTTAACCCAGGAGTAAGAAACTCTGGGATGTCAAGTGTCTGCCTCTGATTGCTTTTCCACTGCCAAGCACTCAAGAGGGTGCAGATAACTTGTGCCAATGCAAGTGGGCATTATATTTCCCAGCTATTCATTGAATGAAATTCTGGCACAGAGCCTGAGCATGCTCTGAGAAGATGGGAGTCTCTGACTTAATTCCTTGTGCCAGAAATTTTGTTCTAAAGATTAAGGATCTGCAGCTTTTGAACTTGGAGTGATTTTTTCCCCAGCATTACAGCAACATGTGAAATAAACAGGGCCTCTATCTATGATCTTCCATAATGGGATACAGGGAGTCCTCATTTAGTGACCACAATTGGGACCGGCAGCTTGGTCGTTAAGTGAAGCTAAGTGAAACTGCGACTATGCTTACGATCTTCCTTTTGCTTTCCTTTGCTTTACAACCTGCGAAGGTCATCAATGCAAGGATTGCTTGCAAAGTTACTTTTTCATCACCGTTGTAACTTTCAACAGTTGCTAAATGAGGACGACCTGTACATGATTTTCTGAAAAGAATGTTATTTGTGCTAGTGTTAATATGATGTAGCGTCTCTAGCCTTGTTCATGAATGTGGTGCCCTTGAACTTGGAGTGGTGGTTCTGTGTTTTATGATCGTGGTCTTCAGGTTTTTTTTTTTCCCAGTCATTCTGTATCTTAAATGAAAGCTGTGTTATAATTATAATCAAGACTAGTGCCTGAAAATATAATTTCGGTATCTCCAGTCTTGACAATAATACTCACCCTTTGAATTAGTTGTCAGCAACTTCAGAGTTGCATAGCGGTTGTTAGCCTATTTACATGGTGGTTTTACATTTTGGGTTGGAGGCAAAGAAGTAGTGAAATGAAAAATCTCGCTAGGGTACTTTAGCCATCTCACAACATTTGGCACTCCAGAACATGTTGCTTTCCTGTTCCTAACATATGACCCAGCTAGTTGTGATCTCTTTTCCAGAGATGATCTATCAAGCATAGCATGAGAGTATCTTTGATGTGGCTACATATCCTGCATTATTACTTACTAAATTTGTTTAAGTGTATGTTTTGACTAAGGGTGTATTAGATTATTTAAACATCCTTTCTTCATTTTTGCTTTTCAGCATATAAAACAGTATCTGGAGTTAATGGACCGCTAGTAATCTTGGATCAAGTGAAGGTAAATTTGGGGTTTGGTGGGTATGCAGGTAAAAAGACACTTGATCTGAACTGCAGTTTTCTGTGTTTTTTTTTCTTTAATTATTATCAAGTATTTCTTATATTTATAAGTGTGGAGTCCTTGGTGCTCTCTGAGCCTTGTTGTTTTCTTGCAGACGTTTCATTGCCAGGCTAGGCAACATCTTCAGTGCGAAAAGGGAGTGGGACTTGCTCTCTGTTTATATACCATGGCTTGTCCTGCTTGTGTTGGTGGGGATGTTGTTCCTTGGAATTATATACCATGAAACAAGCCATGGTATATAAACAGAGAGCAAGTCCCACTCCCTTTTCACACTGAAGATGTTGCCTAGCCTGGCAATGAAACGTCTGCAAGAAAACAAGGCTCAGAGGGCACCAAGGACTCCACAGTTCAACCCTGAGCTACAAATATTCTCTTCGATTTGTAAGTGTATTTTGCAATTGTCAATTTAAGTGCTAGCTTGGTTGGTAATGAAAATTACATGCAAGCCAATTCATGGACTCTTTGAACGTACCACCCTTTTGGACAAGGAAAGCCCCCCTCTACATGTTCCATGTGGACATGCAAATCTCATCCCTTCCTTTACAGTAGAACAACATTTGTAGACAAGTGACTTGTGGGTTTATTTACAGGGGCACTTGAACATCCCCATCAAATACAAAAGCATTGTCAATGTATAACCTCTGGCTGGGATTTCCAATTACACTGTGGAATTTCAAACATGAAAAAGTTAGACCAGCCTTTCTCATTCTTGCATCTTTCCTCTGATGTTGGACTAGCAACAGCACCTCAGGCATATCTAATGCTTTTGTAGCCAATGCATTTTAAGAACATCAGATTGGGGAAGCTACTGTATAGATAACAGCTTTTTTCTGAAGTGAGACAACTAGATAATTTTATCCCTTAGCCATAAAATGCTATAGTAAATGTTCAATGACAGATGGCTGTCAATGTCAGGGTTTTTCTGTGAAAAGCAAATCGCTTTCTGTACTGTCTGTGTACTTTCTGTTTACTATTCCTTTGTAGCGTTCTCAAAACATTTCAATAGATAAGGAAGGCACAGGTGGGTAGCCTTGGTCAGCCAAGGCATCATGTGATGTTATTGTCTCAGTCCGAAATAACTATCTCATGGGAACCAAAGCCCACACTTTCGGGGGGGGGGGGGGGTGAAACAGTATGCTTGGTTAGATGCAACACTGCCATCTCATGGCGGTTTATACTATGTGCAATCCTGAACGCTTTAGGCTTTGTTAATTTGAAAAGCCTTGTGACCCATGATTCTAAGGTTCCACCAATCAGAAAGCTGAAACAAGTGTATATCTCAGCTGTGAACTATGGGTCTATGCTTCTTGACTTCTGTCCGGTCTTTTAGCCATGTTCCTGTGTGTGTTCTGCTTCTGAGGACTGCATGCCATGGCTGTGTATGTAGGCCATGGCATCGTGGCTCCTTCATGTCTGTCAATGGAACCAAGGAACGAAACTCTGCTTATAGGTTTGTTTTTTCCTTTTCTGCAATAATGTAACTGTATATACATTTATTGCCTTTTATTACAAGCAAACATTTTAGCCATAAACGCTGCACTCTGTCTGATTACTCTGCGCCTTAACCCCATAAGCCAGCATTATCCCACAGTCAAGCCATTGCTATGGCTGTCAGAGTTTCACACTGAATGCTTGTGAAAATGGTATTAGGGGGGAAAAAAACCACTGGTCTATAATTATGTCCAACAATTCGGTGTTCCCATGTTCAGTGTTCCCCTAAGTTTTTTCAGATTGTAGTTTAACCTTTAAACTTGAAGAAATGTACTTGATCAGCCTTGATCTGTGCTTTAATTTCTTATCTCTCCTGCTCTTAACAAAAATCTCTGGGCCTGGTTAACTGTTATTCGTGTCACTTAGTTTCCCAGGTATGCAGAGATTGTGCATTTGACACTTCCTGATGGAACAAAGAGAAGTGGACAGGTCCTAGAAGTCAGTGGATCCAAAGCTGTAGTTCAGGTAAGGGTTATTTCTGAAAGGGTACCCAGTATTGCTTTCCTGTAGCTTTTCAAATTTTGCAATGAAATTAAGCCATCTGAAGTAGTAGGATACATTATTTTATTCTTACCTGTTCATTCTAGATCATTCTAGGGTCCAACATCTTTATTACATAGGACTTTACAATGGGCTTTTTGAACTGAGTTGTAATATTTCAGAAATCATATATGTTTCCACGCTTTCCATGAAAGAGAAGTCCTTTCAGTTTCTGTTCCCACAATATTTTGAACTCTGTTCTTCAAACTTTTGTTCCAGGAAAGCTTAATATAATTTTCTTTCCTGTCAGGTGTGGAATTGATTTCACATCAAATTAGCCATGTGACAATAGATTAACACTATTTTTGAGTTGTTAAAACTAGAACCTAAAATAAAGAACTAGCACTATATTGAATTTGTTTAAATGTTTACTAGGAAGCCATTGATGATAATGGATAATGTTATTATCTCATATCAATGCCCTTATATTTAATATTGCAGCAAAATTAATATTCTGTCCCAGGACAGTTTCCCTTATCTATCTCTAGTTCTACTACTTTTGCACATCTTTAATGTTGATAAACTATCAAACTTTTCACATTTCGTGAAACACTCAAATATGTAACACTCCTTTTTCCCAAAACCAAACTGCATATTCTCTTCTTTTTTCTTCCTCTACCCGAGTGTGGTCATTTAAGTTCATGCTTGTTTTTACAGTCATAATTCTGGTTAAATGCTATTTTCTAATATGCTGAGGAGGTTTGGATTGGTTAAATCTAACTATATTAGGAGATAATAAATATAAATAAGTTTGTAACTTAGCTTTGGTTAATGTGAATCCATTGCATATAATTATCTGTCTAATTGCTGCAATAAAAACCTCAACTCCCAATTAAAATAAGAATATGAAATAATAAAATATTTGCCCTCTTCTAGGTGTTTGAAGGAACTTCAGGAATCGATGCTAAGAGAACATCTTGTGAATTCACCGGGGATATCCTTCGAACCCCAGTGTCTGAAGATATGCTTGGTAGTACCAGATTTTGTTTATTGCATGGAAAACTTCATATGTGACTTGTCCCTGATACAGTAACTGTTTCCTATGCAGGATGGTAGCTGGGTTTTTTTGCTAATGTATCTCTCTTGTTCTCATCTTTGTAGGGCGTGTGTTTAATGGATCAGGAAAACCCATAGACAGAGGTCCTGTAGTCTTGGCTGAAGACTATCTTGATATCATGGGTATGTTTAAAATGTTTAATATAACACTAATATAAATGTTTAACAGGGAATGGGTTTGCAGCTCTGTGTATGAAAGTAGTAGACCAGTATAATAAAGGAACAGCTCAGTGAAGCAGAGCTGTGTGAATGTTCAGTTGCAAATACGGAGTCCAATGAAACATGATTGAGGCACCCATTCTGATCAAATCGATGCAACCCCATCACATACCTTAATGTTGATTTGAAGGTTCAGTGGCTGGCACACACAAATGCACTTTTCCTTCATCCAGACATTCAGGTCAATTCAACAATTGTTGAATCCCAATCATATCACAAGTTCAAATCAGATCTTGGCTCATTTGCACATCCCTACAGGGAGCCCATACAAACTAGAAGTTCAAAGGACTGCTTACATTGCCTCTTTTCAAAGGCTGACTATGCGGACAAAATAGGATAATCCTTAAACCATCTTTATTCAAAATGGGTAGTAGCAGTTTGACATTTGACTGTGTTGATTTTCCATTATGTTCTAAGCCAGTGGTTCTGAAACGTGGCAGCTTTAAGGTGGGTGGACTTCAACTCCCAGAATTCTGCTGGCTGGGGAATTCTGGGAGTTGAAGTCCACCCATCTTAAAGCTGCCAAGGTTGAGAAACACTGCTCTAAGCCAATGGTAAAAAGTTCCAGTTTTGAATAATCTATAAAAACCTAGCAACAAAAGAAAATAGCCATGAAGCAACTAATTAGAACATTTAACTGGCTTCAGATAATATTAAGGTCCTGTCAGTAATTCTTACTGAAAAAGCCATGTTTGAACATACCTTTGAAAATGAATTCAAATGGGGGCCACACTGCATTTCTTATTTATTAAATGACTACCCAGAGAAGACCCAATTCTGGTTTCTTGTAAACCTCACCCAAGAAATGTCCCGTTCCCATAATGTTAATTACTGATTGTTATCACAAAAATGTTCAATTCTCTGGCTAGAAAATTTAAAACAGGTTTAAAAAGGCTGACTCCTCCTTAATTCACAGCCTCTGAAGATGGTGATACTTTCAAAGCTTGCTGTTGGGTACTGACTCACAAAAGACCTTGCTAGGTGTAAAAACAGTTCAGAAATATCCACTTCCTTAAACAAATTGCTTGAATTGTAACATTGATATGTTGGATTGTAATATTCTTTGCGGAAAATACTGGCCATACCTTCTTGGAAAATGCAGACTAAAACGGATTGCTTTTCCCCTCAAAATGAAACAGGCCAACCTATCAATCCTCAGTGTCGAATCTACCCAGAAGAAATGATTCAGACTGGCATTTCTGCTATAGACGGTATGAACAGTATTGCCAGAGGCCAGAAGATTCCCATTTTCTCTGCTGCTGGATTGCCACATAACGAGGTAGGTGTTTGAATATCATTTTGTGGAGTAGATAATCATTGGCTCTTATAATCACTCAGCTTTGCTCCAAACTCACAAGGTAAAAAGTATTTTGATAACTTATTCAGTGGAAATAATGTTTCCAATATAATAGTAGGAGTAGATAGTCAATCAACCAAGCAGCAAACAGCAGCCCAATCAAGGAACTCCTAAGGGGAGAACAACACCTCCACCAACACAAGCAGGACAAGCCAGGGTATATAAACAGAGAGCAAGTCCCACTCCCCTTTTTCGCACTGAAGATGTTGCCTAGTCTGGCAATGAAACGTCTGCAAGAAAACAACAAGGCTCAGAGAGCACCAAGGACTCCACAGTAGGAGTAGATAGCCTGGAGCTTTCCAGATACTTTGTTCTATCCTTGCCACAATCCCTTGCTGTTGGCCATGTTGACCAGGATGGTGGGAGTGAAAACTCATTTAGAGCACACCAGATTGCCTTCCCCAATATACAATACTGTGTTAAATTGTATCTTTGAATCTGGTTAATATTTTTAAAGAAAATAAACTTTCTGGTGTCAGTAATACATGCAGATATTAAATCACAGTCCGTGCTCCTCCTCAGAAGCTTTCATGTTCTTGCTAGCCTTCATCAGTCTCAGGATAAAATACTGGTAGTTAGGATTTTTGTATAGACATGTATGAGTTTAGAGACTAGAGGCAGGACTGAAACTCATTTTGATGTATGAAAAAGGTCCCTCATATTCAATGCCAGATATCTCTCGTTGCGACTAACAACCCACCATTGCCATCTCACTTCCTCCACCCTGAGATGACTGAATGGTTGAATTCCTGAACAGATCAAGAAGAAAAAAAATCGTAGGCCACTCTCTAGCAAGTCCTTCATGTAGCTCAAGAATAAAAGCAAGATTAAAAATAAAACTGTTTAATAAATCCCAGCATTAAGACATTAATTAAGACATGAAGCTAAAATCGTACTGAAAGCTAAAACCCTTCATATTTCGTTTAAAAGACTGGAAATCCAACCTCTCCACAGAATGTAGTCCACATCTGGAAGCTGGAAGCTTTTACAGCCACCTCATGTCTCTTTGCATAAGTACTTGAAGGCCCTGAGATGCAGATCTCTAGTCTCCAGAGATGTGGTTTCCACTGTTCTTCAAGCATTTCTCAGTCTACTGTTTTGATGGGAGTGAGTTTTTGCTGTATAATCCAGTTTTTTCCCCCAGAACATCATTACACATAGATTGGATTGGTGGAAAATTGATCTGCCTACATACCTGATTGACTACTCTTCATTCTCTTTTAGGCGTAACCAAACCAAATATGAAAGCAGTGTGTCTTTTCTTATCCTCATAAATGACACTTGGATATCTTTCTCTTACCACCTATGTTCTTCCTAAAAATCAATGCTTTATTACACTGAAGCCATCCGTTGCCTTTTTTTTCCCCAGATAGCGGCTCAGATCTGTCGTCAGGCAGGCTTAGTGAAGAAATCCAAAGACGTGGTGGACTACAGTGCTGAGAACTTCGCCATTGTATTTGCTGCAATGGGTGTAAGTAGCTAAATACATGCAAAATGATATTCTTTCATTGTCTAGAACTGTATGCACCACCATGGGAGAGAAACCTGTCTTCCCCCCCCCCCACTACTCTGAGACTGCTGCCAACATTTGGCAGCATTTTTTTTTTCTTTTTTGCTAAAAAAAATCAGGGTGGAAATGGTCACTGGAGGCCTTTGGGAAGTAATGCACCCCCATTTTCAATCTTAATGCCCCCACAGCTGAAATTATGCAGCTGAAATCTGGCCATTTTTATCTCTCTGCTGGGTTGGGGAGGAGTTGAAGGGTAGAAGTGGGAACCATTTGCCTTCCAGGGTCTTCTCATTCCTACCCTTAAAAAAAAGGAGAGAGTGAAAAAATTTCACCCATCCCTTCCAGTGATATCACCACTATCCCTCCAACTGCTTTCCCCTGTCGGCCTTTGGTAAGGCCTTGAAAAAAAGTTTTGTGCCCGAGCCTGGGGCCCTTGAGAGCCAGTTTGGTCTAGTGGTTAAGGCAACGGGCTAGAAAACAGGAGACCGTGAGTTCTAGTCCCGCCTTAGGCATGAAAGCCGGCTGGGTGGCCTTGGGCCAGTCCCTGTCTCTCAGCCCTAGAAAGGAGCCAATGGCAAACCAGGAGACAGAGAGTTCTAGTCCCGCCTTAGGCATGAAAGCCGGCTGGGTGGCCTTGGGCCAGTCACTCTCTCTCAGCCCTAGGAAGGAGGCAATGGCAAACCACTTCTGAAATCTTGCCAAGAAAAGTTCAGGGACTAGCCCAGGCAGTCGCCGAGGATCGAACACAATTGAATGCCCCCCCCCCAAAAAAATGGGGCCCTTGGCGTGTGACAGAGCCCGTCTGGCTGTGTGGATAATTGGTTGGGTGATGCCTGGCTGCTACATGTTTTATTTTTATTTTTATATTTATTTATTTATTTATTTATTTATTTATTTGTCATATTTATATAGCCGCCCATCTCACATAAAAATGACTCTGGGCGGCGTACAACACTTAATTAAAAAACTATAAATACATAAACAGTCACAATTAAAAAATAACTATAAAAAGGCACGCAAAACAAGAGGGAATGATATTAACCACAGTAAGGGAGCCATCGCAAAATCACCCCGGTCCCCTGGGACCCCCAAGCCTGATCACATAGCCAGGTCTCGAGGGACTTGTGGAATGTTGAGAGGGATGGAGCTAATCTCATCAATTGTGTATTTAATGTATTTTGTTTATTTTATTGTGAGCCGCCTAGAGTCATTTATGTGAGATGGGCAGCTATATAAATCAAATACATACATACAGGGAACAAGTTGCATCTCCTCACCCAAGGAATGATGCATACTAATTTACTTTGGTAGATCTGCATCTTATTTCAGAGCAGGGTCAAGTAAACAGGTGCATAGTCAGCTTATCTGTGTGCTAACACATGTAATGTGAATCCCGAAAGTGGGGTACAATTGACTAGGCAATGTGTCTCTTACTCATCTGCACCAAAGGAGCTCAACTCATGTTTAGTCTGGAAGAAAAACTTACAGAGAAGTAGTAGGCATCTCTATAAACATACAATGATCTTTTCTTTTCTGCAAGTTGGATTTGAACTGGTTGACTTCATCTCCTTGCTTTACTCCAGGTGAACATGGAAACAGCCCGATTTTTCAAATCTGACTTTGAAGAAAATGGATCCATGGACAACGTGTGCCTGTTCTTGAACTTGGCTAATGATCCAACGTAAGTGGATAAACTTTGCCTCTTGTCAAATTTTGAATAGTGAAAATATAGGAAACAGTGAAATGTGAATCTCGTCTCTGCTTCTTGTAGTTCATTTAATATTTTTCTAATCCACCTAACAAGCAGGTTTCCAAAAGTCGTTGGAAATCAATTTAGATGTAGCTTTGAGCATCGACTTATGAAACAGTGACTTATATCTGTCAGATTTCTGAGGTAAAATGGCAGGAAAAGATTTGAGGCTTGTGAAACAAAAAGCAAAATAGTTCTTGCTTAAAATTCAAACCTGCGTGAGGCACTGAGTTTTGCCATTGGAAAAGAATCCTGGAAAGCACTTAAATCACATTTAACAGGGAGCATCCTTCCCAGATACCTGTTGGTCAGCACAAGCTTGGAAATGGGCTGAATCTTTGGCAACATGGGTGAAATTTGGGAGTGAAGAGTTTCTGCCTATTAGCAACAACATTCCCTGTGCCTTTCAGTCTTGAAAGAGTCCATTGAAGAGGTGTAACCATCTTAGAAAATAAGTTCCAGCAGGCCATCAGTGACATGCAGCGACCAGCCAAATGTATTCAGGAAGCTCACAACATGAATGTGACAGTGATAGCTCTCTTTCATTATTGTTCTCCAGCAGCTGGTATTTAAAGAAGTGAATAACCATCAAGACCATTAACTACTGACATCCTGATCATTCATGAGTTTGTCCAGACTCTTTTCAAACATTGATGGCCAGCCACCAGATCTGAGTACATGCATTGTTGAATCTTGCAGGGTTTGTAGTTAATTGCTTGATGACACCCTCAAAAAAATCTAAGTCAGATTCGTTGGGTGACAGGTATCAGTCTCTGCTCTTACCTGGTTGCTCTCTATTGTAGGGTATTAGAACAGCCTTCCTTTTCTGCTCACTTTTTCCACTTTAAACATCAGTGTAAGATTTGAACGGAATATGCCTGTTAAAATTCAACACATGGATTGGGTTCTTCGTTCTTTGATTTCATCTCGGATATGAATCATACTACCTGGAAGTGTGCCCTTTGATTTTATTTGTGTATGCCTTCATGGAACATCTAAGCATCTAGTGGTATCTGAAAGGGGAGTGAACTCCTTGGGGCACAGGATGCATATTCTCCTCTCATTAGGTTCAGGCAATCTCCCTTAAGGAGACTATAGAGGAATATGCCTTCTCTGTCTCCCAGGGTTAACCCTTAATTACTCCCAGTGCATCTTGAATCTTGCTTTAGGGCTTTTCTTCTAAACTCTCCTTTTTTGGAAGCAAGGCCTTCACTTTGGCATAATTGGGTTGATGGAGCTCATTGTTCTTTTCCAGCATTGAGCGGATAATCACTCCTCGTCTTGCGTTGACCACAGCAGAGTTCTTGGCTTATCAGTGCGAGAAGCATGTGTTGGTCATTCTGACGGATATGAGCTCCTACGCAGAAGCTCTCAGAGAGGTATGTATGTAGTCTGTTGATCAGATAAGTGTTTACCGTGCAGCCAAATATTTCCCCTGGTTTGAGTTTTCTAATAACTTGTGAGGTGTTTGCTCAAAAATAACTAAGAATCTGTAGGTTATGATTTTCTGAGAATAAGAATTACTGCAGAATGTTCTGACATGCCTGCAAAAGGGCTTTTAGTGTGCAGTATTCAGATCCACAGTGCAGTATTCACGCCTGGTGTGCTATGGTCCATGGGGTCACGAAGAGTTGGACACAACAACTGAACAACAACAAAATTCAGATCCACAGCGGGCATGAAAACCCTTTGCATATCAATTAGCTGCCATCCTATGGGTTCAGGAAAATATGTCTTTATGCTAAGGAGGTGGCAACAGTCTTACATTTGACAGAGAGAACAGAGAGGGATGGAAACTAACTTTCCAGCATTCCTCTGGTCAGCAGTGCCAAAGGCTGCATCAGAAAAGGGCAGTTTTGGGGACAGAAGATTGAAGACCCCTTTTTATTTTCTTGCTTCTGCTGGTTATTCCAACCTTTGCTAGTGTTTGTTTGTTTACCTTCATTCACCAAAGGTCTCAGCTGCCAGAGAAGAAGTCCCAGGCCGGCGTGGTTTTCCTGGTTACATGTACACGGATTTGGCCACAATCTATGAACGAGCTGGACGAGTAGAAGGCCGGAGCGGGTCCATTACACAGATTCCCATTCTTACTATGCCCAATGATGGTGAGTTCTCCTTCAGGCTTATTTTTAGATTTGGAACTTCTCTCATCTTGTGCATCTGATGCTACATCCATCACCCTGCAGGCTGAGATTAAATGCATTAAGCCTGATGGGCAAAACATTTCACAATTCAGACACTGCTGCCATCAGCATCTGGGCAGCTGTATTTTGTAACTCCCGGAGTTTCTTGTATAGCCTCCCTAACAAGTGGAAGGGTTTTTTCCAGCATTTGGTGGCTCTTCCTTCCCCCAGCAGTCTCTTTCAGTAATCAACCTTCCCGTTTGGATCTCCTTTTCTGTTCCTTCTGGTCAGGCAAGTATGTCACAGTGGCTGGATTTATAGTTTGTGCTCAGCCATAAATAAACCATAATGGCTGGGATCATACAACACACTAAGCTATAAATCATACCAGCCACCTTGTGGCTTAACGTGATGTATATGAAACAGATTGGCAATTGGTAATGTAGTTTGCACAGAAACTGGAACGCTTTAATGCAACTTCTCTTGCAGACATAACGCATCCTATTCCTGATTTGACGGGATACATTACCGAAGGCCAAATCTATGTGGACAGACAGCTGCACAACCGACAGGTTAGTATTTTCATGTTGTAAGATACTCCTTTGTGCCTGTTATACATGAAGTCACTGGTTTATTAATCCTGTCAAAAAAGGACAACTATTTGCTGTTTGATTCAGCAGTGTTACCTGTGTGTAGTCAGATCAGAAATGCTTGAAAGCAAATGCCTAATTTCAGAGGTCATCCCTTTTTAAAGATAAAGAACAGCAACAACATTAGAATCGTACAGAGAAACGCAAGGAAATTATCGATCGAGCCAGTGCCTCTGAACTGTGGGTTGATCCCAAACTCGGTCATGCTTAAAACAGACCTGATGAAATTAGTGAAATCCTGGATTTTAGTGAATATGTTCTAGGGATGATTAAATTTAGATCCAAGCTCAGTGTCTTGGCTTTCTGTCTCCATCCACTTTTTTCTTAAATCCAAAGGTTGAATCTTGTAACGCAACAGTCCTAGCTGTTCCTCTTGCACTTCCAACTTTTCATTTTTTTTAATAGTAATTTTATTAAAGATTACAATTACAAAAGTAAAAACTAATGCAAACTAAAAAGAATAAAAGAATAAAAAGAAAAGTGCAGAAAAGAAAGTAGAAAAAAGAAAAAGAAAAGAAATATATAAAGAAGTGACTTCCCCCTTCATCACAACAAGTATAAACAATTTTAGTAACTTACCACCTTCTCTTAAAATGAACAAATGATTGTTGTAACCCGCCCAGAGTCCCTTGTATGGGAGATGGGCGGGGAATAAATTGAATAAATAAATAAAAATAAATAAAAAATCTCTTCTTCCCATAACCCATCTCTATCTATAAACAAATCCATAAAGCCTCGTGAGTGTCCTTTCAAAGGAGCCAACCGCGGTTTGAGCGAAGATAGCTATTCCCTCGCCTCCCAGAGCTCTAAACCCACCAGAGACTGCTTGTCTTGCAGTCTTCTCATGAGGAGCAGCTGTCTGGAGCACTTGTGAACGAACTCAAGTCCTCTCCTTATCCAGGGCGGAATTATTGAAGAGCCGGTCTACTCTCCGTCTCTTCATTCTGCCATGGTCATCACCTCCGCGAAGTCCGCCATTTCTTTCCCAGAAGTCGCAGTTCCAAATTTTCAGAGCTGTCATTAAAGTCTGGTTCTTCTTCCAGATTTACCCACCCATCAATGTGCTTCCTTCTTTGTCTCGACTGATGAAATCTGCTATTGGTGAGGGAATGACCAGAAAGGATCATGCTGATGTTTCAAACCAGCTGGTAAGTGGAATTACTAACAGGTGTATAGCTCCTCCATTTTCTTGCATTAAAAAGCTTCTGTCTGGTTCACAAGTTGTGTTAAGACAGCATTGCACAACCTTTGCAACCTCCAGGTGTGTGGACCTAACTCCTAACTATGTTTTCATTGTTAAGAAACACACTTGACATTTCTTAAAACCAGAGAGCCTTGATTTTTTTAATATAAGATATTCCTCTTCCAAATTTCTGGTGCATTATCCAAATTTATTCTGGTAAAGTTTTCAGTTGTTGATAATATTGAGTTGCTAGTTTAGGTCCACAAAAGCTTTTTCAATACATTCAAAGCAACCAGAGTTTCAAAGGCTGCTACCAAACAAATACTTTATAGACTGCCGTTTGGCTGTTTTGCTAAATTATATTCTTTTTCTGATCTTTCTAAACTTTTAAAAGTACCATTAATAATTAGTTGATAAAAAAAACTACCATTGCGTTTTCAATCAATGTTTTCCAGAAAATGTTTTTTCCTGCCATCTTTAAATAAGGGTTATTCCAAACTGTCAATTTCTAGGATTGTATGATAAAATGGGCTACCAATTTTGGTTGTAATATACAGATGAATGCATGGGAAAGAATGTGGGTAAATGGGATAAAATTTACATTGTGTTATAATTTAAGAGAAGAACTTTATAAAATGATATATCGTTGGTATATTTTACCAGAGAAACTATAAAAAATGTATAAAGATAGCTCAAGTCAATGTTGGTAATGTGAAAAACATGAAGGGACATTTTACCATGCATGGTGGACTTGTAAAAAATCCAAGAAATATTGGATACAAATACATACAATGATACGAAGAATTCTAAACATTAATATTGCAAAGAAACCAGAATTTTTTTTATTGGGACTTATGGATGGTGAGTTAGAAAATGCTCGTGGAAGGTTGATTTTGTATATGGTAACGGCAACAAGATTATTATAAGCACAAAGATGGAAGAGTACTGAAATTTCCACAATGGAGGAATGGATCATGAAAATGTCAGATCTGGTGGAAATGGCAAAACTATCTGTTTGGGCAGGGAGAAAACAAGAAGTACATTTTTAAAAGACTGGAAACCTTTTGTGGACTTCTTGCTAAAAGAAAAAGATGAAATGATTTATGGATTTAATGATTGAAAAGGTGACAATTAAATAAGGGCTGAAGGAATTTCTAGAATAGTTAGGAGGACGGGGAGATGATGGGTTTGTTAATATCTGTTGAAAAGAAGGTTATAAGTCATCTACTTTAATTTCTTTAGTTGTTTCTCTTTTTTGTTTTTGTTTTTTTCTTTGCATTTCCCTATCTTTTTCCTTTTTTCTCTCTTCTTATCTATTTTATTAGACTTGTTTTTTTTTACTTATGGAAAAGATCTGTAATAAAAATAAAAATAATTTAAAAAAAACCCAAACTGTCAATTTCTCATGAGAAGTAGGATCCCAGTAAAGCCCAAGTATGTCTAATTGCCTTTAATCCTATGAAGGTCATATTGCCCATGGAAACCTATTCCTTAATACATTTCACAGTCCTGCTAGCTCCATAAGAGTCCTTGTTTTTTTGTCTAGTATGCCTGCTATGCCATTGGGAAGGATGTCCAAGCCATGAAGGCTGTGGTAGGAGAAGAAGCACTTACTTCTGATGATCTTCTCTATCTTGAATTTCTGCAGAAGTTTGAGAGGAACTTCATTGCTCAGGGTAGGTATTGTCTTTCAGATGATTGGGGACACTGTTCCTGTTTCAAAGCCGTCATCTGGATCTCAGTATGTGATCCTGCTGTCTGTTATTGTTTCAGGGCCCTATGAAAACCGCACTGTTTATGAAACGCTGGACATTGGATGGCAGCTGCTACGTATTTTCCCCAAGGAGATGCTGAAGAGAATCCCCCAGAGCACCTTGGCAGAATTCTATCCCCGAGACTCCACCGCAAAGCACTAGCTTGCACCTTGAGCTCCCCAAAATACTGTTTTTTTTTCTTCCCTTGTGTTGGTGTTTACTTGTCAGCCCTATAATTAAACCAAGAATAAGTGACATATTTGTGCCAGTGTTCCTGATGTTTTAAGCTGATAACAGAGTTTAAAATATGCTCCTTCTCCAACACTGGTATCTTGAGTGGTTTACATATACTGGGAGAAAATGGTTTATCTTCAGAGCTCTGTTTTGCGTTCCTGGACGCATTTTTCCTTTATGTGGCCTTGGAGGAAGAAAGTGCACAGAGCTGGCTGCCATGCCATTTTCAGACTGTTGGAGCATGAGAAAAGTCGTCTAGTCATGGAGGGAAAATCTAGTCCATCAAAAGTTGAGAAAAGTTGTATTCCTTGGTCAGGCCATCCTTGTCCACTCGGGACTTTTGGTATTCGGTGCTATGCCATACCATTGGTTGCACTCTTAAGCCATCCTGCTGACAAGTGGACAAAAGAAGGCCACCCAACAGGTTAGAATGGTTACTGGTAGCATTTCAAGCCCACAAAGCACCATTCACTTCAAGTATGGCTAGGAAATCACCCAAGAGTGATTTTGCAATATTTGCACATCCTGTTGCTTGCCCAGGAACAAGTCCATGATTCCTACCTCTTCTGTGAACTTGGCACAGGGACTACTTTCCAGGTTGCCAGTCCCATTGCCCAGTTCCAGCTTATCCATTCGCACATTTATGCAGTTGTGGACATAAATATGAAACAGTAGCAAAATGGGGTTTCCTCCCCTTTTTCCTATGCTTCATTGCAAAGTAATTGTGGCAGAGGACAATGCTGGTGAGGGTGATGATGCCTGCAGCTAATGGGTATCTTGTTTTGTACAACATCAGTCTTCAAAATACTCTGAAAGGGGCCCAATGTTTTCCAACTGCACGTCGCAGCACACCCCTATGTTTGAACAAAGTTGAGGAACATTTACTTGAAATATCCCTAGATCATTTGAAAGTTATACCACTGAGCCCTCTTTTTAGGTTCCTAATGATCCAGAAAGTAAGAAGGCACACTGAACATGTGAAGGGCTATTTTAAATTCTGTTATTGAGAAACCCTTTGGAAGGTATTGGGTTTGAACCCTACCCAACCTTGGATTTTTCTTTAAACCATCTTCCAAGGTGAAGCTCGCTAGCCCCGTTCAATTGAGCACAGCTCTAAAACTTGCTTTGGTGCTGGGCAGTAGATGGCATTGGCAGCCAAACGCTTTTGTAGAATAGGCTCGTGTGAATTTCAAAGCCCAGAGGCAAATAGGTATGTTTTCACCTTGATTTTGGTTTCCAGCCTTTTCCTTGGGGCTGCTCCCACCGCTCTACTTTTGGTGATCCAGATCACAAACTATGGGACAACATCCCAGATCCCAGCTGGGTGTTGCTTGGAGAGGTTTGTGATGGTTCAGGCTGCAAAGACTGCTGGTTCCAACATTTCTCCCCTTTGGTCCTCCCAGCGCTTTGTTGTATGCAGATCTTCTTTGTACTGTTTTGTTCTGTGTGCTCTGTAACTTGGGTGCAGTAGCCTTTTTTTCCTTTACTCTGATGCATTCCATCAAAGTTGTGTCAATTCTATTTTTCTCTGAATTTGAGGAGGGTTGGGAATCATGGGGATGGGGAAATAGCATGGAAATATTTTAATGTAGAAAAGTGTGATACCTGAATAAGTTAAACATGATAAATAAATGTTAAAGAAAATGGGACTCTGTTCTGTACTGACAACATGGAGGCGTCTTGTTTCATTTAGGGGTGGGCCCTTCATAAATCATGAGCCTTTAGGGCTTGCAGTTTCTCAAGAACATTAATTTCATACTCACAAGTTGGCCCATACCCATATAAGTAAGTCATGAGCCCATCATGGTTCATCTTTGCTTCAGTAGATGTCCTTGTCCACCAGCTTCAGAGCTATTAGAAGGAAGAGGAGATACCTTTCATCGGTTGCCGTTGCAGATTTCTGCTTTCCATCTGACATTGTCCATTAATCACTGATTTTCTACATTAGTGTGGAAATGCTCTACTCTTAATTGTTGAATGTCGTGAGTCCATGGTGGCTAGCTGTTATGATTAGCATAGCCAGATACCAGAAATAGCCCTTTGTCAGAAAGCAGAGTGGCAAGGTTGGTCTAGCCACCTATAGCCACCCCACCCTGATCTCCCTCCCATGAATATTTCCCATTTTTTTCTGCCAGTTGGGGGCCGCTGGAGGCGGGGTCAAGGGTCTTTCTGAGCAATTATGCTAGAGATGTGCTTTGCAGCATGCCTAGCTTCTGAAAGAAGAGTCTTCTAAAAATTGAATCAGGAGAGGCAAAGAACTTGGTTGGCTCTTGTGGGAGGTTGGGTTGTTGCTTTGGTAATGGAGCACTTGGTTAGTGTGGGTCAATTTCCGGTAGACTTGTGTTTCTAGAATGCCCTCATTTCCTCTACTGATGAGGATGTCCAAGAAGGGTGGTGTGTTGTTGTTTTCTTCTTCCCTTGTGAATTTTATTCCATTGAAGATGTTGATGGTTTCATGTGTTTCCTCCAGTTGTTTCTTTTTTATTATGACGAAGGTGTCATCTACATACCGGATCCATACTTTGGGTTGTATACGTGGGAATGCTATCATTTCTAGACGCTGCATTACAATCTCTGCTATGAGTCCTGAAAGTGGTGATCCCATGGGTGTTTCTTTGATTTGTTGGTATATTTGTCCATCAAACTGAAAGTAGGTAGTGATGCAGAGGTCGATGAGGTCCATGATTCTGGGTATTTCTATCTTAGTGTATTTGACTAGGTTGGGTGTGTTTTGTAGAGCTGCTGCCATGGATTCTTTTGCTAGTGCTGGGTCTATGGATGTAAAGAGTGCAATGACATCGAATGACACCATAATTTCATCAAGAGACAATAGAAAAGCCAAAAGACCAGAACACCTCCTTGCCAGCAATCAACACCCAGATAGGCAAAGATTAACACCAGGATTAGCACCAGAGGAACAATCAAACAGCACAATATACCCTAATCAAGGAACTATTTACTCAATCAACCAAACAGCAAACAACAGCCCAATCGAGGAACTCCCAAGGAGAGAACAACACCCCCACCAACACAAGCAGGACAAACCACTGTACATAAACTGAGAGCAAATACCACTCCCTTTTCGCACTGAGGATGTTGCCTAGTCTGGCAATGGAACATCTGCAAGAAAACAAGGCTCCAAGAGCACCAAGGACTCCATAGTTCAACCCTGAGTTACAAATATTCTCTTCAATTGATTTCAAAACAAGCAAGAAATACACAACAAAGCAATTTATACTGAAATCAGGGGGCTAAACTCTGCAGAACTAAGACAGTTTAAATTGCTAACATAACCTAAGTAGCTGGAGAAGTAGGTTTTACCCAGTAAAGGTAGTTCTCGCTTAGTGACCACAATTAGGACCAGCAACTTGGTCATTTAGTGAAGAGAAACCACAACTGTGCTTATGATCTTACTTCAGCTTTCCTTTGCTTTACAAATCTGCGAAGGTCGTAAATGTGAGGATTGGTCGTAAAGTTACTTTTTCATCGCTGTCATAACTGCCAATGGTCACTAAATGAGGCAGTTGCTAAACGAGGACTACCTGTACTCCAAAAAGGAAAAAGATGCTAAACAGGCCTCTTTCAGGAGGGTATGTCAGAGCCAAGAGGGATCAGTATTGTCTAGGTCAGTGTTTCTCAACCTCAGCAACTTGAAGATGTATGGAATTCTGGGAGTTGAAGTCCACACAATTTAAAGTTGCTGAGGTTGAGAAACACTGGTCTAGGTACTGTCAAAATGCTTCTACCTGTCTATATAGAAATGTACTACAGATCCTGGTCAAAGCATGGAGAGAAGAATTGAACCTGATGAATAGTAGTATCAGCAATGAAGCATCTCCAAAAAAACGAGACAAAATAGGAACCAGAAATTAAGGCGTATTACTTAAAAACAGGTACAGCAGGATCACCAATTGTGGTTCATGAATGAATAAGAACAGAGTTCCTTTTCCTACCCATTCAATAAAGAACAATTGGGTTTACACTGTGGAGTTATGGGCTGTTTAACACTGTTCAAATAAGCCTCAATTGCATTTATTCACACATTTTAAGACATAAACATGGTTTACAGATTACAATGGCATATTTTTGCACAACACATTAAGTCAGAGCCATACAACAATGTGGTTTAGTGTGATACGTGAACCTGGCCAGTATCTCTAATCTGCAATATAGCTCAGAGAGAAGAAAAAAGTGAGCTTTCAGTTTAAGTCTGTGATAGTTCACTGCTCGAGGAATTGGAGGCAAAGCTCTTCAGTGCCTGAAGACTTGGTAGCAGCAGTGAAGAGCATGACTGTGGTTCTAATCTTGCTTCCTAATTTGCTCATGTGCAAATGATGTGATGGAAACATGGTTATTATGTATTTGTTCATAGATAGTACCAGAAATATAAGCCACATGGGGGGGTTATCACAATAGCACTGTGAAAGAGGTATGTCTATGAAGGTTCTCAGTCATCCAGGTGGAATTGTCTGTAGCTTGAATCATGTCAACTGGATTTTTATTGACTGAAGAAGCTCCTTGGATAAGGAGCGAAACGTTTCCACTGAGAAAATAAAAATCCAGTTGACATGATTCAAGCTACTGTAAAAGAGGTAGGCCTTCAAATTCACTAAAGCATTGCATGTTACATGCAAAGCATGAAACACCCTAGTCAATCGGCCATTCTCCCATATGGGGCCCCAGGAAGCACTTAAATATAATAGACTTATTTTATGCAGGAAAAAAGGTAGACAAATTTAAAGCCAACCATGATCTGCTGCTAATTGCTGCAGGCGAGGCCTGTTAGAAGCATAGCTGCAGGGGCCAGTTCAAATGTTGGCCATCCTAGTAGACAACAGGTGGCCAGCTGAGTTCTCAAACCAATTAGTAAGCAACCCATGTCCCCTGATTAGTTTCTCCAATAAGAGAACAGCAAATAAAGATAAAAAGGAAGGATGGAAAAGTGCAGCTTGGGAAAGTTTTGTGTGGCTTAGTTATGTCTAATCAGAGGAATGGGCGGCGAGCTAGAATAAGGGAAACTTTTTGTTGTTTGAAAGCAAAAGGTTTGTTGGGGGAGTATTTCCTTGGGATGGCAGTGGGCTGACAGATAAATATGGCGCGTCAGCAATGGAGCATTAGTTTCTGGGGGATTTTTTTTTTAAGTCAAGAGGGTGCTGCCAAAGGAGAAGGGAATGCATTGTGTTGAAATTCAGCAATAGGTTAGAAACCTTTTCACATCTCTAAGTTAACTGTGGTTTCAGATACTATTGCTTTTGCTGGGCTGAGAGATAATGATTTCAAGAAGGATTAAATAGGATATTTCAAGTAGTAAAAGGTAAATTTGCTACTGTTTTAAGGTCCATAGAGTATTAGGAGTATAGGAAGCTTCCAGGTAACACTGTTCCCACAGCTTGCTCTTGTCTATTCAAGAAAAGTAGAGCTCTGGATTCTTCATCAAAGATGAGATTTTTCTGATCATTTGTTAATTCTAACTACAGATGCCCGGGACTGAATTTAAATGGGTGTTTTATCCCTCCTTTCCCACTGAGCTACAACTCATTCTGTAAGAGTTGATGGGCTTTAAGCTTCTGAGATCTAGTTTTTTTACTGGAACCTCAAGGCTACTGAGAACGTTTTACCCAAGATTTCATCTGCCTGCACCTAAAATGGACCTTGAGTTTGCCTGTGGTCATTTGGAAGCCTTTAACTAACCTGATTGCAGATTTTCAGTGCCTTTCAAAAACGTTATCTTGTGTTGTACTGTATTCAATTCTACGCTATTACAAAAACATTATTGGCACTGCTTATGCTAGAAAACGGGGGCTGTGCTTCATGTTCTCCATTTTCCATGAGTTGCATTCTTCTCAGGTGGTGAGTTAGATCCACCACAGCAGCATGAAGAATCCCACACTAGCAATAATAGCCGCAATGCTCCAGGAAGTGATGTCCAGGTAAACTTGAATTGTATTTCTAATCTATGCACTTTGGCATAACCAAAAAATGCCATGAAATACTAAGTAAGACTTTTTGAGATTTCCAAAGATCTCCGTTAGATGTTGCATAAAGCAGGATACAGGGGATAAAAGCTAAGCTAGTTGTTTTAAAGGTAAAGTTTGCTACTGGAAACATTTTTTATGTGAATATTGTAGGCTGTGTGAATTACTCATTGCTTATACCTGCAGATACTGAATTACATCCTGGGAAAAAGAAACAACAGTTAACTACTCAGCATTTGACAATATACATTTCAGTTGTTACACCAAACTGCCTTCCTCTCTCCATACTCTTATTGTCTACTTTCTATTCTGATGAAGAGTTTTGGAGAATTTGAAAATCTTCCTAATGAACATCATTTTGTGATGTTTTGATGGCTCTTGATAAAGTTGACCAAGTCATGGTGTGTACTCCCTTGTGCACTTACAGTAGTCAGGGCCAATTGACATTGGATGTGTTGATTCTATTGAAACTTTGCTTTAAAAATGGTCAAAATCAGATCTGGCAAAGGAGAAGAAGATATAGAAATATGGAATACAATAGGTAGACGATGTCATTGGGGTTCAGTATTAGAGGGTGCAAATGGAATTTGTTCAAGAAAAAATAGTTTCTCCACGGAAAACTAATGTTTTAGAAGACACACTGATCTTAAAATGGTTTCTTATTTATTTGCTTGGGGTGCAGTAGCAATACAGTCTGTCTCCAGGTTGATGTTGGGTATTGAGATGAAAACTTCCAAAATTCCAAGCAAGCATGGCCAGTAGGTAGGGAACTCTAGACCCTGGTGAGTGATAGAAGATTGTAAAGGATCTTTCATGGAAATGGTGACTATGATCTCTTTAGAAATGTGAAACATAAGAAGATGGTCAATATATATTTTTTCTATAAAAACCTCCTTTTTAGCAGGTCCAAGATTCTCCATCCCAAAGGGAACACTGGGCCAACAACACAGGAAATCAAGATACCGAAGCAACATATCAAAAGCATATCCATGGTAAAATGTTTAGGTCTGACTGCTGAAACTTGAGGAAACAGGACTATGGTCATTTTCCCACTAGCAACTTACAGCATCTCCTAGAGCAGTGTTTCTCAACCTTGGCAACTTTAAGATGCACGAATTTCAGCTCCCAGAATTCCCCAGCCCATTTTAGAGTATTCTACCTATTGTGCTTTATATTGCTTCATCCAAAACTATGTGATATTATAAAGACACAATAAGTTACTAATGGGGAGATGATCTATTTGTTCCATGAATTTCTGTGGGCAAACACACAGACCTTGATATAAAGGAGAGGACACTCCGTCCATCTCTAGCATATTGACTCAGAAGTAAATTCTACTGCTTTCAGTGATATTCAGGTTTGCTTAAGATTGCAGTTCAAATGTCCTGAACGTTGCTGTTTTGAAGAAAAAAGTTATTGGCTTGAAGGCTGTAAAGATGAGTAGGGTTTTTTTAAATTGCTTAGAGATGCTACAGATTAAGTCATGTCTTTATTTTTAATTTGGAGGACTAATGCCAGTGTTCCAATGGTATCAGATGTGTATGATGCTGACCTGATACTTCGTTTTTGTTTAGAACTTGAGCGTGAGCTGGATAATGCCCGGAAGAACAACAGCAGGTTGTCCTGCCAGCTGAATGAAATGGATCACCTTGTGTTCCCAGAGGTAGAGCTGGCTATTTGGATTGGGGATTTGGATTGAAAGTACAAGATTAGGATGTTGTATCTTTGCCTTCTGGGAATAGGATGCCTGGGTATAAACCCAAGATTGTAGGTAGGTCCATGTGGCCAAAGCACCCTCTAATATAGAAAATGCATCTCCTGTGTATGCTTCTGATACTTCAACACTTACTGCATTTAGGTTGTTGCTGTTATAAGAGACTCACTGACTTTGATTATGTGTCCATGGGAAGAAAGCCTAGGTTTGAATCCTGTTTTGTGCTTCCTTTGGATGGAGCTGTCTGACTGTACACAGCTCAGTCTCCCAGAGAGGCTGAAAGTCTACCTAGAATGCCAGTTGGTGGAAAAGCAGGAACTAGAGAGGAGAGCAATCACGGCAGAGAAGACTGTGGTGGAATTGGAGCATACAGGTAGGAGAAATCGGAGTAATCTTCCCAAAGAATTCAGAAAGCAAAACTGTTCTTGGTAGTAGAGATCTATGCTGCAAAGCATAGAGAACTTTGATTTGAAGGCCAAGTCGACAACACAAGAGACTTTTAAGATGTCTATTTTGAGGGGAGGTGATGTGCCTTTCTTAAAGACACACCTAATTCAGACTCTCTTGTCTGCTCCATAGTGACTGTTCTTCAGAGGCAACTGAGGGATGCTGGCTGTTCTTCAGCACAGCCAGGAGAAAACCATCAGCCTACATCCTCACCTTCTCGGCCTTCCTCTCCTCCCCAAGCTTCTAGCAGGTAAGATGCATAGCCAGAGATAATGTCAGTTTTAGCTGCAAAATTAATCCAGAGCAATGCTATGGTTACACTATTCTGTTCCTAAAATATGGCTCTTGTTATATCTGTTCAGCAGCATTCATCTTGACCTATTCATATTGACTGAGCTGCTCCCACAACTATAGCTTGTGGAGCATATCATTTACATGAAAAAGTCCCATCGCTAAATGGATAACTAATAATCCCCTCTGAAATCACAGAGATCTTGATACAGCATTCCACAGACAAACGATAACATCATCTTCAAGCACATGCCATGCTGGTTGCAGCTGAAGGGGACACTAGATTGCAAAAGCTGGAAAATAGTGAACTAGGGTGGAGATTATGTAAACAACTTCTAATCTTCCTAGCTGGATTTATGCCACTAGATTGCATAAACCAAATTAGTGCAGGAACTCAACAGTCTTCCATATCCGGTTGCTAGGATAGCTTGAATGGCGATTCCTATTCATCTCCTGGAACCAATGGATAATCTTGCTATACCTGTTCCTGTCAAATGCAGCATTACCCTTTGGATACGTTAGACCAGAGCTTTCAGAAATCTAAATGAGCATGGACATGCTGGCTAGGAAGTCTGAGGGGCCCTTCCCATCTTGAAGCATCAGCTTGGTGGAAACTTGGTCCAATTCCCCTCTGACTAATTTTTCTATGGAAGTAAACTGAGTAAGTTCCATAGTTGTAGCCCTTTGATTTAAAGTCTCTCTTTAATAAAAGGAGCACAACCTACCCTTTCCTACTGGTGTCCTACTGTAGTAGGGTGACCATACGTCCCGTTTTGAACGGGACAGTCCTGTTATTTTAGCATTTTTGAACAGTACTGTCTTTTTGACAAAAATCTCATTATTGTCCTGTTTTGGGAGACAGCCCGGAAAATGAAGCCCTCCTGCCTATCAGCGTGCAGCAAAGGAGGGTGGAGAGGCGGGCCGAGCAGTGCGAGGCCCGATTGGCTAAGGCGCACAAATGGCACGAAATGCGAATAATAAAAGGGGAATAGGGGCAGCGCTGCCGGCACTAGCTCATGTGCACGTGCACACCCTTTCCAAACTTTCCGGCCAGGCAGAGAAATTCCTCTTTCGGCAGCGCCGCCGAGCCGAGCCGTCCCGGGTCCCTGGGAGGACTGAGCGATGCATGGCAGGAAGCCTCCCGGCATGGCGCTCTGAGCCCCTCCACCCTGACAGCTGCAGCAGGCCCCGGGATGGGAGGAGAGCACTCTCACCACCTGTCCGCACCGGTGTCCCGGCCAGAGGAGGCGTCCCGGCCAGAGCAAGTCATGGAGCCGGTCGGCTGGGGCGCCGCTGAGCTACGCAGTGGGATGCAGCCCCTCCGGGTATGGAGCCACCTCCGCCTCCCGGAGCAGCAGCAGCTGCTGCTGCTGCTGACGGTGATGCCAGCCCTTGCTGGAGGTATGCAGGGTAGCGGTGGGGCCGGCTTCCTCCTGTTCTGTCCCACTGGAACAGGCGCGGGGGAGGCGGTGTTCGCATCTGTGGTGCTGGTGCTGGTGGGAGAACCCCTCTGGACAGGCACAGTCTACCATTGGGGCCGCGGTGGGCTGGGCGCCCCTTCCCGCGCCACTGCCCAGATCCATGGGGACTCAAGAGGGCTGGACGGAGCCCCCCCAGCAGATGCTCCGGCGTTCTTGCAGGGAAAGTGCGCTAAGCACCTGCCTGTTGCGGCAGAACGGAAGGCTCCCCAGAGGCTAGCAGGATGCTCCGACCTGCCCCTCCTATCGCCCCCAGCTGGCTGGGGATGATGGGAGGGGGAGTCGTGCTGTCAGGGGTTAGTTATCTTCTATCATTTTTGACAATACTGCATTAGTTTAAAAAATCCCTCTGTATATAGTGCTTTTCTCTCAAATACCATTTCAGAATAATCCAAATTGGATCAAAACTAAAGGAAGATAACTTGGCATGTTTCCTTACCTGTAATTTGCAACCACAAATCCATAAGGAAATGTTTCATAAATGCTATATAAAACAAGAACTAAAAGGAACAAGCAAACAACCACTGTTAACTTTCACCTAACAATAAGGCTGCTTTGGGCTTCTAGAAAAACAATGTCTGACACAAATTGGACCAATACACAGGAACAAAATTAAATATAGATTGTTTAATAATTAACAATCAGGGCCAGACCAAGACACTGTACTGCTTGAAGTGAAGTTGCTAATAATGTTTCCATCCACTCAAGTCATGCTACAGACCACCAGCCAAGTTATTCTGGCATATGTGGCAGAAAATCTGTCAAAAACCTCTTCCCATCCCTGTTATGGAGAAAAAGGGGTGGAGGGTGAGGAGCTAGTCATTTCCTGACCTATTCTTGAAACCTAAATCTGCTCTCAAAGCTACCACCTTATTTTAGCTAATAGCAGATCAACCCTCAAAGCAATGTATACTAGTTTTTAAAATGCTCTTGAACTCCAGGTGTGAGGAGGGGGTGGATTTTGTGTTAATTCAACCACTGTGTAGTTAAAGTTTCAGCTTTAAAGTTGCATATGGATCACAATGTTTGTATACTGTATATGACTATTGAAGTTCTTTGGGCCTCTATATATCATTTGGTGAGGCATGAATGTCACGTGATAGAGAAGCATGTCAATATATTTCATATCAGCTTAAATGTTGTCTCTCCTCAAATTCTCTGGAAATTTGCTCATGCAAGAACCCCTGGCTGTAGATTAAATTCAGCAGCTACATAGGAATGTTTATCTCCTTTTTCTAGGAAACATCCATTTGCTTTACTGTTGTTCACCATCCTCCTCAAGATTTTTTTTAGCCTAGGTAGAAACTTTCAAATTCACCTTGACATTCCTCGTTGATGAAATTGTCAAATAAGTATTGGGTAAAAATCTACTTCGGCATCCTGCCAGTTCATAGCATTTAATAATAATATGCATATACTTTCCAAATGCTGATATTGGACTTATGACAATGAAATTTTATCCTCTTGTGTAGTCTTGAGTTCAGTAGGTTGTAACTATGTGTTATTTGATCTAAGCAGGTCTACCAGATGTATTGAGTTACACCACCATAATCTCTGACCATTGGCCTGAATAGACGCAGCTGATGAGATCTGCAGTCCATAACATCTTAGGATATCAAACTCCAGTGTGCCTTAGTTAGACCTTGTCCTATATTTCTAGTCTTGCCATATTGTCAAAGTTTGACAATATGGCAAGACTAGAAATATAGGACCAACTGGCAGCAGGGCAAGGTCTGGGTCAAGGTTCCCTTTGACAGTCAATATATTTATTTCCAGTCTCACCCTATTGCCAAAGGGAACCTTGACCCGGACCTTGTGGGTGATTGCGAGTCTTTTTATATAAATGGTAATCTGTTTAAGCAGGGGTACCCAAACTTTTTGGCACGAGGGACCAGTTTCGTGGAAGACAGTTTTTCCACGGACTGGGGGGCGGGGTTTGCAGGTGGGAGCCAATTGTGTGGAATGGGGGGCAGGGTTTGCAGGCGGGAGCCAATTGCACAGACCAGGGGCAGGGTTTGCAATTGGGAGCCAATCAGGCGGAACGGGGGGCAGGATTTGCAGGTGGGAGCCAATCACGTGGACCAAGGGGCGGGGTTTGCAGGCGGGAGCCAATCGCGCGGGGGGAATATTACATAAGACCCTGTCCCATTTCTGCCTCCCCAATGTCCCGTTTCTGCCTCCCCAATGTCCCGTTTCTGCCTCCCCAATGTCCCGTTTCTGCCTCAAGGAAATGTGGTCAGCCTATACTGTAGTCATCTAGATTTTGACGTGCCCATGTGAACAGAGTTAATATCTGTGTGTGCTGAACATCTCTCTAACATTTTTTAATACTTAGTTCAACTTTTTTACTCCAGATTCTTCTTTAAAATCAACAAGAAGTCTGCAGAAAAGGTCACAGCATCAAACTTGCAAAAACAAGGTGGTGTTTTTGATACCGTATTTAATATTTAGCTTGCATTTGACTTGATAGGGAAGGAGATTACCATACTCAGCTTAAAGCAGGGATGAGGCTTTCAAAAGGACAATGTCTTCTTCCTCTGAGAGAGACATTTCTCCATGTTCAGCTAGGAATCTTGTCCTGTTCTTCCTTGACCTCATTCCTACTCTATATCAAAAATTTGTTCCTCTTATCTTATCATGCTAGCTGCCATTTTAGAAGATGAATCTATGTAACAATGGAAGAGCATATAGTGGCTTAAATTCTCATCCACCAAACCTAGAAAGCATAGATGATACATCTAGATCAGAGGTGGGCAATCCATGGGCCTTATATGCCTTCTAGCACCTTATTGATAGTCCTCAAAGCTCCCTCTACCTGTGGTTTTGGCTGAAACTTTTAGATCTAATAAAATCTTCAAGGGCTTTAACAGGCAAAATAGGTGCTTTATGCCTTGCAGTGGGGAAGAACATCCAAAGCACTTTTATGACAACTTGCGTAAATCCTTTTAGGCAATGCTGTCTTGCCAAAGCAGAAACTGATGAAGAGAAGGCTAGTCAAGATTCATCGGCAAGCTTTGTCAAAACCAGCAACCAGGTCTAGAAAGGTAAGGGTTTGTGTTTGCTTCTCCAATTAACAGATAGCAGAGAAGATCAAGATGGCCACACTTGGAACAGACCTATTGACCCCAATGAGAATTCTGGATATCTTCTTGGTTTCAGTTGATCTACTCAAATTTTGTCTGCGTGTAACCATCTCCTTGTAAACACTACCAAATAAAAGAAAATATCCGGATCTCTGAAACCAGTTTATGAGGTAGTGTGCAAAGAAAGGAAGATGACTTTGATGGACATATGCAAGAACTGTTACTTAGGCTAAAGCGACTGAAAAGCCTTTTAGGTACAAAAAACAAAATAACATTTGGAAAGACGTCAGGTAGATGCTGCCCTGATTGACTGGAGTATGAGGGAGGACGTGCAGCACAGTCAGACTTGCAAGATTCTGTTATTGAAGCCCATCTCAATAAAGTGTAGTTCTGGTCTTCCTGTGGAGCTGATTTCCTGGCCTGGTCTATCTAGTGGGGCTGACAAATAGGGCTTTTGCACTGTAACAGCCTTATTTGGAAGCACCCTTTCTCCCCAATGTGCTATTACCATTCCTTAGAATGTCATAGCATGGTGAGTATTTTGCTGCCAGGAGTGGCCAAGGCTCACGGAAGTATTAAAACCTTCACAACAGCTTTCTAGTCTCTGCTTGAATAGATGCATTGGAGGGAAGCCTGTAAACCCTCTGTAATTGGTTCACTCTCAAACTATTCTGACCCTTCAAAATATTTTTAAATATTCAACTGCAATCTTCTTTCCAGTTACTTAAGACCATTCTCCCATATTCTGGACTCTTAGACCACAGCACAGATTGTGGCTGCTTTTGTGTGACTTCCCTTTGGGTACCTGAAAACTGTTATCAGATCCTTCCTTGGTAGCCATTTCTCAAAGGTACTCTTGTGTTGAAAAATGATTACTGTTTCACAGTGTAACTCTGCTTCCTGCTTTTGCAGGATGGCTTGTCAAGGGTGGAAGGACAACTTATTGAACACAAGCAAGACTTATCCCATACTATGAGCAGTCCTGAAGCAGGTATGAATGGTGGATGGCTTGGAATGTATAGGGAGGTAAGTTAACTCTCTGAGAGTTCACATTTCTGTATCATTTTTGTTCTCAGGTTCCCATCAGAGTATGCTTCAATTTCCTGAAGCTTCCACAACTGGCAAGAATCACAGAAGTGGAGCTTCTGGCTATGAACATACACAGGTCCATAAAGATTATGATGACTATGTCCATAAGCGGTAATTACTAATTGGATGGATTCTCATTTCTTGAGTCAGATTTATCAACATCAATAAGAGGAGAGATGGCTTGTAAGATTTTTATTCTTCCACAATACATGTACGTGCATTTGCACTCCTAGACATACACTCACATATACACATAGAGCAATAATATCAGATTAAATGTTCTACATAGCTTGTTCTCTTTATGTATGTATGTATGTATGTATGTATGTATGTATGTATGTATGTATGTATGTTTACTAGAGCACAAGAAGAAGATACTCTGAGTACGGCCAGTACTCTTCCAATGACCACCCCACTGAGAAGAAGAAGAAGAAGAAAAGGAGATAATGTTCATGAAATCTTTTACCACTCTTCAGTCAACCAAGAGCCTCACATTAAGAATCCAGTTTTGGAGAAATTTGAAGTAGAAAACTTTAGCGGATCATCAAACATTGTATCTTTGCTAAGTGGAGAGGGATGCAAGGAGAATGAGAATCATGGATATGTCACCAACAAGCCTATAGATTCCACTAATTACAACATTTCTCAAAAACCAGAAGTTCCAGTAGACTTTCCACAGACAAAGTCTATCAGAAACCCACAAGTCACTTCCCCCTTTACAGGGATGAGCCCTCTTGAAGATGATAGCCTGAGCTTTTGTACTGTCCACAGATGTGACAGCACAGTGGCTCTGAAACCAACTACCAGCCAGATTGTGCCTTGCAGCTTTGGTCTTCTCCAACAAGAGCCAGAAAAAGACTTCTGTGTCTAAGCTCCTTGTACCTCCAGTCAAGACAGGAGGAGGAGGAATTCCTCCAGAGAGAAATGAAGCAAATGTTCAATTACCATCCCCTTCTATCAAGTCTTTGGAAACAAAGCCAGACTGTATCTGAAAGACGCATCCAAGGTTAGTGAAGCAGAGGATGAGTCATATATCTCTGCAAAATATGATTCATGCAGTTCCACAGAAAATGAGCTGGGATAGCTATCATCTTGGATTTGCACACCAGAGAACGGCTGCCACTGTTAAAAGGTCTCTCTTTTGAAAAATACGGAATCCTCTCAGTCATCTTGCCCACTGAAGCAAACTCTAAGGATTTAACCAGGGAAATGAACTTCAGTGCGAGGCATTCCTAGGAAACCTGAAGATATAAGCCATAGCTTGCTTACCCACATAAACCATGCACTTGATCACAATGCTGCCCATCTGATGGCATCTACCTCGAACATTTAGAAGTTACACTGACCCTTGGTGGATTTAGTATGGATATGTGCTGACAGTTAAAGTAATGGTGTACCTATTGCAAGAGAATGGGATGTGGTGGTGGGAAGCTTAAAGGTTGTTTAATACTTAGAAGCATCAGCAAACTAGCACTGCATGTGTAGCATGACGGTTGGTTACATTCCTTTCTTAGATATGAGGAATGGGTAAGCTGATAATTGGTCCAGGAAGAATAAGAAACTCTTTCCTCTATTGTCGGCTTGAAAATGGCACATATATTTAAACTCTTACCAATAAACCGTTTTTTAAAACAATGTAACTTTCTATCAAATGCCATTTGGTCTAGGTGTTATTCAGTAACTGGCCACACAGTGGTGGTGTTATAACTTATAGCAGGTCTGCAATATATGCCATTTAGGGGAAAGCGAAGCATTTCGGATTCTAAGGGTCCATTTACACTGGTTGTGAGGATAAGTAAATTGTGGAGTTCTTGGTGCGCTCTGAGCCTTGTTGTTTTCTTGCAGACATTTCATTGCCAGACTAGGCAACATCTTCAGTTGCCTAGTCTGGCAATGAAACGTCTGCAAGAAAATAACAAGGCTCAGAGAGCACCCAAGGACTCCACAGTTCAACCCTGAGCTACAAATATTCTCTTTGATTGGATCAGTAAATTCTCAAGGAGGCATTTGTTGCCACTTCCTGCTATATGTCTAGACCAGCCTTTCTCAATGGGTTCCGCAAGGGATTGTGACCGGAGGGGGAAAAATCACATTGTTTTTTGAACTTTGCATGTGTGCAATGCTAGTGTTCTCAATGATGGGAATTTTTATGCCAGCCTGCCCCTTTGCTATTGTACATGTTGGAGAACATGCATTGTGTAGGTTAGAAGTGTATTGTGAAGCTTTTGTAAGTTTTGTTATTTTTATCCAGGGGTTCCCTGAGACCTGAAAATTATTTCAGAGGTTCCTCCAGGGCAGAAAGGTTGAGAAATGATGGTCTAAACCAGTGTTTCTCAGCCTTATCAACTTTAAGATGTGTGAATTTCAACTCCCAGAATTCCCCAGCCAGCCACGCTGAATTCTGGGAGTTGAAGTCTACATGGCTTAAAGTTGCTGAGGTTTAGAAACATTGGTCAAAACCCTTGGGAGTAACATCCTTAATGTCAAGATGGGGAGAGGGCAATATGTAGCTAGGCTACAACAGGGATGGGGACCCAGGACCTTCCAAATGTCAAACAGCTACCTTTAAACTCAGCTTTTGTGATTAATGGGAATTGGGCTTAAAGATATACAGTAATGAGCGCTCAGTATGTGAAATAGCAACTCATGAAGCTCATTGTTTGGGCGGTCTATTTGCACATGTCTATGCATGTTCAGAAGTCTGATGTGTCAATGAGAGGAATAACTTCTGCATTCCCACACTAACAGCAAATATGAGACATTCTCCCCAAATAAAAGGAGGATCCGGCAGTCTAACCTCTGCAAGATTTGCAGCTGACCCAGGCTGTAAAATGTCTCAAGGGCAAGTGAAGGACACTGAACGTTAGCAAACCATCAGAAGTAGTCTTATTTACTTAACATCTATGGTGAACTGTTCATAGAACTGGGCAGGTCTAAATTTAATTCATAGTGAAATACCCACCCAAGTAAGACATCTTTGGTAATACTCCCATAAACTCATTTTTATTACAGATATATGGGAAAATACTAGATTTTAACAGGAAGAAATAGGGCTGTTTGCACCATCACAAGGCATGTGTGAACCTGAGATCACGAAGTTTCTTCAGAGTTTGTCGCATGCTGAAAATGCAGCACACAACTGCCTCCTACTTTTAAACTGTAATGTATAGTTTTTCCTTCACTCAATTATCGTCGACCTTTAAAAGCGCATAATTGTGTTTTAATCCTGGCCCCGTTTTCTTTTCTTTGCCCCTTCCCCCCCAAGATTTGCACACAATCTACAGCCACAATTATTGAGCTGCCCCCAAGGTTTTCACAGAAACAAACTGACCCTTAAACCAGGTCTCTCCAATTTGGGATCACACTTCTCAGAATTCCCACTCTGTGGAGTGGCAACCATGGGTATTGTAGTGCCTCCCTCTCTGGAAGTCATCAGATTCAGGAAAGTTGACATAAATAGAGAAGTCAAACATTCCCAGCTTGTTTCTGTGATCTGATGGCAAGGGGTGAGTATTTTTACTCTGACAATTTCTTACCTCCAGCAAGAACTAAGTGGAACAGAAATCATGAAACTGTTCTTGGCCTGTTAGGCCAGAACAGGAGCTCACCAGAGACATATAACAAGCATTATGTGGCTTGAGTGATAAGGAGAGCCAGATTTCCCTTTTTAACAGCCTCTTAGCATTTCCCTGTGATGCTGTGTGGGTGACAGCAATTGGGAACTCCAATGAGCTCTTTCGGAGGAGGCAAAAAAAAATTCTGCAGAAGGAAGAAGTTAATTCCTCTTCTCAGAAAATGGAACTGCCATCCAGCCACCACTGAGATTCAGAGAGCAAGACGAGAGGGGTGGGTGATTGTGGATACCTGCTTTAGGAACCAGGCTCTTCAACCAGGTTTATAGCGCTTATAGCCCTGGTTGAAGGGTTGTCTCCTCTTTCATTTTTCCTGATAGGATCTGTGATTTTAACCCAGTCTTCTCCAGGTGAGAATTTGCCTTTGTTTCTAAATAAGAACCTATTACACTTTTCAAATACATAGAAAGGGTGGGAAGAGTTAAACGGTGAGTTTCGAGGCCATCAGATGGGTTGATGATATCTGAGTGGGACAGTTTTAGAAGAGAAGTGGACAAATCTATAGAGGAGCAAGCAAATGTATATCTATTAGTCTTGATAGCTACTGTGTTTACTAGAACCCTTTAAATATCACACTCTGGAGCCTTGGTGAAAGAGAATGATCACCTGTCCATCCAGACTTTTAAGCTTTCTGAATGCATCTTGCTGGCCCCAGTGCAATGCTGAAACAGAGTCCAGGAGGTGTACGGTGTACACCCCTGCTTTACATGTGCCTGAGCTAGCCACAATCCATTCCGCCCCTCTTCCAAAGGTAAGGGGAAAAGCAAGCTGCTTCTGCATCGCTAATTTTGCCTTGCCACGCCTTGCCTTGCCTTGCCTTGCCACCAGATTGCCAAACCCAGGGAGGGCCCTCAAGAGGAATAGCTATTGGAATGCCATCCAAAATGCCATCCTCAGCATTAGCCATCTGAGACAATAATTTTATTTGTCTAACACAGTGTTCCTCAACCTTGGCAGCTTGAGGATGTGTGGACTTCAACTCCCAGAATTCCCCAGCCAGCAATTCTGGGAGTTGAAGTCCACACACCTTATAGTTGCCAAGGTTGAGAAACACTGCTCTAGAATATCAACTGTCTCATTATTACAAATGTAACATAAGAGCAACTGCCAAAATAATCCATGAAAAATGGTAGACAGGTCTAAAGTTGCCATGCTGTGCAATTTCATTTTACTGGGACAAGTGAAATATTCAAGTCTGCTGACTGATCCATTCCCATACCTTAGGGCATGCTGGCTGGGGAATTCTGGGAGTTGAAGTCCACACATCTTCAAGCTGCCAAGATTGAGAAACACTGGCCTAATATAGGGCTGGCTCTTTTTGTAGCCCACCACCGCCAAGTTAACCCAGCTCGGAAACTGCTCACTGATCTCCAGGGACTCGTCGTCCTGATCTTTTCACTTGGGCTGTCTTGCCGGAAAGCGGCAGAGCTGCCGCTCCCTGAGAAATCCTCCAGGTAGCTTTTAGAGTAAAGTAATACCTGGAACATTCAAGTCGGAGGAGGCGGCGAGACTCAGAGACACGGCGAGTTCTGACTTGTGCGTTGCAGCTTTGGGAAAGGAATGAACTTCAAGGAGGAGGCAAAACGGGGGTGGAGGAACGTAGATATGAATCTGGCCATTTCTCCAGAGAGAAACATGGAAGGAAAAGAGAGAAGCGCTCAGCCCAGCAGCAGAAGACTAATTGAGCTATTCTATTGCAGAGATGCTTAAAATTGCTGTTCAGAGAAATCACGCCACTGGATTTTAACTGTGAGCTGGAAGTTAGGAGGAGTCAAGCCATGGCTTGAGAGATGGACCTGGACCTTATGATCCAGAACCAGCCCATAGGCTGTTAACCAACTGGTAGGGGTTCCATTTATTTATCTGTTCTTGATTCATCTACTGCCAGAGTTGGAGAGGTCTGAGAGAGAGAGAGAGAGAGAGAGAGAGAGAGAGAGAGAGAGAGAGAGAGAGAGAGAGAGAGAGAGAGAGGCCCCTCTACTAGCTTATGATCTTACCACCAGATCACAGAAGGGAGGGCTCTAAATACTATTTGGCCAAGAGAGATCCTGGCATCTCTAAAATTGGACATCTCCCTCTCTCAAGAGCAGCAGATGCAGCAGCACTGATGGCTCACCATACAATATCCATAAAAGGTAAAGGTTCCCCCCGCACATTTGTGCAGTCGTGTCCGACTCTAGGGGCGGGTGCTCATCTCCGTTTGTTAGCCGAAGATCCAGCGTTGTCCGAAGACGCTTCCATGGTCATGTGGCCGGCATGACGCACGCGGAACGCTGTTACCTACCCACCAAAGTGGTACCTATTAATCTACTTGCATTTGCATGCTTTCGAATTATATCCATACAGTATCCATACCTACAGGTTATTCTCCGACATCAAACACTGCTACCTTTTCATCAAGAAGAGGAAAACACAGCCCTTGCCAACCTCCTCCTGACTTTTTTGTTTGTTCTTCCCTCCTGAGTGGAATCCTGCTAGTTCCTCTGCTCCTCCCATAGAACGAGCTGTTGACTTGTTCCATCCTGTTTTACAGCTCCAAAGAGCATGTCCCTGTTGGTTACTTTCAAGACACCAAACCATATGAGGCTGCACACACCACACACCAGCCACCAGTGAATCAGGAAATTAGTGAGGCTGCAGCAACAGAAAGAATAAGAGGTCATAAAGAACTGTGTACCAAGTCAAATACCCAGCCCATTTTGTTCAATATGGTCTACATTCTTTGGCAAAGGCTTCCTAGAGGACCTTCTAAATTAAAGTGTAATCCTGCTACATCTGCAAGAAGAGTCCCTATTGATCTCATGACATGATAAAGGTGGGGGACTGGCTATTGCAAGCAATTTCAAGATATCCCTGTGCCAGTGGTGTTATATCCAGGGTCAGGGAAATGCCAGTGCAAGGCAGTAAATGCTGTTTTCATGCCCAGTGCCTTTGTGCATGAAGGGGCACCCTGTACCCTCCCTGGAGGGGATTTCTGGCTGCTTCTACCTGCTGGGTAGCCCTACAATGGCATCATTAGTCAAAAGATCCCTCATACAGAAATGTCAGCACACTAACATTTGCTTAGAAGGCAATGGAGACTTGCCATCATGGTGAGCATACAAATACCAGGAAACAATAGCAATGTATTCCCTTTTATTTTTGTGAACAAGAGGAAAGGTTGTACATTTAGCATTGAACTAAAGGGGGTGGGGGGAAGAGGACACGTTTAGTTACTAGCCAACAAAGAAGCACCAATTGGCTGGCAGTTTCTGCGTTGAGCAATTGGCCAGAAAGGGCAATCGCTGATTGGCTGGCAGTTCTCCACACTCTACAGACTCCCCCACACGCCAGTGCTGATGTTCAAATAGGTCTGAAAATAGTCAAAACAGCCCCGATGAACCTTAGATGCGTGTTTTGCTGGATTCAGAAGGATTGAGAGGTGGAAAAGCACCTTGAAGTGCTCTAGGACAAGGTGTAGGAAACAAGCTGAATAATTAAAAAGGTAAAGGTTCCCCCCGCACATTTGTGCAGTCGTGTCCGACTCTAGGGGCCGGTGCTCATCTCCGTTTGTTAGCCGAAGAGCCAGCGTTGTCCGAAGACGCTTCCACGGTCATGTGGCCGGCATGACGCACACGGAACGCTGCTACCTTCCCACCGAAGTGGTACCTATTAATCTACTTGCATTTGCATGCTTTCGAATTGCTAGGTTGGCAAGAGCTGGGGCGAGTGCGCGTTAGGAGCAGATGAATTAATGGGGTGTGATGAACAACAGAGATCATGGAGAGCTGCTGGCAGCCAGAGTAGAAAATGTTAGCCTAGAGAGAACAGTGCTGTGATTTGGTATAAGGCAGCTTCGTAAGATCCCTCCTCGTGTGGGGTCAAGCATGCATGCATCATATTTTTTGCAGGATATGCTGCACTGTCCACCCGATAGTGGTTATTTGAGATTCTACTAGTCACATTTGCATGATTTTACTAGTTTCGTGGTTTCATTTGCATTATCTTTGAAGATTTGTACGGACAAGGCTTCCAAGTAGAAATGCCAGAGTCTAGCAGGGAGTTGTCTTCTGGATCTTCTTTACCTTCTCCCCAAGTTCTGTGCCTGCCTGGCAGAAGATGTTGCTGTAGGAAGACTGAAGTTCTCCACATGGGAAGCAGAGGAGATGCAAGTGAAGTTCTGCTGTCCATGCGCCTGTGCTGAAAGCAAACCAAAATGGCTGTGAATGTGGATGTGTATGCGTAATTTTTAAAGCAGGCTGGGGAGAGGCAGGTGGTTAACGTGACCTAGAGCTTGGATATTCGGTAAGACAAAAGAGGGCCTTTCGTTGCTTAGACTGGAATTGTTCCTTGGGACGTGCATTCAGCGGGATTTACGCCTTGCCAGCTGTGCATTTGTATTGCAGGTAGTCTTCAGTCGATAACTCTTCTTTTATTTGATATGTTTGCTGTTAACTCTGTCCCGATTTTATGCCTTTCATCTTTTATACCCAACTATGCGGTGAAAAAGGGTCACTCAAGAGCTGAAAGGCAGGACTTCTGGTGGGGACATGGCGGACTGAACAGCTGTGCCCGCGGGATCAGCAGGCAGAGCTGTCAACGCAGCAGTTTTTTCAGGCAGGTTTTTCCTGAAGCCCAGGAGTGCTTTTCTGGAAAAAGGAAAACACCTGGAATCACCCCATCTGTCCTCCAGACGGCTGCTTGCAGCCAGAAGATCGCAAACAGCGTTCGCGCTTGACTGGTAAGAGCAGCCAGGAGGCTGGGACGTCACCATTTCCAAGCCGCGCTGTAGCCTTAAAGGGACACTAAGACCAGCCACCCCATTTCTAAATCACCCAATTTACATTTCTTTTAAGTACACGTATCCTAAAAGAGGCTTTCTACAGCAAGGAGAAGCGGGCTCTCTTGGTGCTTATCCTTATTTTTGGGATTACTTTTTAAAAATTCTTTTTAAGTTTTGGACTTTGTTTTCCATCCAAATATTAAGGAGGATTGAGAGTAAATAATTGTCTCCCTGTTATTATTTTTGCACTAAATTTGAAGATATTAGCATTTTCCTACACGTTGAATCGGCTGTTTTGAACTTTCAGTTTTCTGCTTCTACTTTCCCTGGGGAACCGTCTGCTATCTCACTTTCACTTGTGTAAACACTCCAGAATCCTTTCATATCTTCGACTTTCACTGGTTAAGCTCCTAGGTGCCATAATCTACTGCGTGAGACATGGAGGATTTTAAACAGACTTTCTCTGACTTCCACCAAGATTTTAAACAGATTCTTTCTGATTCCTACCAAGTTTTTATGCAAGGCATTCAGGACATTGTGGAAAATATGAGGTCTAAAATGTATCATCTGGTTGGGGATGTTGTGGATGAAACTGAGGAATTTAACAGCGACAGAAATGTCTCTTCTAAGAGTGAGATTGGGACTTCTGTTGAAATGCTGGATGAAGATCGGATAGTCGAGTTGGAGAAATCCAACTTAAGGGAGGATTTAAGGGAGAGATCGAGTTGCAAGCCATAATTGAAATTGATCTGCTGGTGGAACGCCATGGAGAAGAAGGGGTTATTATGTATGGGAGGTCTCCTGAAGAGAAGTTGGAATTTCTGAGGGGGGCAGTTGGGCTGTTTGACTTTTTTTAAGAAAAAAGCTCTGTGCACATTGTGGGGATATGTAAATGCTCTGGTTTATTTTGAAGTGGAATAAGGGTTTAAGAATACTTATCTGGATTGCTTTTAGGGTTTGGCTGATTTCATTTATTTTTAACGATTTGGACTAAGATTATTAAAGTATAATAAAAAATAATAAATGTCTATTTGGATGGTTTTGGGTTTAATATGATTATTAAAATTGTTGTATTATCAAGTACCAAGTAATGGCAGACAATTTATATGTTTTTTAGTTTGATCTTTATTATAGTAGACAGGAATGTATAGAATAGTAGTAGGAAGGAAATAATTAAATAAATTTTATCTTTGGGGGGGAAGTTTATTAGGAGGTTTATATAATTTTTTTTCTTTTAATATAAGTGGAGGGAGTAACTGTATTTAGTGATTTTTATAATGTGCCAATGGAATTATTTATAATGTGATTTTGGGTTAATATAGAGTAAGGGATTGATTATGGAAAATTGTTGTATATCCTTGCTGTTAAAAGTCGGAAGTCACCTCTTTTTGTAATTTTGAAAAAAAATTCTCTTGTGTTTCTACACATTTTTAGTTTTTTCTCTTTTTTCCCTTTGTAGTTTTTTGTTTTTCTGTAGTTTTTTATCTTTGCTTGAAATTCTTATTAAAAAAAGTGCTGAAAGGGGGTTAGGCCACCTTTCTGCAAAACAAAACGAAAAAGCATAGTTGTTTATGAAAAGTAAGCAATTAAGGAGAGTGAAAGTATGTGGATAGCAAAACTCACTGGGGAAAAGAAACAAACAGCCAGCGAAAAGGCAGACAAAGGAGAGACTTCATCCTTTCACGCACTGTTTTTGGCAGCCTTCCCCATTCTGAGCTTGGAGTTCCAAGAATTTTGTTTGCCATGCTGGCTTGGAATTCTGGGAATTGTAGTCCTAAGAATTGTTATGGTACCAAACCTGGCTTGTCTGTCTGTGTCTGTCTGTGTCTGTCTGTGTCTGTCTGTGTCTGTCTGTCTGTCTGTCTGTCTGTCTGTGTCTGTGTCTGTGTCTGTGTCTGTGTCTGTGTCTGTGTCTGTGTCTGTCTGTCTGTCTGTCTGTCTGTCTGTCTGTCTCTATCTATCTATCTATCTATCTATCTATCTATCTATTCATTCCATTTGCATAGAAGTCTTTGAAAGGAGATTGGACAAATCCAGGGAGGAAAACTCCAGTCATAGCAATCTGAAGTCTTGGCCTAAGGCAGGATTCTTCTTCTTATGTACTCAGAGGAGACTTAAATGTCATTGGGACCCCACGGTGCAAAATTCCCATATTAGAATATTAGAGGATCTGACAGAAAATGAGAGTGAAGAGGGAAAAGTCTGCCAGAAGACCTGCTTTCATCCTGAACGTCTTCTAGCAACCACGATCTAAACAGAAGCAAAGACATTTCTTGCACTCCAAAACTCTTCTTTAAAACAAATTAAAAAGCAGGCTTCCAAAGATTAAAGGCTGGTTCACACAATATGTAAAAACCGGTCAGTTAAAGACTTCACAACAGCACATGCTCGTGCTAGGTTTAGTGTTAACCTTGGTCAGTTTGGTTTGCTGTTTTGTGGCTTAGAATTTTTATGAATCCAAACTATTTCCTTAGTTTTCAGTTCCATGCATTATGCTATAACCCAGAAAATGACTAATTTAGTAAACAGGTTAGCAACCTTGTGTGAATCCAGCTCAAATTACAAACATAAAGCAAGAGGTGGCAAGTTAAATTCTAACTATTTCTAGCTAGATCTCAAAAGATTCTTGCATGAATCCCTGGAGAGCAACTCTGAGGTTATCCCGAAGATCCCAGGCGTGATTCAATAGAAGACTATTTTTGATGTCCTGTTTTGTCTGGACGTGATGCAAACCTCAAGCAGAGCTGCCCCCCTCGCCTCTTCCCCCCCGCGCTGCCTTCTTCAAGATGCACGCCTCCCTAACACGGAGGCTCCGTTCTGCAGGCCAGCGCAGCAATTCTCCCCGAAATCGCTCATTTCTCTCCCCCAAAACAAACAAGGCCGGATTAAGCCAGAACACGCGACGAGCGTCGGTATTAATCTTGATCAGGACACCGACAGCCACGTACTCTGAAGACTAGAGGATTTGGTACAATTTTGCACAACTAACCCCCCGCCGCTGAGAAAAGACGACTCGCGCTCCTTCACGCCGAGCGGGACAGGAGGAGGGACGGAGCGGCCCCCGGGCAGGGAGACCGTTCGCAAGTTGCGCAGCCTTTTCCTGCGTCCGGGGCAATTAGCTCAGCTCCTCGGGCACCCCCGCCCTCCATCCCACACAGGCGTCCCGGGGGGCGTGGGGAGGCGGCGCGTGCCGCCCGTCGACGACACATATCATTACAGCCGTCTCGCTCTCCCGCCCGTCTCCATTCCGCCTGGCAGCTGCCAGGCAGAGACAGCGGCGCAACAAAGCCCGTCTCGGCTCCCCCCGCCGGGCCGCTTTCCCCGCGTGCCCAAACTGAGCTAAGCAGCCAATTAGAGCCTCGCATGCCAAGCAGCGGCCCGCCCTCCTCTCTGTTTCTCTCTCGCTCTAGCCCCGCGCCCCGCTCGGCCCGCGCTCGCCAGCCTTTCCCAAGTCCGGGCGACAATGCGCGGCGCGGCGCGGCGGCGCTAAAGCCACCCGGCTGGCCCCGCGGCGGAGAGACGGCGGTGGGCGGCCGGGCGGCGCTCGCCTGGAGTCGCGCTCGCTTCCCATGCGGGGGTCGCAGAGCGGTCGGGCTGGACGCGGGGAAAGACGGAGCCAGGTGAGGGCGGCGCGAGAGGAGCGTCCGGGCGCGCGGTCAGGGGCGGCGCGCGGTGGCAATTCGGGGAAGGGGGGACTGTCTGAGGCCCTCCGCCGTCCCCGTGCAAAAGTAACGCCGGTCAGGTAAACGCGCAGACGAAACCAGTCCTGACGGTTGCATAATCCGGTACTGTTGAGCGAATGGGGGCAACCCAGGGCCCTTGCAGGAATTCGCGCTCGCGGGCGCGCAGCGGAGGTGATTGCCACGGCCCGGAAAATCAGTGTGTACAAAACAAAGGCTGGGCGATCACACAGCACGCTTGATCAGACGCATTGTTGTGTGGCTGCCTTCGCCCGACCCTGGAAGCTTGGTCAGTGGTAAGCCTGCTCGGGTTTTGTTTTGTTTTTCGTGATTTAGTGTATCCGCCGAACCCAGCCTGTTCTGTTCTGGTTAGTCATCGATCCGCACGGTGTGTGAACCCAGGCAGTGGGTTAATTCAGTCACTAGGTGAAGGGTGCATGAATGAACAGCAGGGATGGTCTTCCAGCTGCGGAGAGTGGGACGAGGGTGCCCAGGACACGTGGTACAAGCCCCGTTCAGCGTCGCCAGCAATCAGGTATTAAGGGAGTTGCAATCCAAGGCATCCAGAGGAGGCTGAGTTGCTTGTTCCTGCTGAAACCCAGTACAGTACACGAGTCCCCTGACTTCAGAGTGTTCCCAGGACATGTCTGCACATGTTGCAGCGTGAATGCTGGACGCCATTCAGGGTTGATGCTAGGGGCAAAATTGCAGGTCAGTGATTGAGCACCTGTTTTGCATTTCAGAGCGGGTTGAATTGTAAGCATCTCCGCTGTCAAGGCTCTGGTAGCAGGTGGTGTGAAAACACTCTGCTCAGCCTTTGGAGAGCTTCTGGCTGAGGGGAAAGTCCTGGAAAATAGAGGAACGATCTGATGGGGGGTATTGTACCTTTTTATGGTGCTGCCACAAGTTGTCTTGAGGCATCTTAAAAACTATATATCTGCATGGTGCTATAAAAAGATATCAGCCAGTGCTGCTCCGTTGGATGTCTAAAAACCCAACCAGAACGTTTAGTCTTTAAAATTCAAAGAGTGTGTGTGCGTGTGCGCACGTGTGTTTAGCGTGAAGAAATTTACATTGTTCTCCCTCTGGAAATTGTCACTCATGCTGAAATAATGGGAAAGGAAGGGGGATTTGTACATGCTGGTTTATACATAACAACCAGGGCTTTTACATTTTCCCCTCTCACCATGTGCCTGGGCATCATTTCTGGTAATCATGCATGCAGACATGAAGCCAGCTGGCTTGTTCTGTGGCGGGCTACCTCTCTTATGTGCTGGAGGGGATGAAAAGCTCGCATATCTGGGTGGTCAGGAGTAATGTGCCTGGAACGCAGCCGCTGATGTGGTCAGCAGTGAATATTTGAACCTTGTTCAAGAGCGGCTGATTTTTCATGTGGCTTTTTGCTGCTTTGGGTACTCAGGACCTCAGTGGCGGAAACTGAATCAGTGCTGCCGACTATTTGCAATCTGCACCTTGAAGCATCGCTTCTGGGTCTTGTATACCGCATGTTTCTGGGGTCCTAAAACTCCTCACAGCTCCTTGTTTGGAACAAGCTTCCTTAGTGCAAACAGAGGCTTCACGTGATCCTTCAAAAGCATGGCCCTGAATGACCTAGCCAAATTGTAAAATTGAACGTGTCAGAAAGAGAACATTGGAGAGCAATCATCTTGATTTAGGTTAATGAAATTTAAATGTTAATGACAATGACATTGCATTTCATGTTTGTTCTGATCTTGCTTTTTTTTTAAACCCCCCCCCCCCCAGCAAAACAAGTGTGGCCCTCAATTTGGAAAGGTTTCCTGAAAGGATATTTTGATTCATATTCCCTCCCAATCTCCAGGGCTTTAATACTGTTACATGAATACCAACATTATCACATCGATTAATGACTGACCGAGATAGGAGAGCCTCATTCATGGAGCTTCTGAGTAAACCCCGTGGACTCAATCAGATTCACTTTGGCAGAAGCATCGATCCGATTATATGGTGGTGGGAATTTTAGAAGCGGGTCTGTTAACCTTGGGGTTCTGCAACTTTTTCAGGTGTTCACCAGACTTTGATTATTTTGTTTGGTAAAAAAAAAGAGTTTTTATTTAATTTTTAATAACGTCATTTATGGTTATTGTGGGCCCCAGGTTGCTGGTCCCTGCTTTTCATCGTGAAAAAAGTGGCAACTCTTGTAATGAAATGCTTATTAAAATGCCTTTAGGGAAAAGTCGGGGTTTTCCTCAGCATCTTAGGAGTGGCTAATGATGCTTTTTATGTGGCTCTTAGATTTTTATCCATGGTGTTCTCAGTGCTCTCTGAGCTTGGCTGTTTGCTTGCAGATGTTTCATTACCCAACTAGGTAACATCATCAGCGCAAGTGAGTGTCAGGTTTGCTCCCTGTTTATATACAGCAGCTTGCCTTGCCAGTTTTGGTGGGGGTGTGGTTTCCTCCTTGGTGGTTCCCTAATTGCAGTATTGTTTTCTGCCAGATTTATTTCCTTCCTTCCCTTCCAGATCTTAAGCAGCATACATAACAGTCCCTCCTCTTATTTTTCCCCATAACAGCAACCCTGTGAGGTGGGTTGGGCTGAAAGAGGGTGACTGCCCCCAACGTTTTCCCATTATCAGCTCTTATTCCTAGGCAGTGATGTCTTGTACCAGTCAAGAAAGAGTCAAGAGTTGCACTAGGGAGGGAGGTACATGGCTACAATCTGCTCTCCTGTACAAACTCCATCGAAATAAAATGGGAGTTCTGTAGGACCAGTGGATGGGCATTCCTAAGACACCACCTCCTGGAAAGGTTTTATTTCTGTGATTTCTTCATATGGTTCTTAGGCAGCATATTCTTTTGTTTGTTTGTTTGTTTGTTTTGCATAATTTGATTGTTTATCAAGTGGCTGAGATGTGAAGGCCAAACGATAGCTGTCAAAAAGTTTCCTGAATAGGTTATTGTTCTTGTAGCAGTCCAGCAAACAAATAAACACCTTTGATGTGTTACATTTTGTAAGCCTTTTAATGGTGGGTCCAATTATAAGAAAAATAAAGCTTTGGGACATATTCTTAGCATCACTACCTATTTGATTTCTCTAAAGCAATCAGTCAACCAAATAAGGCTTAAGTAATGCTTATCTGTATAAGTAGCTTTATAACTACCATATATAAGATGTGTATGTAACTGTTTCCAGTTGATTTTTAATCTACTACCTCTTTGTAGCAAGGCTTTCAATTTCATGACCCCATATACTATCTCAGTATGTAATGGTCACACTCTGCACCTTGCCTTGAAATAATTGGTGATGATTAGAGCTAATAGTATGCAGAACATTTTTTGATTTAGAAACATTTTGCGCTCCAAAGACCCTGCTTTTGGCTGTGGCAAATTCACAGGAAGCCTTCCATCCTGTTCCAACCATCCCAGACATGTTCTGAGCTCAGAACGTCTCCAACAAGGTCAGAAAAGCTTTGGAACATTTGCCAAGTGGTTGGAAGTTGCCGTTCAAACTTGAAACATTTTGAATTCAAAATGTTTTGCACACCTCTGATTAGGACCATTGGACAGTAGCAGCACATCTGCTGCTTTTCAAAGGAGCCATAGTTACACAAGTCTCTACTCCAAGCAAGTTCTGGGGCATTTTAGAGAAGGAGCTTGGTGTATTTTGGGTCCACAGTGATGGGCTTGTCCTACAGGCATGGTGCATCAGCATCTGCTAGGCTTCACCTGGACACAGGCAAACTTTGATGGCCAATGACTATGCTTGCCATTTTTGGGTCAACAGGATCACGGTGCATTAGGCAGAGTGGCTAGATAGAGCAAGGAATTGGGGGGGGGGAAGTTTTGATTTTTCTCAAAGCTATGCTAAGCCTATTTTAAGGTATACATTGTTGTTGTTCAGTCATTAAGTCGTGTCCGACTCTTCGTGACCCCATGGACCATAGCACGCCAGGCCTTCCTCTCCTCCACGGTCTCCCGAAGTTTACTCAAATTTTATTTATTTATTTATCCAACTTCTATCACCGCCCATCTCCCCCCACAAGGGGGACTCTTGATCATAAGGTATACATTACCACCATTTAATTTTTTCCCAGTCCAAAATACGAGAAAAAGAAGTCACCCATTTTCAGCAACTGTCAGCCATAAGAAAGATTTGGCGGACAACTGTAGTTTGGAGTCTCTAGTTACCTGAACTTTAGCACCTTTAGCAAACTCTGGCACTCAGAATTTATATATATATATATATATAAATTAATATCTTTAATGTAATATTTGGCTTGCCTTTGAAACCGGAATCTGTGTGTTCATATGCACGTTGGGCTTTCAATTACCCTGTTAGAGAAAAACGACAGCTATGACTGTACTGTCTAGCAGTGGCTCCCTTGGAGTTTCCTGAGTCCTCCGCACAGCAGATGACCTTTTTCGCTGGAGATCCCAGAGTATTTCATAACAGACCTCATTTGTTCTGCAGCTCGGCTGTGGCTTCTGCCCCAAATCTTAGCAACGGTTGTGTGGTTTTTACTACCTGTATTTTTAGACATTTTTTCTTTTGTTCTCCTCCTCCTCCTCCTCCTCCTCCTCCTCCTCCTCCTCCTTGAATGCCAACAAAATGCAAGCAATTAATTCTAACCTGCCAATAGCCTTTGTGATGGAGGTGAAGGTTGTCCAGATGAGGATGCAATTATTTAGCTCAGTGTTTCTCAGCCTCAGCAACTTTAAGGAGGGTGGACTTCAACTCCCAGAATTCCCCAGCCAGCATGCTGGCTGGGGAATTCTGGGAGTTGAAGTCCACCCGTCTTAAAGTTGTTGAGGTTGAGAAATACTGCTCTAACCAGTCATCCGGATTGTGCCAAATCCAGGAAAGGAGCTTACACTGTGAAAGGTAAGAGTAGAGAACAACACTGCTAATTTGGGGCAGGACCATCTAGAATTTCTCACAGAATCACAGCAGATGCTGCCTGAATAGTTCCTCACTTCCACATGCTTGCCAGGGTACAGTTTGCCAAAGACATCTAGGCTTTCCATGTTTCAGTCACTCTGATTGGCTCAGCATGGCTTGCACGGTGGGCTTGCACAGCTGCTCCAAAGCCTTTCCGCAGCTGCCTGCACATTGTGGGGCTGCCGGGCCCCTTCTCTTCGCTGGTGATCCAAGTAGAAAGCCCGTGCATGGGAAGGTAACTGAGGCAGCTTCTGAAGCAGCTGTATGAGCCTTCCAGAGGACGCCACTGCTTTAATGCCTCCAGGAGGGCTGCTTTGCTCATGAGAGCCAGCTTGGTGAAGGGCCCCTTGTGTTTTTTTCAAGAACTTTATTAATTTTCCAAAGAGCCAGTTTGGTCTAGTGGTTAAGGCAACAGGCTGGAAACCATGCATGAAAGCTGGCTGGGTGACCTTGGGCCAGTCCCTCTCACTCAGCCCTAGGAAGGAGCCAATGGCAAACCAGGAGACTGAGAGTTCTAGTCCCGCCTTAGGCATGAAAGCCGGCTGGGTGACCTTGGGCCAGTCCCTCTCTCTCAGCCCTAGGAAGGAGCCAATGGCAAACCAGGAGACTGAGAGTTCTAGTCCCGCCTTAGGCATGAAAGCAGGCTGGGTGACCTTGGGCCAGTCCCTGTCTCTCAGCCCTAGGAAGGAGCCAATGGCAAATCCAGAACGGTATTTTCTCTTATCAACTCTGTTAACTTGGCCATTTGGACCAGTTCCATCAGTTTAATCATCCATTCCTCCACTGTAGGGATTTGTGGTGAAGGTCCCCTTGTGAACGCTTTGCATAGCCCTGTAGCACACAGTCATTTTAGCTGGGGAGCATCGCTCTGCAATACATGCAGTGCCCCTCTCTATCAGGGTTGAAAACATTCTGTGGATCTCTAAGGATTTGGCGTTAACTGTGCTGAAAATGGCACAGCCATTCTTCTTACTGCAGCTCAGTCTATAACAGAGACTATTATAGGCATTCTGCAAATACCTTTCAGCTTTTCTCAAGTGAGAATGGCTGGCATGGAATCAGAGCACTGACCCCATCTTGTTCAGCACTGCATGTGCTAGCTTTCCCCAACCTAGTCCTAAGAGCATTGGGACCACAACCCCCAAATTCTCAAATAACATAGCCACTGGAATTCTGGGAATTGCAGTCCAAACACAACAGAGGGGCACTGGGCTGGGTTAAAACTAGCAGGAGTCTTGGACAGTGTTCTCTACCCATCTGTATGGCGTGATATATTTTTATCTGGAGATGCCAAGCTTTCCCAGATAACTTGGGACTCCTCTGTACTTGCATTCCACAAAAAACTTTTTTTTTCCTCTTTAAAACATTGAGGGAGGCGGGGTGGCCAAAAAAATTTGTCCTTTGCACTTCTTCAGACCTTTTCTGTGGGTACAGCCATGTTGGCCGGCTAGCAATGCACATCCAGTCTGAACATCGGAAATAGTGTGAACGATTTGGGGAGCACTGAATGAAGCAGGTGCTTTCTAGAAGATACCTGTCGTGCAACTGTTATTTCAGTCTACTTCTCATTCATCCACAGATGGGCTTTCAGGCAGCCAAATCTTTATCCGACTCCTCCCGCTGCTGCTGCTGCTGCTGCTACTGCATATAGAAACATACAGATGGAATGAATCACGGGGCGGGAAGAGGTGGGCAGAAGCATTGTTTTCAAGGAGCCAAAAATTAACTGGCATGATAGCTTGGCTGCAGCATGGCCCATCTCCCCATCCAGTGTACAAAACTGAACTCACTTTCCCCCAAAGCTCAACTCCTAGGCTCAAAGCACACAAAGCTGGTTGGTTGCATCCTCAGTCATTACTGTATCTGCGCCAAGATGGCACACGTTTGCACGCTCTGTCCCTCTCCGTCTTGCACATCCTCGCTGTACTGTACTGTACCCTTTATCCTAGCAGCTTGTTCGCTGTGGAAGCCACTCGGCTCTCTGTGTGAGGCAGCCCAGTCCTGACAAGATACACTCCGTTGGCACTACAAGCTGCTAATTTTGGCTTGTAACTCACCGCACTTCCGCCCACTTCCTTAGTCACTCCGTTCTGGCAGGCAGGACTGGAGTGTGGTGGGAGGTTGATGAATGTTAGTGTTCTGGTTGGAAACTGGCAGTTGAAAAGCTACCGGTTAGAGGGGAGTTGGGCGGGGATCAAGGAAGAGAAGAGAAAAGATAAACTTGCAGACTGAACGAGAGCCCAAGTGCAGCGAAGCAAAGAAATCATTCCTCAGTCCTGGTGGTTGCTCTGTTGGCCTATGTCCCCCCCCCCCCCGGAATTATTTTATTTCTGGAGTTGAGCCAAGTGACATCACCTCGGTAAAGTTGGGTGATTCCTCAAAATGAAGACGGATCGGTGCTGGTTAGGCCTTGGATGAAAGGCCATCAGTTAATGCCAGGACTTTAGGCTGGACTGGAAAGTTGAGGAGAAAATCACCCTTGAAAATGACAGTGGCAAACCAGCTTTGTACAGTATTATTAATGAGAAAATTGCATGGATGTGTCCATAAAGTCCCTGGGTGTTCTCCCTATCTTTTATCCAGATGCAGCGTAAGTCTGTTACATTTCTTTTTCTGTGTTCTCCTATGTATTTTTCCCCCCAGATTGGGCTTTCGGATCCATTTTATTTTCTTCTTTTCAGTAGAATGGAACTGTAGTGCAGCCTGTATTGGCTGTAAGTGCTGGCTGGGGAATTCTGGGAGTTTGAAGTCCACACATCTTAAAGTTGCAATGTTTGAGAAACTCTGGGATAAACCAAAGACCTTCTTTTAGGATCCCTTGCCTCCAGAAAATCAACGGGGCATTTGGCAGAGGCTTTTCAATCTGTCACCCCCAAAGTAGAAGTCTCTGCCTTTTGAAAACAGCTGCCTGCATTCTGAATGACATTTCCATATTCTATGAAAATATGTTGGTTTCACCATGGTTCAAGTTATTTTTTATCTTCTTTTTCTTTTATTAAAATACAATTTTAATGCATTCTTTGCTTTTCAGTTTAATACTTAAAAAAAACAATTTGCATTGATTAATCCACTTTCTGAGCTATGTTGGCCCCCAAGAAGCAGAAAGGTGGGATATAAATATTCCAGGTAACTAGGTCTGTTTTAAGGATTTATGTCCCTTTAATTAAAGATTCACTGCTTGCTAGATCTGCTCCTTGTATGTCTTCAGTATATCTCAGACAGGCCATTAGTAATGACTTGTTCTTTGAATAATGTCTCTGATTTGCTTCACTCTCCATTTTTGTTCCTATGGTGGGGAGAGCTTTTAATTTTTAGAATTTCTCATTCTTATCCTTAGAGACGAAAGGGGGGGAATCAGCAAGTGAAGCTTCATTTTTTGCAGGGAAAGAAGCAGAGAGTAAGGCAAGTAAGAGAGAAAATTGAGAGGCCATTTGTGAACAAAACACCATCCTCATTTCCAAATCTGCATTTAGCAAGAAGTAATAAAATGGCATTAGACCCTAAGGGCTCAACCAGAAACCTTATCCTAGGAAGCTGTGGGAGGATGCTGAACACCAGCACTGGATCAGTGCACAGAGGAAGAAAAAGTTGCTGTTGCATTTCTTAGTTACTTTGTGGTGGAAATTATTTATATGTGCTTGTTTTTTCTTAATATTGTGTGGATAACTACATTTTAATAGGGGGGATAGGTGCTTTCAAGTCAGTCTTGACTCCTGGCAACTACATGGACAAGCCCCTGCAGTTTTCTTGGCAACATTTTTCAGAAGGAGTTTGCCCTTGCCTGCTTCTTCCTAGGGCTGAGAGGGAAGAACTAGTCCAAGGTCACCCAGCTGGCTACGTGCCTAAGGCGGGACTAGAACTCTCAGTCTCCTGGTTTGCCATTGGCTCCTTCCTAGGGCTGGGAGAGAGTGACTGGCCCAAGGTCACCCAGCCGGCTTTCATGCCTAAGGCGGGACTAGAACTCTCAGACTCCTGGTTTCTAGCCCGTTGCCTTAACCACTAGACCAAACTGGCTCTGAAAATTCTTGAGAGTTGATTCCATGTGGGGTTCAGACTCCTAAACACGCCTCTGGCCACTCTCCAATGGTGGGAACCTAGATTCAACCAGCTTTCCTTGCCAATGAGCAGTGTGGTTCCCTAAAATGAGGCATATCAAGAACAGTTAATCCCTATCATTTTGATGCTAATTTCCTGTTGGCAGATATGGAGTGGTTGGGTTGTATTTCCAAAATATACATCAGCAGTAGATGTTTCTGTTTTGGTGCAATCTGAGCAACCAGAATAAACCACCCTGGCGGTGTCCTCTTTCTCAGCCTCTTCCTCTGCAAGAGTCCTCCTAGCCCAGCTCATCCTGTCCACCACAGAATGATGCAGAGCCCTTTGCCTGACAGAGAACATCTTTAAGGGGAATTAATTTGAGATTTCACCCAGATACATGATGGATGCGTTTGGCCAGCTTCCATATTACATAAGCAAGGAAATGCTGTCACAGGTTCTAATTCAGGATGAAAATTGCAGAGCCCATTTAGAACTTATACATGATATTTATAGGCCATTAGTGGAGGTGGTGGCTGAAGCCAGAAAGGTTGCTACTTTAGCAGGAGGTTAACTTGCATTGTAAGCTAATTCCATATTTAACTATAAATGGTTTACAGAGTACTTCTGGAATTAACCTCCTCAGTTAATGTTCCTCTGTCATTGTGCGCTTCTGAATGTAAAAATAACTGTTCACTTTAATAGGTAATTGAAAACTGAAGATGCACATCTCTTAATAGATCAAGCTAGCAGGGAAAAATGATGAAAGGATGAAGTAATTCTGGGGGGGAAATCCTCCCATTGTTATCTTGAGTTCCACAGAAATAATAGTTTCAGAAGAAGAAGTGATTGATCTCATATTAACAGATGCCAGGATATTAATAGACTTGAAGTAGTTGCTAACTGTTTTCCAAGCACAATTAAATATGCTGGTTTTAACTTTTAAAGCCTGAAATGCCTATTTGAGGGATCTCTTAATGCGCTATGATAGCAGGGCATTAAAAGTCCAGAGTCAGGATGGAGCTGGACAACCTATAAATAATATCATTGATTTATTAGTTTATGAATTAATCAGGTCTGCTAGAGTGGCCCTTTCAAAGCCGTCCTTTGGCTCCAAAGTATGCCTAGTCAACATACAGCTGAAGGTCTTGTGTCTGTGGCTTCCAGTCTGTAGTGGGATTAAGAAGAGCATTCTGTAGCCTGGAAGCCATGGAGAACAAGGCCTTGGGCTGTGTATCTGCTAGGTAATCCCACTTTCTGGTATACCTTGATTTTCCATCCCAAGGTGGTGCTATCTAGATTTGCCTCCTGATATCTTTGCACATTTCTTCTGTTGCCATCTATGCTTGTTCAGAAATTCCCACAGGGGGGGTTGGTGCCCTGATACAAGAGATCTGTAGAGAAGACTCCAGTGGTGCCAAGAGTGTTTAAAGGTGGGTATATCAGATGCTGTTCTCCAACCAAGATTTTGAAAATACTCACATGGTCCTCTTGTAATGCTATGGAACTGAGAGCTTGCACTCACCATGTAAGTGGGAAAGAAAAAGATGCCAGTTTTCAGTGCTTGTATCAGGTTGATTGATGGCCATCAAGTTGGGAGTAAAGTAGCTGCTTTGGAAGACGATGGTCAGGCATTCGAACAACATGACCGGTCCAGCGAAGTTGATGTTGGATGATCATTGTTTCAATGCTGGTGGTTTTCGCTTCTTCCAATACGCTAACATTAGTCCGCCTATCTTCCCAAGTAATTTGCAGAATTTTTCGGAGGCAGCGTTGATGGAATCTTTCAAGAAGTTTCTCGATTAACATTAAAAAAACCAAAGTGCTTTACCAGCAAGTTCGAACCAATCCCTCCGCAGCGCCATCAATCCAGCTTAAAGGTGTGTCACTAGAAAATGTCGATCACTTTTCTTATCTCGGCAGCCATCTATCTACAAAAGCCGACATCGACGCTGAAATTCAGCATCGCCTGAGCTCTGCGAGTGTAGCTTTCTCCCGAATGAAGCGTAGAGTGTTTGAGGATCGGGACATTCGCAGGGAGACCAAAATGCTTGTTTACAAAGCCATTGTACTACCAACCCTTCTGTACGCCTGTGAAACATGGACCCTCTACAAACGCCACCTCCAACTTCTGAGGATATGGAATGTAACCACCTTGAGGAAACTGGTTTGGTTATGGTCAGGACCTAGGTGAAATCCCCTCAAGAACCATGTACTTTACTGAAGTTTCACAATGGTGGAGAAGATGGATATAGATTTATTAAACCAATGATTGGCAAGCCAGGGTCCTAAAAATATTTTGCACTTCATTTCCCATCAGCCTGTACCAGCATGGCTGCTGGCTGGGGACTAAGAGTTGTAGATCTAAACACCTAGAGGAACTAGAAAGAAATGCATCTTACCCTTCCAGGTTTCTTGTGTCCCTTGAAAGTAGCAATGGATTTTGTGATGCAATCTGATATATAACTCTCCAGAAATAAATCTCATTGTCTTCAGGGGGATTTTGTCTATTGGTGGGGAACAAAAGAAGATTGCTTTAGTTAAGAACTTTGCATCTCAGGAAGTTCCTCCATTTACAGACATGAAGTTCTTTTCATTACTCTTCCATCATTTGGAACCCATCAGAGAATCTGGACAGCCACTCCCACCACTGTTTAGTCAGATGGCCACGGCGCTGGAAAGGACCAAGAATGGGACCTCAAGATATTCCTTCTCCACCCCAACCTGCCCTCTCCCAGCGATTCATGGCCATCTTCCCTGTTGTTCGATTCTTCTCTTCCAGCTCGCTACCCAGTTTCCTGCAAGGCAAGGAAGGCTGGAGAAACTCTTTTCAGTTTCTCCAATATTCATCCTAATTTCAAAAGGGAAGGCCACCACCTCAGCACGGAGCAAGATTTCTTAAACAAAACAAACTTAGGAAAGGCGTTGGAGAAACTGGCAATGTGTTTTGGTTTCTTTGCATGTTTTATTTATTTACTTTATAAAAATATTTCCTGTATTAAGAAACATACCTCAGAGCAATGTTGGACAAAGAAACCCCTACTAAAACGAAGAGGGGGAAAATGCAAAACATAATAATATTAGAAAAATCAACACTGAAAGCATTTACATCAACCCCAAACCATCACTCTTAGCACAGGTCCCGATGTAAGAGTGCAACCTGAGTGTTTGGAGATGGAAGACCTGGATGAAGAGAAACGCCTTTCACAGACATCTGAACACATCACTGTTTGTACAAATAGGAGAGCAGAATCAATAGGGAGGCCACCACCATGAAGACCTTGTCAGACCAAAGGAAGGTGCTAAAAAGATACATATTGGGTAGGTTCACATGCTGTGCTAAACCATAGTGTACTTTAACCATGGTTGGCTGAATAACCCACATTGACTGGGTTCACACAGCATGCTAAGCCAAAATCAAACAAGCCACACACCCAGCCACGATCAGCCTATCCCTACCCATGTAACTAAGGGTTGGTATCCTAGCTCCATGGCAGCGTGACCTTCATTGGATCATAGGGATATGGTGAATTTTCCAGTGGGAAGAGTGGAACCTGGGAATAGTGACAGGGAGCCTGAATTGGAGTGTGGGAAGATTCCTCCATGGGCTGATTACATGATCTGAATGTGTTTTATAGCTCAAGGCCCCTCTCCCTGTTCTAGAAAGGTGGTTGTCAAATTACTTTGAGGTGGAAAGGGAGAGCTTGCAAAGCAAAGCTAGTTTCCATGGCAACCTGGCTCAGCTACTAATTTCTCAAATCTAAAATTAAAAGGCTCCTTCTCCGTACCCACCTACCCCTTTTGTACTTCAAGTGGGTAATTTGCAGTAATGACAGGGGTGGGGGAGAATGGGCCATCAGCTCCCTGGGAATTGGTGGCCCAGTAAACTTCCAAGTCCTAAATGCAGGCTTCGCTGTACAATTCCTCCATTTAGAAGAGGGTTACATTCCACCCGCTTCCTAGAAAAGGAACTAAACTTCAGAGGAGTGGCTGCTGGTCCCTCTGCTCCCAGAAAGATTCTCTCTTCCTGGCCCACCAACCACATTTGGTTCCCGAGAGATTGTGACACTGCAACCCAGCACACGACGTTCAAGAGGTCCCTGGACCCCAGGCTAGCCCATAAGATATGAATGGGAACCCTTTTAAGGGCCCCATAAGGGCCCCGGCAAGTGGGGCCACACCCCATCTGTGGGGAGGGCTGGGGTTTTTCCTTCTTTTTATTTGTTTTGATGGGGCAACTATGTTCTCTGAAACGTAACCGTTTGTTCTAGAATTTACACTGTAGCTTTTGTGCATTGTAAGAGAGTCCAATTGATTGTGGTGGGATATTAATGCAATGAATTAAAGCGATGTATTTTGGCAATCATGGTCCAAAAGGGTTTGGAGGGCAAAGGGTGAAGGGGCATTGGGGCCTTATGCAGTCTGGGGTTACAGAGTGTTTTCTCTACTTCCCGTAACAGGAAAAGAACACATAGTAAGTGCCAATTTGGTTGTAGCATTAGTTGGTACACCAGCTGGAACAGGACAAGGCTCCCTGTAATTAAATGTATGGAAAACAGCTCCCTTCTCTGGAGCATTTAATTTAGACTCCCAGACATGTTTTTTTTCTGCTGCATAGCTAATGCAGCTGATGGAAGTGGGTATAATGCTTTAGGGGTGAATTAGTGATGAAGCTCAGATTTAATGCACTCTGAACTTTCTGAACTCTACAGTGGTAACAAGGGGAACATCCCTAGCAGTTGGAGTTAATGGGCATGAAGTTCCCTTGAGAGCACCACATCCCTAGCTGTCCACAGTGGATTTCTTCTGCTTCTATTTCCAGTTGGTGAGTAGATTTTCAGTCAGACTGATACCACAACTAGGACTGTGCAAGTCCCAGCTTAATTGTCTTGTTCCATACTTCCATAACTATGATTTGTCGAATAACCCACAAACGGCTGGGCGCGCACAACATACGAATCCATAAACGACGGATAGAAAGCCCCTCGTGGCTGGATCTGCAAAGATGCTAAGTCAGAACTAAGCAAACAAAATTATGGCTTATGGTAATGGGGGAATCGAGGCATTGTTGGATCAAAGGAGAACATTGTGCACTGATGCAGAAAGATGCAGGGCATCGCTGCACGATGCTGCAGGGGCAAAAGTCATGGTGGCTGTGATTGCACGTGGGAGTGTTTGAACTAATACCATGTTGAAATCTGTCTTTCCATTTCTTGGGATGTTTCTTTCCCTGTGGAAGAGGTGTGGTTTCCCACCTTCTTCCCAGGGTGCTCGAAGTTTATTTATTTTTTAAAAGAGGTTTATTTATTTTTTAAAACCTTGTCTTGGTAGTGTTTTGAGCTTAGTTGGAAGTGGTAGGAGGTACTTCTGCTGTTGTTTCCTGGGCCCGAGTTCCCCCCAATGCTCTTGGTTGAGTGGATGTAAAGTACGATGAACTCCCAGCTGATTGGAGCAGCTGTCAAGATATACTCCTGTCTTAATTCTTCTCCCTAACAAATGACAGGCGGTTTGTGGTGTGCGTGTCGGCACGTGTGCATGCAGAAGCATGAGCTTTGTAATGCCACAATTGAGCGTTCTTTTTCCCCACAATCAACATCATTCTAGAGGATGTCAGCGGAATGAATGGAGATGATGAATTAGAGTGAATGAGTTCTTGTGTAATGAAGATCTTTGTCCACGTGGAGGAACAATTAAGCCTCCACTCTTTCAATGGATGCCTGGCTGTATATTCTTCTCATGAATGCCAACCAGAGGAAGATGAGAGAGGAGGGACAGTGATTGCCTTGACTGAGATGAAGTCTGTGCTTTGGATTCGATTTCTTAGCATCACCTGGATGAAATTGCCTGGCATTCCTGTAGTTTGGATGCAAACATTCTCTCTCAGCTAGGATGAATCTTGCAAATGAACCCCACACAGGATGTTTTCAGCTATCCAAAGGTGATCCTTGGCAAAGTGATCCGTCACACCTTGAAAGGCCTTTCCGTGTGGCCTGCACACAGATTGTAGGCTTATTTATTTAGTACGTAAAAGTTGCATTAAAGCAAATAATAGTAATAACGAGGAGCACACCAAGCTGAAGAAAACTTTAACTAGATAAATATATTCTTCGAAGTAGAAAAAGTATTTATTAAAACCTAATATGTTTCAGAAGCTTCAGGTACATAACAGGATTGTCCTGAATAATGAAGATAAAGTCTTTTTAAGGTTAAATTTGAATCTTAGTGGCTTCATGAACATGTCCTTGTAATTTCCGGAAAAATTTGAAAACCTGGTTCTGCCGCCTAGCTTGGAATGGGAAAAGTAATAGCTCCTCCTGGGGATGGCTAGTACCATAATGCCCTCCCCACTGTTTAAGATCGATTTGCCTAAATTGGATCTTATACTTATTTACTATATCATATTGATTATTGTAATTTTATACTTGTATTTCAATTGCAATTTTTATTGTAAGCCACCCGGAGTCCCCCGGTTGGGGGAGATGGGTGGTCATATAAATTTAAATAATAAATAAATAATAATAAATACATAAATTTAGTATAACAGTATAAACATGGTTTGCCACTTCCTTCTTCTGGAATGTTTTTTTCAATTTCCCTGTGTAGCTTACAGCCCTGGGATTCAAACGGAGATGAGCACCGGCCCCTAGAGTCGGACACGACTGCACAAATGTGCGGGGGGAACCTTTACCTATCTTAAAACTATCCAGATCCAATCTGCTTAGGTTTTTGAAATTAGCCAAGGTATGTATGGTAAATAGTTGCAATAGTAAAGAGTGGGTCGAAAGAAAAATGAAGTACAACAGGCATGGGCAGTGATGCTTATCTATTGACAGTGGCCATTTAGAAAGCAGTTGTCTGGATGACCTAGGCAGTCTTATGCTGGTTAGCTGCTTAGCTCATATGGTACAATAAAAACTCCCTCTCTTTCTGTTTGCCTGATCCTACTTAGTTGTTTCCTGAATTACAGCCTTTGTCATTCTTTTCCAGGCATGGTCGTTTGAGGTTAGTTATTAAGTACCCAAAGGAGTTGAAGCATTCCCCTGCTATTTTTGATGACTGCCAGTTCTGATGTCAAAAGTGTTTCCATTTATTCTGTTGCATAGAGATTGGCCAATCTGTCATATGTATAGGGCAATGATGGCATGGATCACATTGGAAAATGACCTCCCCCACATATCAGTCTGGCGGTGATGTTGCCTGCTAAATGTTAACCTCTCCTACAAAGTCAAGCATTTACAGCAGGGGTCCCCAACCTGTGGGCCGCGGCCTGTTAGGAAGTGGGCCGCACAGCAGGTGAGCGGTGGTGGTCCACGTGATTGGCTCCTGCCTGCAAACCCCGCCCCCCATCCGCGCAATTGGCTCCCACCTGCAAACACACACACCCCGGTCCATGGAAAAAATTGTCTTCCACGACTGGTCCCTGGTGCCAAAAAGGTTGGGTACCCCTGATTTACAGAATGAAGTAAATTGGAATAGGTGTGTTGGAGTGCTCTTGGAAAGGAAAATAAGGGATAAGGGAAAAGCTTATTTCTAGGTACAGACCATCTTGAAATGCCCAGGTAGCTGAAGGAACAGCATAGTTGAAGCCATGAAAACACCATGAAGACCATGGATTGATTTACCAGCAGGCAGAGCGTGTGGTGTCTCTCTGGTGTCTTTCCAAGGCCAGCATCATAAGTGTTCCTAAGTCTTCAGGCCCACTGGCAATCTCTTCCTCCAGAAGAGGTTCCCAACTCTGATTCTCCGTCCCTTCATTGTTTCTTTCTGTTTACCTCCCTTCTTGGTCCTTGAGCAATAGGACCAACATTAAGGAGAAAGAATACCAACCCAAACCTCCATTTGCCTGCCTTCTGGGGAGGAGGAGAGAGCACTCTAACAGGAGGTGGCAGAGATATTGGCAGGGAAGGGATCCCTTAGGAGCAAAAATTGGTTCTTTCACTTTCCCAACAATGTCTCCTAAGCCCAGTCATTACAGTACCCCCTTTGCTGGAGCCAGAGCGAAAATGAGCTCTCTCAGAATGTTCCCACTCAGTCATCTAAGTTCAATAGCTTGCATTTCGTGGTTTTGCAGCCTCTCCCTTTGAGATGCTAATGTGTATTACTTCATTAACTTCAAAATGTGTCTTAAGCTGATTCTCCAGCAAGCAGCATCCCTCTTAGTCATTCTGCTGAGTGGGACCCGGGACATCTGCCCTGAAATTCTACCCTAAATGTGCCACTCTTCCCTTATAAATGGGCCCCAGCGCCCAGTCAGGAAGATGTCAGCATTCTGGCGTCCGTGCTGCTGCACAAAAATGAGCAGCGGGGCTCCCTGTGCCCTTCTAACAAGCCCCTCGTATGTTCCCATTATCCTCTTCCCCTCCCACATTGATTAATTTAGTTAACAGGCTCTTGAATATCTTGTTAAGGCTCATCCAGCTGGAGGCAAGGGCAGCTCCTGCCTTGAAACACAGAGAATGGGATCCAGGCCTTGCCCTTTTGTAATCACTGGCTCGCTCCGCTGCCAGGTGCTTTCCTGGTATTAGTGACTCTCAAGTTGCAAGACTCCCATATGCTAACAGACAATCTGTGTGTGCCCGCCAGGCAAGGAAAATAGCGTCTTGGTGGCTTGCAAATCCGGGCATTGTTTGTCACCCGTGGGCAGAAGCTTGCCCATGGGTATCCCTCCTCCCATCCACTCCCATTCGCATTCTAATAACTGGACTGTTTCCCACTTCCTTTTCCCTTCTCCAGATTGTGGACCACTGTTGAATGTCAGCATTCCACGACCTGGAGATTGGCACTTCCCTCTTTCAGCAGATGGCGCAAAGGAGCCAGCCATTTGCCCTCCACCCCAGTTAATGAACAAACTTCTATCTAATTGAATTTAATCCCACCAATTGGCCCAGCTATGCTGTGTAATGATTTAATTCCACAGTTCTGAAAGAAGGTTAGAGGGAGAAGAACCGTATCTGTTCTGGAGTGAAAAGACTAAATGGTTTCTGGAACCAGCATAGGTCGTCTCCATGGTAGGAAGGACAGAACTGTCAAATGTGGGGGGAAAGAAGTCTTCCTGAAAGGCAGGAAATGTTGTATTCCAAGTGTACTATGCTGCATTTCATTCATTTTGTACATACGTATCTCAGTTCCATTGCTATGCCAGGCTTCTCTGTGTAGCATAAAATGTTAACAAATATTTACACAATTTAAAATGCAAATATATAAAACAATCAAAATAAAAGTAAGCCTATCAACCCTACAAGGCAATAGCCAGGTTTATTATGAGATGTCAAATGTCAAGACAAATAAACAGACGTTTTCAGCATGACCACAACTGAAATGAAGTTGGCTCTTAACTGAGTTATACTGTACATATTTGTCTATGTATAAATATTTGCTATGTATACATTTTGATGTACTGAAGCATTTATAAAGGTTTGATATACTAAAAATGCAGTCTATAAATGGATGGCTGACTGAAGCCAATTTTTGTTGCTTTTTCAACATCTGATTCCCAAAGAAAGAATTACCCAGTCCAGTATTTCAACTTCATTTTCATCTCCCTCCAACTCAAAAACATGTCCATTCATTCAAAATTATCTCCATGTTCTGATTAAGCTGAAACACCAACAAATCTACCCTTTATTTCCTGACCTTCTTAGAGCCCTGGTGAGATCTCATTCAGGAATGGGGAGAGATGCCCAGCTGTCTGGAAGCCACCTCCAAGCCATTGCCTTCACGCATTTGTAGACTTCATGGGGCACTTGGTTCCTGAAGACTAAATAGAACTTTCTAATAGAATCCACTAAAAGGCAGCAGTGAAAAGCAGAACAGGGGTTGGGTTGAGAGCAGAAAATCTGTCTCCACAAGTGGGCGAGCAGAATCTGTGCCCTACCATTTCCTCTACATAATGTTATTTCTGCCATCAGTTGCAGCCACCCTTTTCCTTCAAGTTTCCCTGCAATCTTTGTTCTCTCCCACGCAGACTTCTGCAGCTGCTTGGCTGGAGAACGTTTGTTTTCAAGCTGGGGGTGGATGAAGGAAAGAAGGAGGAGGAGGCGGCCCATATTTTCTATCTGTGCTTATCTCCTTTGGAACTTGAACGTTGCTTCTGCAGAGAAAGCAGGTCAAGCATCCATGGGGAAGACAGGACCACAGCCTCTCCAACATCCACTCCATGGACAGCAAAAACCAAAGAACCTAAATTGTTGGTTTTATTGGCACGTTAATGATCCATCTCCCTGTAATGGTGACATCAATCCCAGATTTCTAAGCCCGCATCAGGAAAAGTTATGTTCCTCTACTTCCAAGCCAAGACACATTGGAATTGCAAGGAACACCATCTTCTTCACCCCAAGGAAATAAGATCACCTGCTCTCCAAGCATTTCTGAGCTCTGATGATGATAATAACATACTGTGTGCATTTCATACCACTTATGTTCAAGATTGCTACCCCAGACATTATTCGTAATTAGGTCCCACTGCAGCAGCTCTGTTGAGATAGATCAAAAAGTGCAAGAAAATACAGGGAAGGCAAGGGGGTTGTTAACTTGGTTGAGCCCAGCTTGCAAGATCTACTGAAAAAACATTCAGCTGGGGAAATCTGTTTTTGCTGGAGCTGTGAAAGGGAAAGGGTTCAATACCCCATCTCCCACTGGCAACTACCTGATCATTACCAGCCCCTCCCAATAGCTGACATTTGCATTTTTTAAATTGCATTTACAAAATACATTTAATGTTGTGTCTACGTGACCATTGGGATGACCCACTCCTCCAGTCCATCACCATCCTGAGTTACCTGTCTTGCATAACTTTTGGATCCTATGTCATATGAACTCATGAATCTGCCTTATGATCAGTGCCAGCTCCAGACAGTTTACTGCGTACACTGAAGGACATATTGCCTGTCACCAGCTCGTTGCATTTGTAGATGCCATGTGAATCTTTCATAGGCAGCATCCTCCACCACACTGAAGGGTAGAAGGCTAGTTTGGGTGGCAGAGAGGAATGGCTAAGGGTGTTTATCTCAGCCCATTCCTCTCCTTACAGCTTCTGTCACTGAACACAATGGCCTTACTCCTGTCTAATGCTACAGCCAGCCCTGGTATAATCTATCAGATGGTTATCCATCTAGTTCAGTATTTATTATTTTTTATTTATTTATTTATTTATTTAGGTTAGCCATCTAGTTCAGTATTTATTTATTTATTTATTTATTTATTTATTTATTTATTAAATTTCTATGACCGCCCATCTCCCCCTCAAGGAGGGACTCTGGGCAGTTCAGTATGGTCTATATTGACCAACATGGTTGTCCAGCACTTTCAGTGGAGTCCTTTTATCCTTCCCTGAGACCTTTAGTATGCAAAGCATACTGTATGCTTCACTTGGAGTTCCTTCCAAGGTTCAGAGCTATACCTCAATTGCAGGAAGCTATCAGATCAGATCAGTCCACAGGCTCATGCAGTTTAGCATTATCTTCAGCTCTTCAGGATCTCAGAACAGAATCTTTACTAGCCCTCCCTGGATATGCAGAGGAGGTATATATGCTATGCTTGAGGTGGAAGATCCCCTGCAGTCAGGCTCATGTTTAGTTTTTGCTTTAGTGACAGACAAGTGGGATGTAAATCTAATAGATTAAAGAATCGATAAAAAGTTGATATACGGTAGTGGCCAGAAATCATCTTTTTTAATGGGTTGCTTCCTGGCAGGAGACATATATGCAAAAACAATTGTTGTCCACCAGGGATGGGAACCCTCCAGATGTTACTGACTTAAAACTTCAACAGCCAACATAGCCATTGGGGAGAAATGCTGGGAGCTGTAGCTCCCCATCACTCTTGTAAACCATAATTGAACAGGATGATCTATGGGTTCCACCACTTTCTTATTATTTTTCACCTTTCAGCCTGCTGGATTTATGAATTTGCCACCCTTTTACCCTTGCCTAAGGGCACTGGTCTTTCCATCCTGTGAGGTGGTGATTTACCTAACCTCATGCAGGTCCACTGTGCCTTGTTTCAGGGCAGAATTATTAGGTGTCTTTCTCTCATTCATTCTCATGTTCTTCTCTCATCCACGCAGGGTTGCTGCTCTCCAGCACAGTAAGGCTTTGGCTATGACCACACCACCCTTGCCTCCCAGCAGTCAGGACAGCCTCCTAGAAAACAGTCCTGGGACAGTCTGTCTTCTGTTCATGTCCTCCATTCAAGGATACCATCATGGGAAGTGTCAGTAGCCTCATCTCTGGGCACAGTTTCCACAGTAAGCATTGTCGGGCATCTCAGTACAAGCTGCGTAAGTCATCCCAGCTGAAGAAGCTGAACAGGTACTCCGATGGTCTGCTGAAGTTCGGCTTCTCTCAAGAAGCTGCCCACAACAAGTCCAGCTCCAAGGGCAATAAGAACGAGGACTTCTTTTACATCAAAGTGAACCAGAAGGCCCACCGAACAGACTATGCGCCACTCTCTGGTGGTGAGCTGGAGGGTCAAGCTGGGACAAGCAGCGTGGACTATGGTACCCCAACACCCCCCAAATTGAAGCCAGGCTCCAACCAGCTGGAACTAGTGAGTTGGGTTAAACCTGGTCATTGTAGTTCAGGGGTAGGACATTTGTAGCCTCAGACTTACATAGGATTCCTGGGTCCCCCTTCTGCAGACCTCAGAGCCCTCCTTAATCAGGATGGCTGAAAATTGAAAACCCAGTTTCCAGCTATTTTGAGGTGAGACCCATATGGAGACTGTATGACCTAAAATGGCCATATCAGCATAAAAAAAAACAAGAAAACCACCCAGATTTTGCAGTCCTTACTCTCCAAAATATGTTAAGGGCAGCCTCTGTATAGAAGGACCTCTTTTGGTCTGTTGGATCAGATGATGAATTAACGTGGTATACCCTCAGATTTATCCAATGGGTCATACAACACAACACAAGCTGACTATTGAATTAACCAATTTTCTCGATTCATACAATACACTGAATCTTAAACTAACCAGATAGGCTGGATTCACACACAATATTCTAAGCAGTTAAAAAAAAAAACCTTTTAAAGTCACCTGGCTCAGTGTGTTGTGTGAACATAACCACTTCATTTGAGAAGCCTACAAACAGGTCTAGAGATGTAAAGGGCTAGGGGGGAAAAACCCAAAAATATAAGGAAGAAAAATTTTAAAAAGAATAAAAAAGAAAACAGCAACCCCTCCCCATCCTCATGCAATCAGAATCGAACACAGCCTGTTTTAACACAACATGGGAAGCCAGTGGAGAAAGGAACTCCCACGGCAGTAGATGTAAAGGAAACTGTGACCTGCATTAACGGATTTTTCCTTCTCCCCAGGCTACAGAGAAGAGTGCAGCCAGGCCCACTGCTTTCAAGCCAGTGCTCCCTCGCTCAAACACGGTCCTCCACTCTTCTCCTGATCACGGCAATGCTGCCCAGCAGCTCCCATCCCAAGACAAAGCCAAGGATCTGGAGAGCAAGCCCACTCTTTGTTCTGGAGGACTCTCAGACTCAGGGAGGAACTCGATGTCCAGCCTGCCCACTCACAGTACAGCCAGCAGCTACCAGCTGGACCCCCTCATCACTCCTGTTGGCCCCATCAGCCGATTTGGAGGCTCTGCTCACAACATCACCCAGTGTGCCATCCTGCAGGACAGTAACATGATGAGCCTGAAAGCTCTGTCGTTCTCCGATGGGGGCACGAAGATCCTCAACCCCGGCAAATCTTCGACTCATCCCCATATGACTGAGAATAGTGTCTGTGTTCGCTCGCCCATCTCCACTGAGGAGTCAGCCATTCAGGAGCTGGAGCAGAAGCTGATGGAGCGGGAAAGTGAGCTCCAGGAGCTCCAGTGCAGCTTTGAAGAGAAAGAGATCACCTCCTGCCAAAGCTATGAAGAAAAGCAAAGGCGTTGCCGGGAGGAGATGGAAGGGTTGAAGCAGAAATGCAACAGCAAACTGAAGCAGACATCGCAGAAGAACCAGCGGGCACAACAGCTGTTGCAACTGCAGGTGTTCCAGCTGCAGCAGGAGAAGAAGCAGCTCCGGGAGGAGCTGTCAAACCTGATGAAGGAGCAGGACCTTCTGGAGAACAAGCTGAGGACCTATGAGAAAGAGAAGACCACCTTTGCTCCTGCACTAGAGGAAACCCAGTGGGAGGTAAGAATCTACTCCACCTTAGTAAAGGAGAAACTTGTTCCAGTCTTCTGTACTGTTTAATCAAAATTAATACCTGTCTAAAAAATGTTTTTAGTAGGCAACCAGGACATATGATGGTGACGCTAGATAGAATTTCCAAAGCAGGGATAACACAGCCTGGGCATTGCCATATGTTACCTGCAATTGTATTCTAGATAAAAGTGAAACAAAAAGAAGGTTCCCTTTGGATGATTTTGTCCAGGACGAACAATCTATGTTTGTCGATCTAATTTTAGAGACCTTCTCAAGCAATTACTGTGTTCTACCAGCTGCCTGCAGAGAGAGCAAAGGCCTTGTGGCCCTGCCTGCTACTGGCTTCACCTTCATAGCTGATCTGTGAAGAGATGCAGTCTTTGACCTGAAATAAAGATACTCCATGCTCAGCACCATCCATTTTCCTGTGTGCTGCAGTCTGAAGTGCAATATAGTCTAGACCTCTGGCAGGTGGATTTCTTGATGTGGTCCTGATTCTAGCTATTATGTGTTCCTACAGGTTTGTCAGAAATCCGGTGAAATCTCTCTCCTGAAACAGCAACTGAAAGAATCACAGACAGAGCTCAACAGCAAGACCAACGAGGTCCTCAATCTGAAGGCTCAGCTGAAGGACATCCGGCCCAAGATGGAACCGCTGGAGATGAAAATTCAGGATTTGGAGAATTCATTGCATGCCAAAGCCATGGAACTGGAGGTATGTGAGAATGAACTCCAGCGCAAGAAGAATGAGTCAGAGCTACTAAGGGAGAAGGTGAACTTGCTGGAACAGGAGATTGCAGAGTTGAGAACTGAATTGACCATCCTCAGGGAGGAGATGAAGTGTGGTGTGGCTTCCATGGGCCTTGAGGAAAGCATGGTGGAAGATGCCCAAGCCCTGTGGAGGGAAGTAGAGAAGCTAAAAAAAGAGCTGCAGGAGGAGCAGGACAGCAACAAACAGATGACAGTCCATTTTCAGCAGGAACGGCAAACCTGGAAGGAGGAGAAAGAGAAAGTAATCCAGTACCAGAAGCAGCTTCAGCAAAGCTACCTTCACATGTATAAAAGAAACCAAAACCTGGAGAAGATGCTCCAGCAGCTGGCTGCTGGGGAGGATGGTAAAGAGCCCTTAGATCTTGATCTTCATGGAACTGATGTCCCTTATGAGGACATTATTGCCACTGAAATCTGAAGGGGTTAAGGTTAGGGTTTTCCTGCCCACTGCAGAAAGGTCTCACTTTCAACCTGGGGTTGTGTATAGTTTAAAAGAGCTCTTTTGATTGAGGTCCTTGTCTGGCCAAAACAAGTCACCAGCCATTGTCCATGCATTTCCCCCCAACGTCTTAAGCCAGATGCATCTTACTGCTGCTGTAGGCCATCCTGCTGAGAAAGGGGAAGGGAAGAATTCCCAACTGACTTTTTCTCTCATGGCCTGATCCAGCACAGGAGCAGCTTTGGTAGAAAATACAAGAACCTCTGCGCCAGATAAAATAGGTGGTTCCCTTCTTATTCTTAGCCTGGCTCAGATACATTTTGCTAAGGGCTACTAGAAAGGGAAAAACGTGGCCCCATGCTATTCCCTGCAGCCATAAGTCATGTGAGATAACTGCTTATGCTCTAAGATCCTCTTAATTGCCCTGTGAGAGGACGCTGGGGAAAAGCGCACCCATCAACCTTCTAGTTAAGGAAGAGTTACTTGCACACCCAGTAAGAGTTTGTCATCATGGTCCTCAAGGATAAACTGTCCTTCCATCTTTACAGAGCATGGTGTGTTCTTCTGGAATATTTAAGCAGCAGATGGAACAGAAAGTAGCATTGTTCCATTATTTGTCTGTGAAGGAGCTGCCTCCTTCAGAAATGATGGGCTAATATTCTAGAGTCCTGGAAGCCATAATTTGTCAGTCAGCCACTGGATCTTCCTCATCCTTTGCCCTTCATTTAGCATTTGCCTCCTTTCTGAGCAAGCTGAAGTTGGGAGAGGTATATTTTTATTTATTGTGTGCGTGCACGTGTCTATAATTGGGATGGGAATTGGATTTTGAAATGACCTTGTGTTTTTGAACAGGAATGTTTAGAGTTGTTTATCTAAAATGTGAATATTTGTATGTACGTATTATTCTTTTGCAAATATCTGGCATTTATTTTTCCACATTTCCTATTTTGACATGGAGAAAAGACATATTGGGTCTTCTGAGCCCGCTTTCCCTTTTCTGAGATGTTCCAGGGTCTCTGAAATACAAGTGTAATAAATATAGAGAACAGAATTGGATGGTTTACACAACATAGAAATTCTGTAATGTAAAGAGATGATTAAATATCTCTTTGGGGTGAAGAAGAATTTAAAGCACCACAGGTGGTGTCTCTACAGTCATCTCATAAGGAGCATCCTATGACTAGGAGAACCTCCAAGCTGAGCTGTTATAAGGTGGTAAAGAACTCCAATCCAGTGGCTGTGAAAGAGCCTGTGGTTACCAGGGTGATGCAGAACATCACATCCTGACTAGGCAAACTGCATCAAAAAGAGAAGAGTAATGTGATAAAGACAGCAATGATATGATATCCGGGCCAAATGGTTGACATGATGGTTGTGGCCAATCACAGCGTTCAGGGGAGAAGACAAAACACGGAACTGCAGACCCCTACCATTTCATTTTCTTAAAATGCCGCTAGGATCTACAGTGTGCCCAGAGGTACCATTGGAAATATAGATGATGCTTTGTTTAGAAGCATGCTAGCTTCCATTCCATGTTTTAAAAATTAAAATCTTTAAAGAAGTAAATGAGGTCATGGAAAGAGCTTGGAGGGTGCCAAGGAATATATTGACAGGCACATTGTCCCCTCAATGACATATTGGGAACTCAGGCAGTAAAAGATAACTTTGTTTATTTAAAACATACAGTATATCCAAACTCCCCCCTGCAAAAAATCAAAACCAGTTCAAAGCACCCTGCAACAGTAAAACCATTAATGAACAATTTACGAACATCAATTCCTACTACAGTATATTAAGGGACTAAGCGAACAGTAGGGAAATGATTTTTAAAAATCAGTAAAAAATTATTGTAACTACATTAATAAAACAATAATATATGAATAGACTGCCTTACTAAAAAGAAAGGCATTTTTCTTCCAGGAGCTTTAAAGAGGGGACAAGAAATAAGGTCCCATTCCTCACCCCAACCCACCCCTAGATTACCACCATTCACGGTATTCATCTGATAACGGATGTCAGTATTTTTTGGACACTTACACTCACTCCTCCCACCCCCCAAAAAACAAATAGCCAGGAAGAGAACCTTGAAAAATAGGTTTTTGAGACACCTGTACTCTGTTAAGGTAGCTTTGACCTTCTCTTTCCCATCAAGGAGAAATGTTCCCTGTAGAGTTAAAGGTGGTCTTCACAATATTTGGTCTGAAAGAACGGCCACCATCATGTGCCTTGCAGAAAGCAGAACAGCAAATAGCTCAAGCCAAAGTAGCTACAAAAGGGCAGCCAAATAATTTTGGCACCTGAGATTGAAGACCTTGTAAGTATTTGGCAATAATAATAATAGTAATAATAATAATAATAATAATAATACAAAAAGACCCCAAGTTGTAACAGTTTTAGATGCCTAGCGTGGCATCAGAAATGGACCACCACACTACCATATCATGCTGCTCCACAGCAACATTCCTTGTGACCTTAAGAGAAACCTGCAGTGAAAAATCATCTACAACAAAATGCCATATCAAAAATGAAAGAGCAAAGAAGGGAAAGAAGAATCTGGCTTCAAACAAAGAGAAATTAATAGAGTTTACAAGCTTTTTGAACTTAAACAACACCTGAAAGGATGCGTAGTTGAGTTCTTTGATCCAGAGAAAGTTCTGTATTTCAAAGCCATGTTCCAGGGGATCTAACTTATTGGCAGAACAGATGCTTTTCATGCAGAAGGTCTCAAATCCAGTCCCTTGTATCTTATGGTAGGACTTACAGACACCTTTTTGAAATGCAGTCCTCGAGAGAAATATAGAACTTCGTGGGGCACTAGTTTAGTTTGGTGGATCTAACTTCCTATGTCAGTATAGTGAGGAAAGCCAATAACCAGCCTTCTGTAGTGATTTCAAAATATTGGTCAAGTACAGTACAGAAGGGGCATGGTGGCTCAGCGGGTAAGATGCCAGGCTTGTTGATCAGAAGATCGCAAGTTCGGAGGTTCGAATCCCTAGCCCCGCGTGCGGAGTGAGCTCCCGCACTAGCCCCAGCTCTTGCCAACCTAGCAATTCGAAAGCATGCAAACGCAAGTAGATTAATAGGTACCACTTTGGTGGGTGGGTAACAGCGTTCCGCGCGTGTCATGCGGCCACATGACCGTGGAAGCGTCTTCGGACAATGCTGGCTCTTCGGCTAACAAACGGAGATGAGCACCGGCCCCTAGAGTCGGACACGACTGCACAACTGTGTGGGGGGAACCTTTACCTTTACCTTTACAGTACCTGATTCTTTTCTACTGTTCCTCTAGAATGGGAGAACTTTATCTGACCCAAACAGCAGTACCCAGGCCCCATCCGTACTCTGGAGCATCCCATGTTCTCAGAATCTTGCCTTAACTAACATTATATTGAAGCATTTGTCTTCAACACCATCTGAACTTTGAGATACTCTAAATGCCATGAGACAATTCCAGGATACAAAGAGAAACTTTGAGCCAATTTGTACAACTACCTTGACATCATCTTGAAATTAAATCTAGGGGATGCTGTTGTCCACTACCTTTTCTCTGCTTGAGTGTATCACAAGATAGATAGATATTTGCACTGAGTAGTAAGTTTCCTGAAAAGATTTAGTATTCTTCATTTAAAGATTGTTGGGGTGAGAGATCTAGTCTGCTCTAAACTGGATTTGCTTAGTCTGGGAAAATCAACTTCTGAAATGTTGTCAGAAGGTATCACTTTCTTCCATTCAAAGAGATCCAAAGAGGCCAGTTCTAAAAACTGGTTGCTATACATATGTTGTGCCCTGCTTTCTTTTTGCAAAGCTCCTGTCCCTCAACCAGCATCTCTAAGACTTGCTGGAGAGGCTAAGAGTCCTATTTCTCCATGCAGCTACAAACAGCAGAGAACTCTTCAGTCTTTGCACATGAACTCTACCAGCATTTGTCATCCCCTGCCTGCCAATCAGCTAATTGGGTTTGTGCACATATGTTTCTGATTAGCAAAATTTGCATTGTTAATTGCAGTCTTAAAAACCAGCCTGTTCCCTAATGAAACACCCAATAATGCCCAGGGAGTTAATTATCTCTGAATGGGAGGGACTCAGAATTGTAGTAGTCATCTTCCTGCTGAGCTGATAAAAGTTCTTCTCCTACGTTTTGTTTTCTTGCTCTGAATTCACTTCCACACCTCTTGTACAGAGGCAGGATCCCAGCTGTTGGCAGGCACAATTAAAAGGATTTTTTTTTCAAAACAAAATCTGTTGGGTGAAAGGTTTTTTCCCCTTCTGTAGTCAATTGTTTGGGGGCAGAGAAGAGAAATTGGATATAGCTTTTAATTGTAAGAAGAAGTAAGTGTTAGTTGCTACTCTGCCCAACATTAATTTTGTGATATTGTCAGTCAACATATGTTGAGGCCCTTAGCACAGATCCAGATTTTAGAAAATCTTCATGTAGCTAAACAACCTTTATTCATTTGTTCCTGTCTTCCAATTCTATCAACAAACACGAGCCATTGCTGCTCCAAACTCCCAGTCAAAAACCCAAGAAATCTCTGCTAACCTGGGATTAAGATTCATTGGAATCCTCTATTTGGGGAAAATGTTGTCTCTCAATCTTTGTCAAGTTGTAAAGCAGATCACAAAAGAGGGTATCCATCTTTATTAAGGAATGGAGTAGGTTATTAAGTGGGTTTTGCAAGAAAATGTAGTAGTATGGGCTGCAGCTATATAAAATTCATTTCTAAGATGGATTTTCCATCTTGTGCAGAATTACTTATCTCTAAATGAGACAGACCTTGATGTCAGTTTGTGTGACCCAATAAATAGTTTAAATTTGCCTGCCGCATTTTAGCTTAGCCTGTTACGTAGACCTAAGCTGTGTCATTATTTAACAGTACAGTGGATTGTGTTTACGCAGTAAATTGGGATAACTACTTATTTTTTGATTGCTCTTCCTTGTGAAGCATCCTAGAGCGGTGTACAAAAAACCCCAATAAAACAGCTTCAATCAAAACCATCAATAAACCTGAAAGACGATAAAGCAAAACTTGAAACAAGATTCACATTTTCAAAACAGTTTGAAAAGACTGATACTAGAGCAAATGATACCAATAATTCCTTAGGCATGTCTTCAATTTTCTTTGGAGAAGATGGGGGCAGCCATACCTTCTCAGGACAGTGGTCTGTGATTAGGCTGCTGACACAAAGGAAGCTCTACTCTGGCCATCCCCCTGTGAACTGATGTCATGAGTGGGGCTTCTCCAGCTGATCTGAGTGCATGATATTGGGGGAGGTGACCTTTTGAGTACTTGGGTCCTAAGACATTGAACTATGGATAACCATACATAAACATGTCATGCAAATACAACTGATAAGCCTTAGAGTATAGGTAGGCAATCTGTTGTCTGGATGATGCGCATGCCCACTGTAATGAAGAGCCACCCAAACTGTCAGGAAACAGGCGAAGAACCACACTGAGCCGTTATTCTAACTCTAGTTTCTTTATTGCTCTTGCCATACAACAGAATCTTGCCAGACTAAAGGTACACTATAAGCCCTATGGGTAAATACTCAGCGATGGCTCTAAGGCAGAGTTACCTTGAGCCTCTTTACTTTCCCATCAGCAGAATCCAGACTGTGCAATCTTTTATCTGCCTGGAATGCGCCCCCTCCATCTTGGCAAGAAGCAGCCGCTCTGAACTTCACCACACAAGCTGTGAGAAATCCCACTTACTTTTCCCACCCCTGGCATGAAATTAGGTCACCTAGTCTCCACAAGTCCAGCTGTACACCAGACCAGCCAATTGGTATGCACATTTGTCTATGAAGAGGTGCTTTCTGCAACAGTGACCACTTGCTCCAGAAAAAAAATCTGGTTCACTGGGTCAAAGCAGTTGTCCACTCACATCTTAGACCCTTCCAAGAATCATCAACAACATCATGAAAAAGAATCAAATATTTTTCAAATCCCTTCTTCTACTCTCCTCCCCATTGTTTGGTTTTGTAGATATATTTTGAAACCTTTACTGAGAACAGTTTTGTTTCCACAGCCTCAGTGTTACCTGTAAGCAGAACAAATGGGAATTCCAGCATTTCAGATCTGTCTTGTTTAACTCTGATTGTTTTTCAGGGTACAATTTGATGATAATCCCAGAGTAAGTTGACCCATCCCATTGAATTGCTTGAGGATAACCACAGTTCAGGACTGTTGTTTTTTTAAAACCTTCCTGAGCCTTAGAAATAGGGTATATTAACTGGGTTTACTTACAATGCATAATGTGGTTTGTTGGGTTTTGGCTTAGCATGTTGTGTGAACCCAAACATTAGCATCTCTAAACTCGTTTATGGCTTGCACAATCCCAGAAAGCCAGGGATGGGTGCCAAATGCCACCCTGGAAAGGAAGGCAAGGATCAAATGCAGGCCACTGTTTCTACTTGCAACTAACCATAGCTCAAATACATCTTGGCATTTCACAACTTTTTTTCTGGGATTAAAAAAACAAAACAAAAAACTCGTGCCCTGAAAATGCCACTTAGAAAAGCAACCATCGGAGTCATTACAAATATCTGCAAATAAAGTTTCATTAGGATGAGGACCCAATCACTGGTGAAATACTGTAGCATTTGTAACTGACATAGCAGCCTTGTGTGAAGAGGCATCTTGCTAGCTTCAGATTTTTCCTGAAAAAACATCCTGACTGGGAACAAGTCCACAGCTACACCATTGTCCCAATTCCTTGTTATTGAAGGATGAGACAGTCCTCTGCTTGCATGCCTTCTGTTGCTGACTGCTTTCCAAAACCAGAGTTCAAGCTTTGAAGAATCACAAGGAGACCTTTAGGAGAAATCTACTTTTTACAGCTTGTTGGATTCTAATGAGCTTCTAATAACTTTCCCAAAGGGTTGCTAGCAACCCATGTTTGATCATATGTGTGCTACAAAACAGATGTGTGAACTTACCTTGAGTGTGAGACATCGTACTAATAACAGAGTCATATCCTTAATCCACAATGACTGGTTCACACAGCACAATGAACATAGTTACTGAATTCATCAATTTCCTGGGTTTGTACCATACACTGTATCATAAACCAACCAGAGGATTTTAACCAGATCAGTGAAAGATTTAATTGCTATATTTGCACAGCATAATACGCTTGGTTAGTTTTAAGCTTGGTTAGGTTGTATTTGGTGATGGCTTAGCATACGCAAATCGAATCTGTCCAGTCTATTTATGATTTCATGTGTTGTGCAAAACCCTGATGTGTGATGCAAACTTGACTTTGAAAAGGCATCTTAGCAAACCTTGAACTTGAAAGTGGAAAAAAAGGTGCTAATAAACAGCAAAGGGGGACAAGTGAGCAAGAATTTTAAAAAAAACCCTAAAGTCCGGTAGAGATTCTAGATCCCTGTTTGCTTCATGGTGTTAATACAGGATGGAAGAATATGCAGGATAGGTCATCATAAAGAATAATAAATCAACTCAACTCCTGGAGACATACTTGGACACATCCATGCTGTTCTCTTGGCATGATACGGAAGTGGTTGGCTATTGCCTTTCAACTCTACTCCATACCCCTGAGATTTCCACATGATCCCCCAATTCTGGTAGGTGCCACCTGCTGAGGCCAGTACAAAGAGGACTTAACCCTTTTCTCATCCTCTGATACTCTACAAATCCCATCCTCTAGTTTCTTTCCATCATTCTACTCCCAGTCCCAAACTGGAATTTTGATAAGTTTCCCACATTTACATTAGCTTAGAAGATGCAGAACCAGGTACACAAGTTTGCTGCTAATATGCCAGCAAACAGAAATGCAAAAAAAGGAGGTAAATCTCTACAGAAGCCCTATCCACGGGTTTCTTTCTCTGGATCCATAATTCAATTTATTACTCAGGCAAACCCACCTAGCATATGTTCTGCATCATGGAGTCAACCAGTTGAGCCTCTCTTTTTGGATGCCATGTAACGGGGCTCCAGAATCTGGTCAGCAAATCAGTGATCTCATCACTTCCCTAACTTTATGCAGGATCTCATTTGTACCTTGAACACCTTATCCTGCTTCACAAACAACAGTGTATTATGTACAGCTTTGGGACCATATATACAGTGTTCACCTTCAAACATATTAATCTGGATTATTCATTCCTAGGATTGGAATAATTTCCAGAGCATGTTGCAATCCCTTTGGTGGTATTCAAGTTTTAAAGTTGAAGCTAAGGAATGGTATCTGTTCAAATCAGATGATTCCAGAAATGACTTTGGAACCCATGTTCCATTCCAGTACATTCTCCTGTGAACCACAGGATTGCACAACTACCAACGCCAAGTTCTCTATTCTAAATCTAGATTCCATGTGATTAGTTTCAAGGAACCAGCACATTATATGACGCAAGTCTTCATTGCAGACCTCACAGTGATGCTCTATTTTAAAATAAATATATATGTAAAAATATCCATTTATATGGCCCTATTTTAGTCTCGATTATTTTCACCCCTAGTGCTATCTCATTGACACGTATCCCCCAGGTCTGGTTTTTATTGTTTCCGCCTCTATCTGGCCTGGCATTTTAATTCTTGCTACTAAGCCTTAAGACCATTCTGTTTGCAGAGATTCAGCTGTTGTGTTGAAGAATCATCCACTATTTGGGCTAAACAGCAGCTATTAATAGGCAATCCTGCCATTACTAAAACTCTGTTGTCTTCTGGAAATATATCTATCATCCAATCATCCATCTATCATCTGTCTATCTCCATGTCCAAGGTCTTTCTCACCCACACAATAGGAAGCTGCCTTGCAAGATTTCTTCTTATATTTATCCATCTAGTCAAGTTGTTGGCCAAGCTTGCACATTGTGCTAAACCATAATTTATTTTAAACATGATTGTTGACAACCGCAAGAGCTGGTTCATATGACACACTAAGACATGATTTGTTTAACTAGGATTTGTTGAATAAACCACAGTAGTTGGGCTCCTGCAATATGCTATAATGTACAAATCACAGTGGCTGGATTCATACAACCTATTTGCAAAAAACAGACAAGCCATATTGTGGCTTGCTATAGTGTGACCTGAGTGATTGCCTCCATCTAGTTTAGTCAGACTGCTCTTTTTTCAACATGGAATTTGTCAGGAATTGGATCTGAAATTTGCTGGTAAAGCATATCCTCTCTTCCAGGTGGTGGGAGGCTCTAAGTGGTTCTCCTGAATCTGTGTGTACCTACCTCCCCTTCATCTTCCTCAGTGTTAATGTGCCTAGTTGTTTGTTTCTCAGTCTGGGTCTGACCTGTGGGATCTAGACAGAAACAGAACAAAATGTGCATGGATGTGCACATAATTTCCTTGGATGTGGCAAGTGGGCAATAATGCCCAGTAGCAGACAAATAGGATGGCCAGAAGGCTCCAGAATGGACCTCCAATATTGGATGGACTGCATGGATGTCCAATAAAGCCTCCATCTGCCCCTAGTTTTGCTTGCTTACATGGGAGGTTACAGGTTAGTAAAAGGCAGATAATTCACAATAATGGTTCTCAAGGAAGCCCCTTGGCTTTCCATGACTTTACTCCAATCCTCTGAAGCATTAGGGGGCCCATCTCATGAGGCATATGCCCCCCCCCCATTTAATGTGACAATTACTGCTGCCTTTGCACAACTATTGTATTTGATCTGTGACAGTATGTATTGCCAGCATGTCACTTGCTTGCCTTGTCCCACTGTGTGTGGGAGAAGTCACCATTTGGGCTATACACATTACTGTTCTTACCATCACACTGTCTCTTCTTCAGTATAGCTCTTGCCAGTTTTTAATGTTTTAAAGTGTAATTTCTGGTGACCAATGTAAACTGACTCTTATGTTTTTTATGTATAAATAAATTTGTAAAAACCAGAGTCAAGCTGTTGGAATTTTCTTTTTTTCCATTTCCTGAATTGGAATAGCCCCTAAGCTTGTATGTCGGGATAATCTGTGTCCCTACTTTTCTCAAACCTGCTCCATCTTCCACGTGACAGCATGCTTGACAAGGAAACCATGAAGAAACAGGAACTAACACATCGAGTGTGATCTCTCTTGGGAAAAGGGAACCCAGCAAGACATTATGGCTTTGGCAAGGGAAATTATGAGTCTAGCAAGCTCTTATAATAAAGATGAAAGTGACAAGAACATGTAGACTTCTTCTCCTTCTCTTCCTCCTCCTTCTCCTTTCCCTTCCCCTTCCCCTTCCCCTTCCCCTTCCCCTTACCCATTGCCCTACCGAACACTTCACTTGTTTCAGATTCCTGATTTATGGCAGATGCTGCCTTATGCCTACACACAGACATCTTCATCTAATTCTTTCAGCCTTGCAGAAGCTACCACTCAGCACAAAAAGGAACTTCACACTAAATAAAACTAGAAGCAGCCCATCTGCTACCTGTGAAAACCTTGTGGGTTAAGAACAAACTCTACTTCAAGAATGCTAGAAAACCTTTGCACAAAGACAACTTGGTACCACTGTCTCAAGGATTACGATGGGAGAAATATGATTCCCCCTCTTCCCCCATCTTGATTTTTTTTTTGTTTTCCCAAACTGGACTGAAGAACTCTTGGAGGAGGAGGAAGAGAAGAGCAGTATTTGACCTCTGGCCAGCTTGCTGGGAAATAAGACCTGGATGGACCAGGATAATCTGATTTTTTTTTAAAAAAAGCAGTATCTCCATATTCCGGGGGGCATTCACAATTCACAATGTTCATGCTATAAATGGAGATGTGATTTAGATCAACTTCCTGGCAAATAGAAGGGGAAGAAATGGAAGCAGTGACAGATTTTATTTTCTTGGGCTCCAAGATCACCGCAGATGGTGACTGCAGCCATGAAATTAAAAGACGCTTGCTCCTTGGGAGGAAAGCTATGGCAAACCTAGACAGCATATTAAAAAGCAGAGACATCACCTTGCCGACAAAGGTCCGTATAGTTAAAGCTATGGTTTTTCCAGTAGTAATGTATGGCTGTGAGAGTTGGACCATAAGGAAGGCTGAGCGCCGAAGAATTTATGCTTTTGAACTGTGGTGCTGGAGAAGACTCTTGAGAGTCCCTTGGACTGCAAGGAGGTCAAACCAGTCAATCCTAAAGGAAATTAACCCTGACTGCTCATTGGAAGGACAGATATTGAAGCTGAAGCTCAAATACTTTGGCCACCTAATGCGAAGAGAGGACTCACTGGAAAAGACCCTGATGCTGGGAAAGACTGAAGGCAAAAGGAGAAGGGGACGGCAGAGGATGAGATGGTTAGATAGCATCACCGATGTAATGAACATGAATTTGAGTAAACTCTGAGCGACAGTGGAGGACAGGAAGGCCTGGCGTGCTATGGTCCATGAGGTCACGAAGAGTCGGACACGACTAAACGACTGAACAACAACAACATCCTGTTGCTCTTCAATGTGTTGAACTTCCGTTCTCACCATTCCTGGCCAACATGGCTAAGAAACTAAGCCTTGGGTTTCTTTCCTTTTTCTTCTTCTTGGTAATAACTTGTAGCCGAGTAAGATTGTCTTCCAGGGGTAAAATCTTAACAGTGGATCCGTAAGTGGCTGTAAAGGCCAATTCTGGATCCGCACAACCTCCCACAATGAGGGCATAGGTTTCCAGGTGGAATACCTAATTTCTTAAGCTACATTTTAATTCACCTGAGGAATGGAAATATCAGCCCTTGGAGTGTCACTTAGTGACACTAGAATGAGCAAGACATTCCTGCTCTCTCACTAAAGCAGAAGCATGGCCCGCATTTATTTCTCCCTTTTTGTGGTTGGTGGGTTTTGGGTTTTTTCTTTTTTGACATTCATCATGCATGTTTGCATGAGTATAAATGCACCATGTGCCACAGCTTCCTGTCACACACTTTCACATGGTGCTTAGCCCCCACCACCTGGTTTTCCAGCCCTCTTTCTTCTCAGTCTTAATTACGGGCAATCAAGTATTTAGCAGCCTTCATAGAAGTGAGAGGCAAGCCAATTAGACCAGTGGGATCAAAAATAACAGGCCCATTTTCCTACCATGAGAAATCTCCGTCTAGCACTGGATTGTAAATGATGACTTCTGGACCACAGCCCAGGAGGTGATGTAGAAATGGAGAGTGAAGACTATACAGTACCAAGGAAAGGCTCGATTCCTGAGAGGCAGCAGATTCTTTTTATTCCACTGGCATCATTTTAACAGGGAATAAATGGTCACAGTGAGATCCAAAGAGTTCAGAGCTACTAGAAGCAGATTCTTCCAGATTTCAAGGCTGACTGGGGACACTTCCACGTAACCAGGCTTTCCATCTTTTAACAGCAGCAATTTCAGTATAAAATATCCCCAAGATGGATCTGCACTTTTCTGTTTAGTTGTAGATCTGTTGTCCATCTTCCCTTCTTTCTAACTCTTTAAATGTGTACAGTAACCCAGGTGAACCCAGGGGTGAAACAGACTAGAAACTCCCCTCTCGGGAGGCTTGGCTTTACTGTATTTATGTTTTCATGGCTTGTCACTTTCAGAGAAAGCAATTGCCCTGAAATGGGAGTTCCACATCCATGGAAAGAATGAGAATATATCAAAGATTTTTGTTCACTTGGACTCTCCTGGTCATACTAGTTGATTATCAGGACTGTGCTTGTACCTTAAGTTTGATGCTAGTTTTTCTCCAGCATTATTTTGAACATTCATTTCTCATCCATGGTTAAAGTTTTTGTTTATCGTGGAGTGAAGTGATAAGGGTAGCATTATATGAATGAGCTTCAGTCTTGCTCATTTCTTATCCTCTCCTCTGCTCCCCTCTTCCTGCCTGGCTGTAAGAAGGTTGGAAGCATGTCCTTCTTTAATTAACAGCCCACAACCTCCCAAGGTTCCCAGTACAAAGCAATGTTTGGGGAAATCTTAAAAAAAAAAAGTGGGCCCCCAGAAGATGCCACCCATGTCAGTTGTGCTTCTTCTGATGAATCCACAAAAGCAAGCCTCCAGCTCAATCCTAAATGAACATAACATGCATGAAGGGTTACAAATCATGAAGGGGAACCTATATTGCCCACTTGCTTTGCACGGTCTTTGCATAGGACAAGCAGAAGGGGAACTGAATGGGCCTCCTCCACTTCGATCTATTTGTTTTGAACCAATCCAATCCATCTGGAAGGATTCTTTTGCTGGGGAAGATGTTGCAAGAGACACAGAACTTTGTCCAGCTGAAAAGGACTCTTCTTCACTGCCCCATCCAAGTGAACAATGAGATGTCATTTGAATTCCAAGGAACACGGTGTTTTTGCAGTACCCTGAAGACTGAACTGCCATCCCTAATCCCAAGAAAGCCCTGGGTCTGCTTTAGAAAGCTAACACAAAAGCAAGTCATCTTGATCAGAGGGTAGGGGGTGTAGATCTCCTCTCCTACAAATTCCTCTTTGACATGCAGATCCACAGCAGCCCATTTCCTCCCTCTGCACAGTTCTTCCAACAGTGTTCCCTGCCTTGCATCTGCCAGATCAGCTCCATCAGCCCCCTTGGGGAAGGTGTGGGGCAAGAATAAATGTTTGTTCTGCTCTGTCCCTTTAATGAAGAGCCAGCTGCTCCGTGCCTCTCCAGGGGACTGACATCAGATGGCGGCAGGGCAGACCCTGTGGGCAGTCCTCATTAATTGGCACTTCGGCAAAAATTAAGACCTAAAATGGGGAAATGCATCCGGGCAGCAGCTGGGAGGGTTCTGGGTCCCATTTAATGTGCTACCTGCTGCCTTGCCCGCCTGACGTGATAGATTAGGCTGTTTGTTTAGCATCCCGCTAAGTGCCCTGTGTGCAGCGTGCATGGTCCATGAGGCAATCAAAACATGACAGAACAGGCTCTGACTATTCTGTCATCACATAAAAGGTAAAGGTAAAGGTTCCCCCTGCACATTTGCGCAGTCGTGTCTGACTCTAGGGGCCGGTGCTCACCTCCGTTTGTTAGCCGAAGAGCCATCGTTGTCCGAAGACGCTTCTGCGGTCATGTGGCCGGCATGACAAGCACGGAACGCTGTTACCATCCCACCGAAGTGGTACCTATTCATCTACTTGCATTTGCATGCTTTCGAATTGCTAGGTTGGCAAGAGCTGGGGCGAGTGTGTGAGCTCACTCCGTCACGCGGGACTAGGGATTCGAACCTCCAAACTTGCCATCTTCCGATCGACAAGCCTGGCGTCTTACCCGCTGATCCACCATGCCCCTTGTATAAGACTTACTTCCAGGTAAAAGAAGGTATAGCACGGTAGTTTTCATGTTTTAAAATTATATATGAGGAGGTCTATCTTTTACAACAGAAGAGAGAGCAGATTGCATTCTAGCACTGCCTAAATTCTGGATTAAAATTGTAGGAAAAGATTCAAGAGACTAACCCCTTCAAAAATTTTCTCAGTGGGAACACCGAATCGAGAATATTCTGTTTTCGGTATTTCATAGCAAACCCTGTGAAAGATTGTGGGAAGGCTGGGAGAGCGATGGGAGGAATGTTAGATGTAAACCACTAGATAGGGTAAAAAGGTAAAGGTACCCCCCGCACATTTGTGCAGTCGTGTCTGACTCTAGGGGCCGGTGCTCATCTCCGTTTGTTAGCCGAAGAGCCAGCGTTGTCCGAAGACGCTTCCACGGTCATGTGGCCGCATGACACGCGTGGAACGCTGTTACCTACCCACCGAAGTGGTACCTATTAACCTACTTGCATTTGCATGCTTTCGAATTGCTAGGTTGGCAAGAGCTGGGGCGAGTGTGGGAGCTCACTCCGCACGCAGGGCTAGGGATTCGAACCTCCGAACTTGCGATCTTCCGATCAACAAGCCTGGCGTCTTACCTGCTGAGCCACCACGCCCCTCCCCGTCATCACATATCCTAGGCTTAATCCTGAAAAAGAATACACACTGTGGTGTAGCACTTTAATGGGATGCCAAGTCCATCAGCTGGATAAACAGCATCTATCTGCAGAAGGCAACTTTATCACCTGGTTAGATTTCTGCAAGGGATAAATTGGGTCTTCTTATTTTAATTGTTTTAAGGACCATTTCCTAGGAAAAACTCCTGGTTTCCTTTTGATATCACCCACCTTGTTTTACAAGTAACGAAAGCCTCGTCTCACTTTGTTGATGCTCTTGAGGAAATGTGCCCTTCAAACAGTACCCATCATTTAGATTGGGCAGATGGTATAGATACAAATCTTAAGATTCTTAGATGGAAGAAGGAGGTGGATTTACACCACACTTAACAAATACAAATAGTCCTTGCTTAATGACCACAATTGGGATCAGCAACTCCATCACACATCACATGACCACAACTTGTGATTTTACTGCTGGCTTCTCCACCGACTGCTAGTTGGAAGCTGGCTATGAGCACGCAAATGGCAATCATGTGACCACGGGACACTGGGAGGACGGGTCATAAAGTATATATAATTTAATCAGTTTTTCATCTTGCCAAGTAGCAGACAGTTGTACTGTTCACTTCTGTTCTGTTGCATTCTGATCTATTTGATTATATTGATTGTAGTTTACCTTCATATTAGAAATACAGTGTAAAATTGTGATTTTATGAGTTGCCTGTGATGTTGTATATCTAAGAAAGGAAGTGATATGTATATATATATATACACACACACACATATATACACAGAGAGAGCGAGAGAGAGCGCATATAAGGTATATATGGCCTGCCTGATACATGTAATGAATTACATGTGATGTTAAAAGATTCAATAATAAAATAGATCAGCATTGGTGCTTTCCACTGATTTCCTTTCCCTTTGAAAACAAGACATCTCACTTAATGTTTTTTTTTAAATACAAACCGAGTGATCCTGCCACATTCTCCAGGACGACTCAGACCAAGAGGCTTATCTGGGTCTATGGAAGTGCTTAAGAACCAATCTGGGAAAGCCACAGATTCAAAAGAACAACTCATTGGGTCATCGGAGTGCGTAACAAAGAAAGTGAATGCCTTGTATTTTTTATGACCTGAGTACAAATCTGTAATCTTCCTCTCCTAAAAGAAAAACAAAATAGGAAGGCTTTAGTAGTGAGAAATGTGTGGTAAAAGCAAGTTCCCCAAAGTAGCAAGGGAAAAAAGGGGAAGCAAGAATAGGAATCCTGGTGGTTGACTATTAGCTCATACTGATCAGCTAGAACATATACAAATGCAAGGGGGTCCACATAGAGGGTGAAAAAGTTCAAGATGGCAGCCACAACCCTGCAATCAAAGTCCCGCCCTTTTACAATGCATGTAAAAAAGGCGGGGCTTGAATTGCAGGGTTGTGGCCACCATCTTGACTCTTTTAAATGCCCCCAGAACATCTCTATACAACTGTAATATTTACTGGAAACCTCAGATTAATTTTTTCCTGGGGTATAATTTCACTCATTATTATGCAAGTTCTGATTTTTGCTTGGAGAATGGGCTTAAATTACTGGTGATTTTTCTTCTTTTCTCTACTCAGTGTCTGCTCGGGAAATTGAATAGCGAAGGAGAAATTTACAGTTCATCAGCCCATTGCAATAAATGGGGGGAAATTAAATAAATAAATTCTATTAGTCACACAATTCCTTTTTTAAAAAAAGCTCAATATGTATTAATTTGATGAAACAATTGTATTCTGACCTTCTTGAATATTTACAAAGAAGTAAATGAACAGGTTCAGAGGTAAAATGAAAGCATAATTCTATTCCCTGCAACATTCTGCAATAAATAATAAAATCACAATTACACAATGGGTGGTAGCAAATACCAGACTCTTTCCTATATGACAGTGGCTAGTGCTAAGTATGTGTATTGTTACAAGAAGGGAACTCATCCCAAATATCGTCAGCAAAAAGATTTTTCACTGACTCAAACTGAGTCAATGAGAAAGGATTATTATTATTATTATTATTATTATTATTATTATTATTATTATTATTTCCCTTAACAGCACTATTTAATTCTTAAATTTAAATAGCACAATATCACACAATAGATGTGCTAATCCCACAAACGACAGCACCACACCCCCTAATCACCACAAAAAACCATATCCTAATCACTTGTAAATGACCCACAGAAGACACACACCCTCTCAGCAGCTATAAACACCAGCAGGAACACACACACCCCACTTGGGCACAGACAGAATCTTCTAGCTGTGCTCCTGTCCTCTGAAGATGCCAGCCACAGCTACTGGCAAAACGTTAGGAACCAAAACTGCCAGAACACGGCCACCCAGCCCGGAAAACCCACAACAACCATTAAACAGCACTATTTAATTCTTAAAGGAGATACGTCTCTGTATAAATTAGAAGATGCAGAGACTGAATAAATCATTTTATAAAAAAATTCCTAATCCAACCATTATAAAGAAATCAACTGACAAGGACCTGGAAACAGGAAACAATTAATTGATGAGATGATGGAGGGATTTAATATGTTTCTGTCAGCCTTGAGAGGTAATCCAGACAAAAAGCACACCCAGAAGCACTAGCTCTACTCTAGTGTAAGGTTACATTAACGAATCTTGCAAATCTGAAAGTCATATTTCCTCCGTTGCTTTTACAGTCCAACAAACAAGGGAGGGTCCCTTCTGAGATGTTTGCCATGCCCTCATTCTTTCTGTGGGCTCAGCTGCCTCTTATCCAACCATTGCCCTGACTGCGGCTCTTCCCCCTGTCTGCCAAGGTCATTCCCACAGACCATTACAGTTTCTATCAAATGTTTTAAATGAACAAACTTTCCCAACCTTCCTTTAAATACACATTTAAAACAAAATAAAAATCTATTCATGGCATACATCCTATTTTATATTTATATTTAAGATACCTTGTTTTTATTGTAACTTAATCTCTTTTTAGCTTTACTGTAAACCGCCCAGAGTCCCTCTTTTGAGGGAGATGGGCAGTGACGGAATTTGATTGATAAATAAATAACTAAATAAATAAATACAATATTCCATAAATACCACTGTTTCTTATTTTTTAAGACGCTTATATCTCAACCTTGGTACCAAAAGCACTACTCAAAGTATCTTGCACCAGCTTAAGGTTACAATTTTATGAAACAATAGAATTTAAGGTATCATCAGAGCAGGATGAATGGTTAAAATGAAAACCTAGGTACATAATGGAGTTGTAGCTCATCTGGAGCGCTTCAGTTGGGAAAGGTTGATGTACTGTAAAGTGTCTTCATCACAATGGATGAAAAATGACAAATGGGATAGCTTTTAAAACTTGGCTTTTTCCACAGGCACTAGGGAAGGATGATTTGTAACCCACCCACCCCCAAATATGCCCTTTGAGTGCTGTGTTGCCCTGGCATGGCTGTTTTATTATGTTGACATGTTTAACCCTCTTCATAAGCCACCCTGAATCATTGTTGAGTGAGTGAGCCTGTCAAATAAACAAAGAAACAAACTCCTTGGGGAAGAACAAGGAAAGAAACCACATATGAAACTCACCACTAACTGCAGTTGGTGTGGCTTTTCCTGTGATGTCACACAATGCAAAACAAACAGGGTATTCCTGACTCCAATAAAAATGGGGTGTTTTCCATGTGATCGAATATTTCTGTTTGGGAGCACAAGCATGACTAGCCCTAGAGGTGAAAATCACAACTGCAAGTCAGTGGTGTGAAAGACGGAAAGGGAGAAATCTTTGCTTGGTATCCTATTTTGACATGAGAAGTCAAAATAGATCTATCCCATAAGAATGAACACAAGTCTACCCATTGGAGCTCCAACTCTACTCCAACTCTCCTTTTCATAGCATTAATTCTATCCCTTTATCATTCTGAAAATCCTCGTGCCTTTTCAGAGTCCTCGTGGTCAACATAAGACCCTCAATCAGAAGAAGTCTGGTACAACTCTTCCAATGAGCAAATTTTATTAAAAGGCATGAAGGTCACTTCATCAGATGCATAGAGTGGATGAAATGAACATCTGATCAGGTGAGGTGCAGCTCACAAATGCCTATTTCAATAAAATTGGTTAGAAAAGCTGCTACCAGATCTTTTTTGTTGCTATAGACTAACCTGGCTTTCCTCCTCCAATATCTACCATAGACCCTCCATTTCCAAACTCACAAGGACAAGGCATATGCTTTGTTGACTTGGTTTGCTTTAGTTTTTGTTTGACTTTCATCAATCCACAAGTTGCCTTTGGCAGAGAAATCCAGCCACCTCCATCTCTTTTCATTTTTGAAAACAATGTTCTTCATTGTCTGTAGCTTGAATCATGTCAACTGGATTTCTATTTTCTCAGTGGAAATGTTTCGCTCCTTATCCAAGGAGCTTCTTCAGTCTGAGCAAAGTTGGTAAGGGAATCCTAAATATGTTTCTAGGTAGCTGTGTGACCTTACACCTGGGGTCATGGTTATATTGAGATGTTATTTTAAGTCCTTTTATCATCTAAAGGAGGATCGTTAAGATCACCATGCTGCTGTTGAGCTTGTGAAATGGTCTTAATCTTCCTAGGCACAGAAGACAAAGCCGGGAGAAAGATGGGAGAAAGATTGTGCCTGAGGCCCCCACCTCTATTCAAGGAAGGATTTTCCAAGTTGGCATAAATGGATTCCTTTGAGAGGTCAAGGAATCCATTTATGCCAACTTGGAAAATCCTTCCTTGAATAGAGGTGGGGGCCTCAGGCACAATCTTTCTCCCATCTTTCTCCCGGCTTTGGGCTTTGTCTTCTGTGCCTAGGAAGATTAAGACCATTTCACAAGCTCAACAGCAGCATGGTGATCTTAACGATCCTCCTTTAGATTATAAAAGGACTTAAAATAACATCTCAATATAACCATGACCCCAGGTGTAAGGTCACACAGCTACCTAGAAACATATTTAGGATTCCCTTACCAACTTTGCTCAGACTGAAGAAGCTCCTTGGATAAGGAGCGAAACGTTTCCACTGAGAAAATAGAAATCCAGTTGACATGATTCCAGCTACAGACAATTCCACCTGGATGACTGAGAACCTTCATAGACATAATGTTCTTCATTACATTTCTCCCCCACCCCAAGATCCAAGAGATACATCCCCCCTGGGAAATCCTTAAAAATAAGATAACTTGAGTTGACATCATTTAACATATTTTCTAAATGTTGAAAAAAAATAAGATCAATATGAACATAAGAACCTTTTAAGCAAAGGCAGCCTATCCATATTGCGAAAGCCATCACTGAATAGGTCCTGCTTTCCTTTCTTATTTTGGTTTATAGAAAATAAAAAAGCCCACCAAGGTTTGCATATCTCATGTACTAAACAAAACTCATCTTACATATATATTCATATCAGGCCTATAACTATAGACCTATTATTACCATTTAAGTCAATTCAAAACCATTGAGGAAAATGGCTAATAAAGCATATAAACTAGTATTGGCAGTCCAAATTTCCAAAGTGTCCTTCAAATGAGATTTGCAGTTATAAAATGTTGTTCATATATAGAAAGATGACTGTATAACTAGGTTTGGAGAAGGATGAGGATTTATTAGATTTATTATAACCACCCACTTCAAAAGACTCTGATGATGATTTGCAATCATAGAAGTGTGCATTCTCCATTTTTATCCTCTCCATTGCTAGAAAAGTGCAAAGTAAATATTGCTCTTACCAGGTGAGTAGGTATTCTGTGGGGCTGCTACTAGCTCATTGTGCTGGAGGAAGAAGTACTTCTGATCAATATCACACATTGTGTAGTCCTCAGGTTCTTCTACTCGTCCTGAAACGGAAATTTTAAGGCAATAAAGTGTTGGCTGTGGTCTTGGAATACTCCTTCTTGAACCCGCTAGCAATTTCAAGACAGATTCATTATTTAAACCCAATAAGTCCAAATGACCACCATTGTAGTGTAAGGTTTAGTAGTACATTGGGTTTCAACTGCAGAGATCCAAGTTCAAATCCTCACTAAATTCTAAAGCTCTTTTGAGTAACTTTGTGTCACTTACTCTTTCTCAGCCCAATCAACTTGTTAAGGCGACAAAGGGAGGTGAGACCTCCAGATATGTTGCCTTTTGCTCTTGGGAAAACAGGTGGATGAAAAACGCAATAAATAGTACAAAGCCAAAGTGACGTTTGCAGTGTTAAGGTTTAACAGGAAAACTGGATTGTTGTTTGGATTTATTTTCAGAAGATCATTTTTTGAAAGATTGATATGATGCAGTTTGATATGTGCAGCTGTTTCTACAATGTTTTTCTACGAACTCTGATACTGGACAGATGTCTGAGAATTTGAGTCTGAAGACTGACAGAGTCAGAGAGAGAGAGAAAGTGGGAGAGATACACATGCATACATACAAGGAAGAACTGCTTTTTGTATAAAACATGGGCAAATGTGTTTAGAAATGGAAGACATTGGCATTTCTACTACATGTCATCATCCCCCACCCCCCTAGTGATATTCTGTGAATAAAGTATGCCAATTATATAACAGAAGCATCATCTGGAAGCATCCTAAATCCTTATACTTTGGGATTAAAACAGTGGTGTAGAAAGTTGCCACTGAGAGAGAATTTCATTTCATTTCATTTCACTGGCACACTTGTTTGCATGTTGTACCACAGAAATGCTGCATTTTTTTATCCAGATGTATGTTATACATAGTACATATATAACCCATTATAATACCACAGTGCTTAACCATTATCTGCACAATTTACTGATTTCCCTTCAGCAAGTAACAGCAAAGGAAAGAATTGCTTGGGGGGGGGGGGCTTTTATCAGGAGATAAGATACCTTCCATATCCAGGTACTTCAGTTTTATCTGCTGTTCGGCTTTCTTCGTTCTGTTCTAAGGCAGGTTGAACTTCAAAACGTCAAAGGTTGCTGTTAAGAGAAAGACACCTTAAGGTCAACTGCTTAAAAGGAGGAATGCTATCCTTGCCTCTCTTGAGTTAGTCATCTTCTCAGAGTAGCAGCAGTGGCTCTTATGTGTTCTTTCCTTCCTGCTGGTCTGTTACAGCAAGGGGAAACTTATGGCCCCCTGATCCTGCAGGCCCCAAAGTAGCCACCTCTCCTGCCTTCGCTATTCGTACACTCCTGCTGCACAGATTGCTCCATGCGTCAAGGTCAACTGAAATGAAGATGATCACAAGTCAGCTTCCCACTGTAGCAATTGGGAAGTGGAAATGGTTTGGTGTAGAAATGGCCTCTGTGGAACACGGATTAGTGTGTTGTGCCAACAGAGCCAATTCTGCCATTTCATTTCATTCAAGTATTATGTTCAACTCATATCCTTTTTTGAAGGGGAAGGGAAATCTATGGATCATTGTAAAGCACTTGTTCACACAAAGACTGAAACCTTTCAGTTCCCGCATGTAATTCTTTCCTTTTTATATACCTGAATGGCCAATGTGATATAATGGTTAATGCTGAACTAGGACTGCAGAGAGCCAGTTTCAAATAACCACTTGGTCATAATATTCATTGGTGAACATGGACCGGTTGCCAGTTCTCAGGGCACTTCTAGATAACCAAATGTTTCATCTCCCAGCCCTCCTGAATCCACTTTAAAACTTGTTAAAGATTAATCTGGGCTGTTTGGGGTATTTTCAGATCTATTTGTATACAAGGATGAGCATAGATGTGTTAACATGTTTTTAAGTTTGATGTGCTTTCAGAGGATTGATAGCCAATCCATGTCCGCACTTGCCTTTTCTGGCCAATAACTGAACACCGAGAACTGTCTGTCAGCCAATCGATGTTCAGTTTATGCTAATAATTGAATACCTAGTCCCATTCCTTTAGCTCCATTCTTAAATACACATTCCATCTGCCTTTCACCAAAAAAAAACCACAGAATAAATTGTTAGCATTTCCTTTAAAACCATAGCACACTGCAACAGGTAAAACATTCTTTAATTTCTACTTTATTGTTAACGACCCATTTATCTCTTCCTCCTACTACATCTTTTGTTGTTTATTCATTCAGTCGCTTCTGACTCTTCATGACTTCATGGACCAGCCCACACCAGAGCTTCCTGTTGGCTTTCACCACCCCAATCAATCAATCAATCAATGCTCTGCCAAATTTTCTAACTCATCGCTTTTATTGTTTTGTCTGTTTCTTGTAAAAATGACAAATTGACAATTGTACAATTTTTGTTAAATTGACATGGCCATGTAGCATGTTTCTCCCACTGAAAATATATGCCCAACTTATCTTGTTCCATGGGGATTGGAAATATGGCTATGAGGACTGGGGAGAGAGAGACTTGGAAGATGTGGCCAGTGAAAGGATACTCCAGATTTCAACAGAAAATGTTTTGTCTTCTAGTTATACCATGTGTGTATATTTCCATTCAATCGTGTCCGATTCTCGGAGACTGCCTGGACAAGTCCCTGCAGTTTTCTTGGCAAGATTTTCAGAAGTGGTTTGCCATTGCCTCCTTCCTAGGGCTGAGAGAGAGTGACTGGCCCAAGGTCACCCAGCTGGCTTTCATGCCTAAGGCAGGACTAGAACTCATGGTCTCCCGGTTCCTAGCCCGGTGCCTTAACCACTACACCAAACTGGCTCTCAGTTATACCATACTCTTGAGTAAATAGTGGAACAACACCTCCACACTGTGGAATAAAGGAGAAAGTTCTTCTCTATAATTAAACCTTCAGTCTGTTGAAAGTCACGGACCAAACTACATCTGACATGAAATGTATTGTGTAAAGTTATATATTTTTGTCTCTGAACCACAAATTACAGTCACTGCTCCTCCCTTTTCACCCCCAGTCAATTAATCAAATTCTTTATTACAGGTCAGCAAGCAGCCTAAGTAAAACTTACTAAATAAAACCTACAGAGTAGAGCTACAAAACAGAACATAAGAACACCCCCAGTCGGATTAATGGCATAAGGCACTCTGCAAAACCAGACAATTGCAGCTTCTTCAACACACCATGGTTGAGTAAACTCGGGCTTAGTAAGATATGTGAACTCATTCTATCTGTGGTATCTCCATAAGGAGCAAATGTGCAAGGTTTTTAGATCTCTGGAAATTTCATCAGGTAGGTGGTATAGAAAGCTGGAGGTTGAGAAGAATCTGAGAAGTCAAAAGAGTAACTAAGATGTTCTTTTGAAAATGCAAAGTTTAGTTGCAAAACCAAGTAGTAATCCTCACCAAGGTTAACATAAAAACCGACCCAGAGCCCTTATGCCGTTTAGTTCATCAGACCTTTGTACACATCCTTCCAAAATGTGTTAATAATCACCCAAATAAAGAAAGTCATTGTAATATTATATATTTATGTTATATAGGTAAGAGTTATCTTAGGGGCTGGTATCTTTTCATTTGAAAAATATATTTTAAAAAAAGGTAAAGGTTCCCCCCGCACATTTGCGCAGTCGTGTCCGATTCTAGGGGCCGGTGCTCATCTCCGTTTGTTAGCCGAAGAGCCAGCGTTGTCCGAAGACGCTTCCACGGTCATGTGGCTAGCATGACGCGCGCGGAACGCTGTTACCATCCCACCAAAGTGGTACCTATTCATCTACTTGCATTTGCATGCTTTCGAATTGCTAGGTTGGCAAGAGCTGGGGCGAGTGCGGGAGCTCACTCCGTCACACGGGACTAGGGATTCGAACCTCTGAGCCTGCAATCTTCCAATCAACAAGACTGGCGTCTTACCCGCTGAGCCACCACGGCCCTTTGAAAAATGTACATACAACCAATTTGTTATGGTAAAGAGAACAAGATGTAATGCAGAAGTTTGAAAAATTGACAATCAGAAAAGGCAAACTCTGAATTAATACTCTAATAGCTCTTGGAAATATTCCAATCTTAACATACCCACAAAAGGTCACAAAGAGAGATGGAGAAATTAGACTGGAAAAAGAGCTAATTGCTGATACTCTGCTTCATTACTGATTTTGATGCTGAAAGCAGAGAATTAGGCACAAAGAAGCAAATCTGAAGAGGTGAGTTACCTGTTCAGAGGAATTGTTGTATCTTCACTTCAATGTTCTCTATCTTTGCTCTCCTGTAAAATGCATACAACGTTTTATAGATATTTCTTATCCCACTGGGCGTGGCAAGGGTAAACTCTATCTGTGCATGCTTTTTCCTGCTTCATCTTCTGGCTGATCTTTCCTTTAGCTGTACCAAGAATTTAGCCTCTCTGTTCACATTTCTGAATGATTCCCCAGCCCCTTCCTTTTGTTCTCTTTTTGACTGATTTGTTCTCTTCTAACTCTGCATGTCCCAGCCTGGCTTCCTTAACTCCTTAGTTGCAAGAGTTTTTTCTACACTGGTGAGTACTCAAGACAACATTCCAGTTCTTGAGTGCCACTCTTGTCTAACAAGAAATCCCATAAAAGTTTAATTCCTCCATCCATGATAGCACCCCACTTTGCATCCTTGTCTTGTGTCTGGTCCCACCTGCCAATAATTAATTTTGGAAATTAACATGCTGTTTGCATACACAAAAGTATCTCTTAAAACAGTCCCTAGATTTCCCCCCAAAGAACATTACTTGCAGTATGTGTGTGTATATGATTAGCTACATGTCCAGCTGAGATCTGTTTCATTTCCTCTTTGAAGTAATTTAGAAATGTTCCAAAATCATTTTGGCTTTGGGTGTATGTTTCACTGATAAATCTTTTGAAATTTGGCTGAACTTTTATTCTGTGCTCTGGACACATGCAAGCTGTTATCCTTGCCACTGTTAAATTCCTTCATTTAAAAAGAGGAAGAAGCTGCTGACTTTTGCAAGGCCAAATCTACCACCAGTTTACTGAGATACATAAACAGCATATGTTAAACCTCCAGCTAAGATAGCAAGAACTTTAAAAGTAGCCCTATTTTTTTCTCATGGCTATACAGGAAAATAAAAATAAATTGAGTTAATATAAGTCCAAAATAAGTTTACTGGAATCAACCAAATTGCAATAAAACACTGAGGAAAGTTTCAAGTACTCTACACATTTTTCATCATGTGATGCTGATTCTCCATACAATTCTAATGAAAATATGGGGTATTTTCACACCCCATGGACTCCAAAATTGAGTGACATGCCAATGCAACTCCCTTTGGCATGTAACCCAGGTCTCCCTGCCAAACAAAGGGCAAGGATTTTATATGCAACACAATCTACTTCCCCCCCCACCCTTATTTGAATGTTTGTGGTCATGGAGTCTTCTGATTTGGGTAGAATGGATTTCTTTCCCCCAGCTTTGTCCACCAACAAAGGTAGATGGGAAATTTAGTTCAGAGAATGACTACACTCAGATTTCCTGTCTTACAAGAGGTTTGGTGCTGTAAACATAAATAAAGAGCAGGGAATTAACTGAGGAAATCCTGTGCAAGTGTGGGGAATTCTGGGTCTTTGGTTAAATGTTTCCCCTCCATAAATCTGAGATTTATGCAATCGTTTTTTGGCTACTGTTGCAGCCAAAACCTGGCTCACTTAAATAAACCAAAGCACTTGGAAGATACAACATGAATTTATTAGCTTGCAAACAACAAACAGTGTACACTGAGCTCCCAACAAAGCATTGGCAGCTTGCTGAGCAGCCCTGAACAAAAGCAGAACAACAACGTTTATACCTTTGGTCCACTACATTACAAATACAAGACAAAGAAAAAGGCAAACACAGCATACATTACAGCATGATGTTGGAAAGTCTTTGATAAACCAATCTGGATGATTGATTGATTGATTGATTGATTGATTGATTGATTATGTGCCATCAAGTCCCTGTTGACTCTTAGCAACCACATAGACAGTTTTTCTCCATGAAGATCTGTCCCTAACCTGGTCTTTCAGATCTTCCAACGGAGCACCCATTGCCACTAGAACTGAGTCTATCCACCTTGCTGCTGGTCTGGATGGCCTTAGTATTTATCACTTCCTACCAGGTCAGCATGCTAGCTATAGTATCTTTGAGATATGGTCAGTAAATATAAACAATGTAGTTTATTGGTGTGAGATGCAAACCAGAGCTCTGGAAATAAACCACACAGTAATTAACAGTATCAAGGTTTATTTTATCTTTTGCAAAAGGATGTCACTCCTGACGCCACAAGGTTGGCTGACAGGAAGCACACACGTGAACACAAGGACACAGGTTCTTTTTATACCTCACCCCGACGTTTTACAATACCTCGGACCACCTGTAACTTCTCCCAAATTCCCTGCCCTGCATTCCCCCTTCACACCTCCCTTCTTAGATAAGTCCCAGTTCCCTTCCCTGTTGATTGGGGACGTGATGACCCTGGAGTTTATGTCTCACTTCCTTCTCTGTGCTCCAAAAGAAAACATTCCTTATTTCTTCTTTACAATGGGATTTCTCTCTTGATGAGATTTAGCTGTCTACACAAGTAGAGTTGTTTACCTATCTCTCTCTAGGATGACTTGTGGTTAATTACAGCTCCTTGCAATATTCTGAGTCATGACTGTTGAACTTATGATACCCTCTGACTTGACCCATACAGAGGGTTAGAATGAAGTCAAAATGGAGTCACTTATGACAATTATGTAAAAGAATAACTGTACTCAATTTCACTTCTGACATTGGGCCACAGGTTCCTGTCTGATTCCTCCCCCTGTTGTCACTCAGGGTCAATTCAGCTTGCTGTGAATGTTGTATTACAAGGGCACTTTAAGCAGCTCACACGTATATGGGGCCAGGGGGCATCCTACAGGGTTGGTAATGAATGCAATTCACTTGTGTTGGGGGGGGGGGTACCTTATAACTCCACACTACTCATAACACTGGTAGGCATGACAATATATATTGATAATTTTCTGACCCAACCTAAGGCTGAGAAGATGTGAGTCTTGTACTTTTAAAGAATTATGGCTTCACAGGTTGTTCTCCTCCATTCACTACAAGAGTCTCACAGGCTGATTCATGTACAAACTCTGGTTTACAGTTAGGGCCTTAAGTGAGTTCTGGGTAGCCTTGGCTGCCCTGGTCTTTACAGCTGTTCTGATAAAAGACCTTTCCCCCACTCCTCATCCCAACTTACTGTTTTCAGGGCCCTTAATTTCCATTATTCATGAATCAGTTTTTGTCATTTTGGGATCAAGGAGGGGGGTATGATCAGCTGCTAATAGACCTATGCAATAAATTAATTAATATCTACAATGGCCACATGCACACACTCAAGGCAGAGGTTGCAGGAACATTCTCTGAAAGTGGCCTTTGCCACCTTTACCACTGACTCAGACTATCATTGCAGTATGCAGATTTCTGTAAAAGACAGGCAGAGGTGGGCACCATTAATTCTGCCCTGTGTTTGTGGCATCCAACCCACCCAATCCTTGCAATCTTGTCTCAAAGAGATCCTGAAGTTTCTGAGTTATATTATGGTTGCTAAAAAGCTAAAGTTTAGCCCAAATGGGCAAAATTAACAGATGGAAAGTTTACCAGGCATGTACTACATTGTTATATTTTATTTATTTATTTATTTATTTATTTATTTATTTATTTATTATCCCGCCTTTATTATTTTTATAAATAACTCAAGGCGGTGAACATACCTAATACTCCTTCCTCCTCCTATTTTCCCCACAACAACAACCCTGTGAGGTGAGTTGCACTGAGAGAGAGTGACTGGACCAAGGTCACCCAGCCGGCTTTCATGCCTAAGGCAGGACTAGAACTGTCAGTCTCCTGGTTTGCCATTGGCTCCTTCCTAGGGCTGAGAGAGAGTGACTGGCCCAAGGTCACCCAGCCGGCTTTCATGCCTAAGGCGGGACTAGAACTCTCAGTCTCCTGGTTTCTAGCCCAGCACCTTAACCACTAGACCAAACTGGCTCTCCATGTATTGGAATATCTTTTGTAGCCATGTAAACCTAGGAAGGAAACTATTTTAAAAAATAAAATTCTCAACCTACTACTGAACAAGATGTCTCTGAACTTTACCAAACCTCGTATCTCCTTTCAAATTTTTTTTTAAAGATCAGCAATAGTGCCTTCCCCTAATTTCTATAAGTGGCATGATTCTTCTTTAGGTGTTGACTTACTGGGTGTTCATGCTTACAGAGTTTTAAAGAGATCAAAAGTGTACCTTGAAACTGCTCCTCCCTGTGTCTTTGTCATTTTTTCTCAATTATACAGGTGTGGTAGCAGTTCTGTCTCTGAAAGGGGAACTGTCAACCGCTTCTATTTTGCAGACATAGAAATGCAAGTGCCACAAGCAGTAAAGGAAGGGCTTAAGTCAGTGTATCATTTCCAGTTTGGTGTAGTAGTCAAGGCACCAGGCTAGAAACCGGGAGACCGTGAGTTCTAGTCCCGCCTTAGGCACAAAGCCAGCTGGGTGACCTTGGGTGACCTTCCAAAAAACCTTACCAAGAAAACTGCAGGGGCTAGTCCAGGCAGCCACCAGGAGTCAAATCTGACTCGAAGGCACACACTAATCATTCTCATAGTAATACAAACTACAGCAATTGGGACCATAGAATTGTGGCCTAAAGTATTATTTTTTTCTTCATTCCTGCTAGTGGATCAGAAGGAACTGAAAGGTTGGCATAAACTTTAGATGTATTGATTCAATTAATGTTGTCGTCTTCTTTTTAAAAGCCAAAACTCCTTCTTGGCCACTTTATCTGTGTTTATCCACACTATTTTACAAATGAGTGATCTAGAAGTTCCAAACCAATATTTAAACAGGTGTAGGAGACACTCTTTCAGTTAAGGCAAGTTTCAAAAAGAAAGTTGTCTATCGTTATTAGCCTTAAGTTTGTGGTGGATTTCGGTGCTGCCACTGGTTCTCAGGGAGGAGGGTGCGCATTCCAAGGAGATAAGCGGATGCACAGTCCGGAGAGCGTTGGTGGGAAAACAAAGAGGTTCAGGGTAGCCCCACCCTAGAGTCTCCCAGGTTGTTTCCCCTTAAGTTAGTTAGGGTAGCTTTAGTCTGGCAAGATTCTGTCTGTATGGTGAGAGCAAATAAAGAACTGGACTTTTGAATTCACTGACTTGTCGTTGTTCTTGGGCTGGCCTTGACAAAGTTTGATATACATTATGGAATTCTGGGGCCACTTAGCCCTTCACCTAGCTTCCTGCCCCCTGATCATTTGAAGAGCTTAAGAACCAACCACAAAAATGCAGATTCAAAGTGTCATATAAAGGAACATACATTTCTTGAATTTGGGTATGTAATGATATAGATCCATAATATATGATGATGTTGATGTTGATGTTGATGGTATAGCAGCAGTAACATAACAGCTTTAGTAGAAAGAAAATGGTGCATTGCATCACCCATAGATGCCCAACACTTGTCCAAAGGAACACAATGACACAAGTCCTTTATTAATATTAATCCACACAAACAAACAGTAGATTTAGAGAATAGATGGCCCATATTTACATTCTGCTTGGGTCCTTAGATTCTTTTTCTGGCTGAGAAAGGGCTTAAGGATTTTTTTATCTATAAAATAAAGCAGGTTGTTTTCAGACTGGACTGTGGGATGAGCAAGGACTGAAGCCCTTTTTAGACCTTGTACCATTATATTATCTACTTCAGGGCTGTGCACTTCCTTATAGTTGTTCCTGCTTTGCTCTCTAGAGAAGTCTATGAAGGTTCTCAGTCATCCAGGTGGAATTGTCTGTAGCTTGAATCATGTCAACTGGATTTCTATTTTCTCAGTGGAAACGTTTCGCTCCTTATCCAAGGAGCTTCTTCAGTCTGAGCAAAGTTGGTAAGGGAATCCTAAATATGTTTCTAGGTAGCTGTGTGACCTTACACTTGGGGTCATGGTTATATTGAGATGTTATTTTAAGTCCTTTTATTATCTAAAGGAGGATTGTTAAGAACCTTCATAGACTTCTCTAGAGAGCAAAGCAGGAACACCCATTGACACAGACAGAGATGACTAACATTCAGAAGCCCAGAAGCAGATGCATGGGTGAAAATTTGAGTTCTCCAACTAACTATAAGGAAGTGCACAGCCCTGAAGTAGATAATATAATGGTACAAGGTCTAAAAAGGGCTTCAGTCCTTGCTCATCCCACAGTCCAGTCTGAAAACAACCTGCTTTATTTTATAGATAAAAAAATCCTTAAGCCCTTTCTCAGCCAGAAAAAGAATCTAAGGACCCAAGCAGAATGTAAATATGGGCCATCTATTCTCTAAATCTACTGTTTGTTTGTGTGGATTAATATTAATAAAGGACTTGTGTCCTTGTGTTCCTTTGGACAAGTGTTGGGCATCTATGGGTGATGCAATGCACCATTTTCTTTCTACTAAAGCTGTTATGTTACTGCTGCTATACCATCAACATCAACATCAACATCATCATATATTATGGATCTATATCATTACATACCCAAATTCTAGATTCTCCGAATTCTAGAATTATAGTTTTGTGGTTTCTGTTGCTTCAAATTATAGGCCAGTAACTTCCCAGCTTACTCTCCTGATTCCCAGAATTTCTGATTAATACATTTCAAAGATATTCAAACTGTTCTGAATGTAAAATCCCCAATTTAAACTTTGCTGCTGTAACTTTGCTGATTTCTAGCACATAACAAAAGAGTGGATGTTAACCAATTGTTCCAGCTGTATAAAATCGGAGTCTATAAGTCTCTTTTATGCTAAGTCAAAAGCATTAATAGATTCCCTAATGAATGCCTTAAATACATCCCAGAGAGTTAAAGTGTTAGTTGAACCCCAATTAATTTCTAAAAAGAAACCAATTTATTTCTCAATATATCCCACAAAAAAGAGTTTAAGGAGAGAAATATCCATGTACTATTTGGAATTAGCTGATGTATGGGATTATATTGGTGCTACATATCAAATATTTCTTGATTTTCATTGTTGCAACCATAATTTGCTGTAAACAAATTACACTTGGCTCAGTTTGCACAATATGCTAACCATAAGCTATGGTTTACAAATGACAATCAGTTGATCCGTACAACACACTAAATCAAAACCAAACAAACCAGACGAGATGGTTTTAGTATGATAGTTGAAACCCAGTCTTTGTGCTCTGATCAGGCTTCACCCAGACCAAGACTCAGATTCTGAAGAACAGATTCAGAGTCCATAGCTTTGTTAGGTTGCTTTTACTGCAGAAATGATAGATAGATAGATAGATAGATAGATAGATAGATAGATAGATAGATAGATAGATAGATAGATAGATAGATGATAGATAGAGCTCAAGGTTCAAAAATTATATCTCTTGCTCCCACCATTATGTCATAACAGACTAAGAGCCATTCATTTCTCAGAGTGGGATGTGGTTAGCACCTGCCTGGTCTTAGACTGTTTGTTTCTGATGTTGCCAGCTTTTGCTGGATACTTCCCTTAGCTTTGGAAGTGCCAGGAGCTTTTTTCTCCCCCTCCCTTCCATCTGAGAAACACTTCTCCCTCCCCTTCTGTAATGGTATGTGGGACTTGAAGCCCATTTAGCAGTCTGTTAGAACTACTGAAATGGAGCAGAGCTGCTAAGCTCATGTACAGAAAAAGAATATTGTTTAAAAACAGAGCCCATGAGCATATTAGAGAGATCCAGGTTAGTCTTACACCTTTAGCCCACCTTAGCATAAAGAAACACACGCTTAGACATGACAGGTATGAAAAGTAAGTACAAAAGAGTCCTTACGTTTATTCATTGCAGGTACAGCATTTTCGGTAGATACTGTAAATGATGTTCTATTTCTTCTTTGTTTCCCTAAACTTAATTAACTCTTGCCCCTCATTGCTGGCAAGAGATGCATGTAGAAAGGGGGAAAAATCTCCTAGGCCCATCCATGGCCTAAGATGGAGCAGCACACAGTGGTGTGCTTTGCTCCCAGTCGAAGAAGGAGAGGGAGAGAGAGGAAGTGGGAATGGCCACAAACAGCTTCCTCAGAAGCATGGAGAGTTTGCATCCTAGAGCAACCATCCATATGCTAATGAGGCATGCTGGATTTGCCAGGATCTCCAACAGGAATGACCTTCGGAGACTGGGCCCAGAGATGCTACCTAGGGAATGGTCAGACAAGAGACAGCATAGTCTGAAGCTGGATAGTGGGCAGGGCAAGAGGCTCAGAAGAAACCCTCCCTAATTTCTCAGGGTGTAAAGGAAGATTGATGTCAGTCTTACCAGGTGGACGAGACAGGAAATACAACCAGATGAGCTTATTCTACTTTATTGTAAGGCTACATTAACAGAATCTTGCATGTCTGAAAGTACAATTGTCCCCCTATCTCCTTTACAACCCAAGAAATTAGGGAGGGTCTTTTCTGAGCGTCTTGCCCCACCCACTATCCAGCTGCAGATTTTGCTGTCTCTTATCTGACCATTCCCTTGGCATGGTCCTTGGGCCAGTCTCCCAAGGTCGTTAATAAATGAATGAATAAATAAATTAAATAACTGTTCATATGCCAAGGCTAAATATCCCCCTATTGTGGAAGGCATGTCTTCATCATCTGGCAAAAGTGGCATTCTGTAGACAGATGAAAGGTGAAGACGAGTAATTCAATAAAGTAGATGCTTGCCTGAACAGTGTGCTTCATACTTGGAAGGTGCATTGTACTAATGCCTGCCATGGAATGTGACACTGTGTTATACAGAGGTTGTTCCACTTATTCTGTTCTAGCAAACTTAAGTCCTGTTGAAAACTGGTTGTGCAGAGGACCAGAAATAAAGACCACAATTTCTACTGGGCTTTATCCAAAGGATAAAGGATAAAGGATAAAGGGGTGTGGTGGCTCAGCGGGTAAGACGCCAGGCTTGTTGATTGGAAGATCGCAAGTTCAGAGGTTCAAATCCCTAGTCCCGCATGACGGAGTGAGCTCCCGCACTAGCCCCAGCTCTTGCCAGCCTAGCAATTCGAAAGCATGCAAATGCAAGTAGATGAATAGGTACCACTTCGGTGGGTAGGTAACAGTGTTCCGGATGTGTCATGCCGGCCACATGACCATGGAAGTGTCTTCAGACAACGCTGGCTCTTCGGCTAACAAACGGAGATGAGCACCACCCCCTAGAGTTGGACACGACTGCACAAATGTGTGGGGGGGGACCTTTACCTTTTTTATCCAAAGGATCACCTGGTGGTCCCAAAGTTTTCTAAATCCAGGCAATCTACTTCCAGCTCTGATCATACATTACATCACACATTTAATCAATTCCCTATGCCAATTCCATTACATATAGAATACATCAGAAATATGGATTGTAATCTCTTCTTATGTCCTTTTTAAAACAGCATTTCTGGATTGTTTTTCAAGAACAACAAAAAGTTTAATTCCCCCACATACAAAATATAGCCAAAATAACTATCTCCTCCATTTATAAATCTGATTTAAAAAAAAAAATTCAAAATAAAACAAGTTGTTTTCAGGTCCTCCTTTTTGACTTAAACCAATAGGCTTGTTTGGCTCAGTTGAAGTGCTTATGAACTAACCTGGGAACTCTGCAGATTCAAAAGAGCAAATCTCTGGCCTGCCATCACTCTTACTATAGAAAGTGAAATTCTTGAATTCTTTTCGTGTTGTATGGAGCACCATAATATTTTTCTCCTAAGAAAACATGAAGTCTTCATTAGAAAAACAAAGTATATTACATCACATGACAACATGGCTACAAGATTAATGGTGAATGGGTTTGTTGAAGGCTTCTTCTTCCCACTAAGAGTATCAGTGTTTCCTCTTTAGAACTTGGAACTACAGGAAGCTTTTAATTACATGTGTAGTAGTCTCCACAGTACTTTGCTTTTCCATGCTGAGCAGCCCAGCACTGCAATTTAATTTACTTGTGAAAAGCAAACAACAAAAAAAGTTGTCACTAATTATATCAGGGGGGGAAATGACAGAGAAAGGTAGAAATTACTATAATCTGGCAGAGTAGACACAATCCTAATGATAGTGAAGAAGGAAAACCAGATATTTTCCTAAAGAAAAGAATGAGTACAAATGAAACACTCACCACGATCTGTATCTGAAGCTGACCGTCACCAGACTTTGTACAGGACACAGCGCAATTACCAATACCCATAAAGATTGGATTCATCAGTGCTTCCGGATTTTCGCGCGACACACCTGGGCCCTGCAGGCGACACAGTACTGTGTTGCGACACACAGTTTGGAAAGCTATGCCTTAGAGAGAGAGGGTAAAATATAAATGTATTTATAAAATGTACTTATAGCTGGTAAGAAGATTGGAAGATCTTTATTACTTTTTTCTTTCTTTTCTATTTCTTTTGCTTTATGTCTTTTTCACTTTCTTATTACTTTTCCCTATTTTTCTTCAATTCAAAATTTGTATTATTTCTATCCTGTTGAAAACTTCTTTAATAAAAATTATTTTTAAAAAAGGATACAGATGAAGAATCTCATCCTGAAATTGAATATGACCAACTCCTCTCCATCTAGATTTTCTTCCTTAGCACCATGCAGCAACAAAGCTGTTTTAAAAATCTCCCATTGGCTAGAGAGAGAGAGAGAGAGATACTGTGTACCTGGATGATTTTAAGGATGGGGTGTATCCCTGAGTCCCCAATACACACACACTTACCTCTTCCTGAACATTGTCCTTTGCTGCAATTAAGCTTTAAAATTGCTGCTAATGGAAGCAGCTCTTTAAACTAATAGGTGCTGTTTGAAAAACTCAATTATCCCATGCTGTGCTTTTTTCAAACATTCTTTAAATAGGAACTTCTTTTTTCAAGCCAAGTCATAGCAGAACAGAGGAAGTCAGAAAAGGAGAAAGAAAAATTGACCAAAGAGAAGACAAAGAGGTGATAAAACACGATAAAAGGGGGAAGAGAGGGAATAGATAGTGGGCCAGAGAGGAAGAAGGTGGCCTTGGCCATCCTCACCTTTTTATTAATTACCAGCATGAAGTCCCAAGATAGTTTCATATCCAAGTTTTAGAACCTGATTCTTCCATATAGTTAGAACTGTCCAAAGCTCTTATATCTGCATCAATTTCTGTGTTCACTCTTATGGTCTTTGATGTCTTCTGTTTTGACATCTGCTTCCATATGGTCCTACCCTTGGCCCTTCCCCATAGCCTAGAACAGTGTTTCTCAACCTTGGCATGGCTGGGGAATTCTGAGAGTTGAAGACACATCTTCAAGTTGCCAAGGTTGAGAAACACTGGCCTGGAATTTGCCATGGCAGAACAGATCCTGAAAGATACTGCTGTGCAACCCTCCTCTCTTTCTCTTCACTCTGCACTCCTTTGACAACTACAGATTTGTGTATTCATAAACCCACTCCCAACAAGAGATATCCCCAGATATGTACAAGAATGCAGACTCTCCCTATAACTGAGTTTGTACTCTCTTTCTCTGTAAAATCTAATGCCTTGAAATTGGCTTCCTTCAGAAAAGAAGAAAGAACCCATTAGCACCAGATTACTCAAAACTGATTCCAAAGAACTCTATGAACGATCACTTTGCCACACTCAACACTATGAACAACTGAAAAAAGTAGATTGTTAATCAGAATGTATGTATGCCTGATGTTTGGTATCAATTCTGCACAGGAATTTTTCTGAGCAATTTAGCATCAACCTTGTCTAATCTGCAGGAATGTGTCTCATAAGCCCAGGGAAAATACTGTACATTTCATTTCTGTATTGTCTAAATTATTAAGGATGCATACATGGTTTGGAACCATCTCAAGGGCAACAAAAACAAGCACAAAAATGTTTACCTGATGTTGGCTTATGCACATTGAATAAATCTACCATTTCCTCCTCCCACGTCGTCTTATGTAATTTATTTGCCATCTCTCTTCCCTTTACAAACAGTTGAAGTTCCTTTAAGTTTCCTTGACCTTCAGGTTGTCTTGCTGTTGGCCCTTAGCAGCAACAGACCAGGAAAGAGCTGCTTTAAAAAAAAAAAAGGATTCCTTTGGCTATGGTTCCTAGCAAACTGAAAACTGAAAGCATCAAACACATTCTAAATAACAATTTGTTTTTCTATTGTTGATTTTTTAAAAAATAAGTGTCAATTTAGTTTTTTAAATATTTAGTTAATTAAAAGAAGTAAAAATAAAATTCTCACTTTGGTATTTAGAAAAGAAGGAATGTTCTTTCTTGGGATAAAGGGAGGGGGGAAGGAGAAGAGGATTTGTGAAAAATGATTGGTATTTTATGGGACAAAGGACCTTTCTGAAGTGATCAAATTTAGCAAAACTGACACACTGGATTGATTGATTGATTGATTGATTGATTGATTGATTGATTTTTAAACAAATTGTCCTTTTAACCAGTGGAACTCTGGGCAGCAAAGAAAGATAACATAATATAATGATAAAAATCAATTAAAAAGAAAAAAGTACAAATTATTCCAACATCGTAAGACTTAGTCTGTTTCTTTCACATTCAGCAACAGAAGATTGCAAGAATTTTTGTGTGTATATAAATCAGCTGATGAACACTGATGGACATAAATCAGCTGATGGACCCATTTGGCTTACCAGCATAAATCGTACTGTTAAGGCTAGTGGTAGCCACCCAACTCCTAATCTCTGAGCTGCCTAATAAACACTTGGGTTTATTTATTATCATCATTGGCGATCACTCGTAGCCGAGTAAGATTGTCTTCCAAAGGTAAAATTTTAACGGTGAATCCGTAAGTGGCTATAAAGGCCAATTCTCGATCCGCACAACCTCCCACAATGAGGGCATAGGTTTCCGGGTGGGAGACGGTCATGATGAGGGTTTGCCTGACGTGCCTTCCTTTTAGCTCTTTTCTCCTTTTCGCCCTGTACTCGTGCTTCTTCAAAGTCCATAGCGCCATTAATAAAGGCTGACCTCCAATTGAAACGCTCATGAGTTAGGGCTTCCCACTTCTCAATGCTGATATTACATTTTTTTAAATTAGATTTGAGAGTATCTTTGAATCTCTTTTGCTGTCCACCAATATTCCGTTTTCCATTCTTAAGTTGGGAGTAAAGTAGCTGCTTTGGAAGACGATGGTCAGGCATTCGAACAACATGACCGGTCCAGCGAAGTTGATGTTGGATGATCATTGTTTCAATGCTGGTGGTTTTCGCTTCTTCTAATACGCTAACATTAGTCCGCCTATCTTCCCAAGTAATTTGAAGAATTTTTTGGAGGCAGCGTTGATGGAATTATCTCTGATAAGATGGTATCCAGCTGGGTATAACATTTTTCCTTGATATCCTCATCTGCATCTAGTGTTGGTGCGTAAGCACTTAGGATAGTTGCCTGTTGGTTTTTGGCAAGTTTTATTCGCAGAGTTGAGAGTCGTTCGTTAATCCCAGTGGGAACTTCTGACAAGAGCTTCACAAGGTCGTTTTTGATAGCAAAGCCTACCCCATGTATTCGTCGTTCTTGTTCAGGCAGTCCTTTCCAAAAGAAGGTATAACCTCCTTTTTCTTCCTTCAACTGTCCTTCTCCTGCTCTTCGAGTTTCTTGGAGTGCTGCTATATCAATATTAAAACATCTCAGCTCCCTTGCCATAATGGCAGTCCTACGTTCAGGTCGTTCACTATCCATATTGTATTGCAGTGTCCGTATATTCCATGTTCCAAAATTCATGTGTTTTTTACGACCGCTAGATGGTGACCCCACTGGTTGCGGTAATCCAGTCAGGGAGAAAATGAGGCAGACTATGTTTAGGGCACCTTTTCTAGCCCCCTCCCCATATGGGGTGAGCAGAGTGGATCCTAAATAGCGCTGCTCAGTCGTGGATACAGCTGCCGAACTACTCAACTGCCTCGATCCTTGAGTCAGGGCGACTGAATCCGTATCCACCGCCCATGTGCTGGTCCATGACTAGGAGCTTCCGGATTTCACAGTCCTGCCCCCGTTGCCATTCATCAGTCGCCATGGGACTTTTGGTGTGGTTGGAAGACGCCTGTGCGTGAATTTGTTTTATGTGTGGAGATCGGTGCACAACGATCAGCACACAACCTTCACAGGAAAAGGCTCTAATCCAATGGCATGGATACCGTTTTGTCTGCTGCAGCCTTCATCCGCCTTCGCAGCCGTTGTAACAATACACCTTGTTATCTTCCGCCTGTTCTGCCGTTGAGGACTTTCTTGGATCGTTCTTTGTCTGGTTCCTCCCCCTGGACCTTACCGCCATGGGTGACCCTGCCAGGAGTACATGACTCCCGACGGCTTCGCTCACAGGGTTCATTGGGAACACACAAGCCCACTCACCACAACAAGGTGACGATCCAGCGAGTGAGTTATTTATTATAGAGTGCTTTGCGAATGTAATTTGCCATCAGGCTGGATCCCACTTTATGATGTTCAATTTTCAATGTGAGACTAAGGCCGATTTAAGTCACCATTTGGTCTCTAACTTTGAAACTATTCTTTAAACACATGCATTCTCACTGCTGCAAACCAAACCACACAAATGGCAGGAATTAGAAAATCTCCTATCCACAACTTCCCCTTTTCTGGCAGAGTGGTGACCAAAAGTGAAAAGCCAAATGAACTTCATTCCGCTTTTACTAGACAGCGAGCAAGCAAATTGCACTGATAAAATGAACTGACTTTATCAACAAACAATAAATTGAACAGCCTGCTGGGAAACAATTTCATCTACCCAAGGTCAGGCAAATCACCATAATGCAGGTTCATCCAGGAGGCCAGCAAACTACAATCCCAACAAGCTGGGTTGTAGATGCAGATGTAGGAGATAAAGAAGCTGGAATGTGATGAGAGGGTGGACATGTCCCTGGACTGCTCTCTGGATTCTTGCCCAAAGCTTTAAATATCTTGGTGTTCAGGCTGCCAACGCCACCTTTTCTGCTTTAGGCTTTTTGATTGGCTCCTTACTTTGCCTGCTTTTTGCCTTTTTTTCTCCCAAAATGCAGTCCTGCATCCCAAAATGCAGTCCTAAGGACTGATGAGCTTGCATGTCCACCCAAAGAAACTGTCAAGGAACATTATAAATTTCAACCATCTGAGCTGAGATCATCATCTGTTCACCAGGAGTCAGCAACATTTTCAGAAGCTGACTTACATGCTCTGGGAGTGTCTTTTAATCATGAGGAGGTTTCTTCTGTGTCTCTGCTAAGCTAAAATGGAGATGTTCCTTTCTACTCTAGGCTATCTTCACCCAAAATATGTATGAGAGCATTGTGGAAATTACCTCATAAACATCATATAACAATATCCACATGCCAAAGTTTGCCCAGTTTGTTTACTTAGTAGATTTCCTTCTTATAATCCCTTGGTCAAATACTACTACAATGGTGAAATTGAAAAAGCCTGTTAACCAAGAAGTATTTTCCAGCAAAAGGGATCAAAAGCTTTTTCTACTTGGTATGACTGATTAGTACTTCATCAGCATGTTCAATTCCTACTGCCTCCTGGAAGGATGGAAAGTTGAAAGGATAGAGAAAACTTCTTGGAAGGTTGGAAGGATAGAGAAAGGTTGTATTTTGAAAGACATCCTGGTATGAAACTAAAATGACTATATCTACATCTATATCTATAGTAAAGGTAAAGGTTTTCCCCTGCACAGTCGTGTCCGACTCTAGGGGGCGTTGCTCATCTCTGTTTCTTAGCCGAAGAGCCAGCGGTGTCAGAAGATGCTTCCACGGTCATGTGGCCAGCATGATGCGCGTGGAACGCTGTTACCATCCCACCGAAGTGGTACCTATTTATCTACTTGCATTTGCATGCTTTCGAATTGCTAGGTTGGCAAGAGCTGGGGCGAGTGCAGGACCTCACTACGTCATGCGGCGCTCGGGTCTCGAACTGCTGACCTTCTGATCGACAAGCCTGGTGTCTTAACCACTGAGCCATCACACCCCTTATCTATATCTATCTATATCTATATCTATATCTATATCTATATCTATATCTATATCTATATCTATATCTATATCTATATCTATATCTATATCTATATCTATATCTATATCTACATCTACATCTACATCTACATCTACATCTACATCTATATCTATATCTAGTCCCCTGTTGGGGGAGTTGGGCGGTCATATAAATTTAATAAATAAATAAATAAATCTACTGTATATCTAGAAAAGCATACATTTTAAAAAATTCAATTTCCTGAATCAAAATTCTGAATCCTGAAATGCTGTTAATACATCATAAGGGGGAAAAGAAACTTGGTTTCAAAAAAATACATAGAATACTGTATAGTTTCTTGATTATTTTTCTCTTCCATGAAACTTATACCAGCCTTCAGGGAGTGGGGAAGGGGATTTATTTAAGAAATGTAGATCCTTTCAAGGATAAAAACTCACATGGTTCTGTTGCGGTGAGGGTGGGCTTCAGATTGTGCTCTTCTGCTTCAACAGTCTAAATGAAATCTGTGTTTAAAATCTGTGTTCATCAACTTGGAGAACAAAGCCACAGACAAATATGGCTGACTTTTTTGTTTATTCGTTCAGTCACTTCCGACTCTTCGTGACTTCGTGGACCAGCCCACGCCAGAGCTTCCTGTCAGCCGTCACCATCCCCAGCTCCCCCATGGTTGAGTCTGTCACCTCCAGAATATCATCCATCCATCTTGCCCTTGGTCGGCCCCTCTTCCTTTTGCCTTCCACTTTCCCTAGCATCAGCTTCTTCTCCAGGGTATCCTGTCTTCTCATTATGTGGCCAAAGTACTTCAGTTTTGCCTTTAATATCATTCCCTCAAGTGAGCAGAAAGATACATGGAGAAATCAACCACAAATAGGACTAAACCCAGATCTCCTGCCTCAGAGATCACTTTGGCCCTGGCAGAAAATAATTTGTTGCAATAAGTCTAAAAAGTTATGTCAGGAAATGGTACCTCTGTAGATGTTCTGTGCCTTGGACTGAAGGCTCATTCCTGTGATCCCCTTGGCAGATGATACATTTTGTAGCTATCATGAAGCATCTGAGTAACTCTGGATTGGGACTCATATTTTCATGGAGTTTTATCATTGGTTGGTTCCCTGCCAGTCATCTTCTTTCCACCCCACCCCAATTAATAACAGTAGCAGCTGGCAATGAACCAGCCAAGTCTTATGACATGACAGCGGCCTGGGCACCACACCTCTTGTGTTTCTTAAGCTTCCCACAAACATGACACTACAGTAAAATGAAAGCTGAAGAAATCAGTGTTCCTCCTTATGAGTAAGGCATTATCTGGAAAGGATGAACCTCTGTCAGTTCTTTTCTGTACATCACAAATACACTTGGGATGATATTATCAAATGTTTATTTATTTTTCCAACAACTAGGAGTTGCCAAGCTGCCATTCACCATTGTGAAGTTGAAGCTTATGGAATGGGTCCCTCAACTATCTTTACTTGATATTAAGAAAAACTCACTCTGAAAAATGCAAGATGTGGACATGCTTTTCAGTGTCATAGGGCCTCTCTTGGTTTCTAAGTGGCATGTCAGAGGCAAAAATAGTAGGAGGGGAGCACAGAAACTGAATTAAGTATCTCTTCATTTATTGTAAATGGCTCAAATAAAATATGGTTTATATGATTACTCCCTATGGGAGTTATTTCTCATACTGATCAAAGGTACAGCAGTTACCAGATGTCATGTGTAGGTGCAGAAATAACACGCCGAGGCTGGGAATCTAGTCTCTAGTGTTTATTGGTACCTACATACAGAATCCTGCTAAACTGATAGTGCCCAAAGAATCCCAGAGCTATGAGTCCAACCTAGGGCGGAGCTTTCCAGAGGCGTTTGGGAAACAAGGCCAGGCTCTCCGAGCTTCGTGCTCGCTTCCCTCCCATGGGTAAGCTCCCCCCTCTGCTCTCCTGTGTCTCCCTGACACCACCCCCCTCTCCAGAAAAACACTCCATAGCAACCCCCTCCCCCTCCTTTGTCCTTGGTGTCAGATACAGTCCCGTGGGAAGCTGATTCCATCTCCTCCTCTTCCTGAGAACTGGGCAGAGGAGGGAAGTCTTCCAAGGAAGGAATGTCAGGGGAGGAATCCTCACTGTCTGTCTGATCAGATAACATCTCAGACACAGCTGGCGGTGTCTGAAAAACAGCTAGAGGGTTAGTACAGCCTTCCCCCCTCCTGCCTGGGAACTGCAACCCAGAAGTGGATGGGCGAGAATCCTCCTCCGCCCCCCTCGTTGGCCTCTGTTCTTGGAGTTGAGGCGGATGCTGGTAACTTACAAACACCTCAGGCTGGCCGGCTTCGTCGTCTTCCGCCAAGGGATGTAGCTCTGGCAGTCGAGGTGGTCGTGGCTTGTGAGGGAAAAGCTGATGAAATTTGTGAACTAGCAAAGGGGCATGCACGTCCTTGGCATTTTCCCAGGAGCGCTCCGTTTGAGAATACCCCTTCCAGTGTATTAAATACTGAATTCCTCTGCCCCTCCTTCTGGAATCCAAGATTTCTTGCACTTCATATTCCGGTTCCCCTTCGACAAGTATTGGAGGTGGGGGGTGATTTGTGAAAGCAAGGCACTCGGAGGGGAATCTTTGACTAACAATGACTTGTGAAACACTGGGTGGATCTTCATGGAGTGTGGAAGCTGCAAACGATAAGCCACAGGGTTTATCTGCTGTAACACTGGGAAAGGGCCGATGAACTTAGAGTCAAATTTCTTGCAAGGCCTGCTAGATGGCAAAAACTTGGTGGAGAGCCAGACCTTGTCTCCCACTGCAATCGGAGGCCCTTCTTGCCTGTGTGCATCTGCATTCCTTTTACAGGCTGCTTTCGCCATATCAAGCTGCTCCTTTAACAGCTGATGGGCCGTCCACCTTTCTGCCAGGAAATCAGTGGCTGCAGGGACAGCTGTTTGTTGGGAGGAGAGAGGCAACACTCTCGGGTTCGTGCCATAGAGTGCCTGGAAAGGGGACATCTTGGTCGAGGAATGCACTGAATTATTGTAAGCAAATTCTGCCATGGGGAGCAGGTCTGGCCAATTGTCCTGGCGATAGTTAATGTAACATCTGAGATATTGCTGCAATATTTGGTTAGTTTTCTCAGCCTCTCCATCAGAAGCCAGATGGCTCGCAGAGGATAAGTGTATTTTGACCTCCAATGTCTGAAAAAGCGCCCCCCAGAACCTGGAAGTAAATTGCGAACCCCGGTCTGAGATCAAGTGGTTAACCATGCCTCTATATCGGAAGACATTGTCCAAAAAGAGCTGTGCTGTAGCTTGTGCCGTTGGAAGACCTTTGCAGGGAATAAAATGTGCCATCTTTGTAAAACAGTCCACCACCACCAGAATGGAAGTGAAGCCTTGTGCCTGTGGCAAGTCAGTGATAAAATCCATGGAGATAGTGTCCCAAGGCTGGGGGGGCGTGGGTAGGGGTTGCAAAAGGCCTGCCGGTTTTCCTGCAACAGTTTTAGCACGTCTACATGTGTGGCAAGAGGCCACGTAAGTCTTAATGTGCGCTGCCATCTTGGGCCACCAGTAATCTCTGAGAGTTCTGTGCAGCGTCTTGAACACACACACACACACACACCGTGTCCTGCCGTTGGGCTATCATGACATAGCTGTAGGACCTCTTCCCTCAGGGTAATGGGAACATAAAGCCGCCCGCTATGCCAAAGGGTCCCAGCCTCTACTGTGAATGGGGACGGTGTTCCATGCTGGGCCCCCTGGAGGTCTTCCAGCCTAGCCCTTGCACAGGGGTCTTGTTGCTGCTGAGCCTTGATTCGTGCAAGGAGATCGTCCGCTTGCCTGACGGCTGCTAAGATCTCTACCTGGTCCCTTTCGGGAGGTCTTTCAAAATTTTGAGGCTGCAAAATTGTGGCTGGAGTGGCCTGGTCAGGGTTTGCAAAGTCCTGCGGCTGCCTGGACAAGGCGTCAGCCAGCTTATTCTGCCTGCCGGGTAAATACGAGATTACAAAATCGAAACGTGAAAAAAATTGACTCCATCTGACCTGGCGGGGGGTGAGTGATCCAGACTTTTGCAAAAGTGCCAAGTTTTTGTGGTCTGTGGAAACCTTGACTGGAAATGTAGCCCCTTGTAACCAATGTCTCCACTCTTGAAAGGCTGACTTTATAGCAAGTAATTCTTTATTGAAGACATCATAATTCCTCTCTGCTGGTGACAGCGTGCAAGAGAAATAGGCACAAGGAAGCAAGTCCTCCCCTTTTGGGTCCACCGCTTGGAGCAGGACGGCGGCGATCGCCCAGTTAGAAGCGTCTGTATGGACATGGAACTGCCTTTGTGGATCCGGATGCCTCAGGAGAGGAGGAGAGGCAAACAGCTGCTTAAACTCTTGGAAGGCAGCCTGCTACTGTTCCCCCCAGCAAAAGCGTGTGCCTTTCTTTGAAAGCTGAGTAAGGGGTCGTGCCCTCTCTGCATAGCCAGTAATGAATTTGTGAAAGAAATTCGCATAGCCGAGAAATTGCTGTACTTCCTTGACGTTGCGGGGAGGTTTCCAAGATAGAATTGTTTGGACTTTTGCAGGATCCATGGCTATGCCTTCTGTGGAAATCCTGTAGCCCAGATAGTCCAATTGAGTTATATCAAAGGCACACTTCTCTAGCTTGGCGAAAAGTTTGTTCTCCCTCAGCCTCTGCAGAACATTGCGTACATGAGTTATGTGGGACGTGGGGTCCTCAGAAAATATCAAAATGTCATCGAGGTAAATGACTACATACTTATCTAACAAATCTGAAAAATGTGGTTCATAAATCTGGAAAATACAGCCCCACAATTACTTAGTCCAAAAGGCATGACCAAATATTCAAATTTACCATACCTGGTATCGAAGGCTTTGAGGTACTCGTGGCCCTCCTTCATTCTAATCAAATTGTAGGCATTCCTGAGGTCTAACTTGGTAAAAATGCGTGCCTTTTGTAGGTGATTTAGCAAATCCGATATAAGGGGAAGGGGGTAGTGGTCCCTAACGGTAACTGCGTTGAGTGCGCTGTAGTCATGCACCATGCGCATGGGAGCCCCCTTTCCACCCACCTGTGCCGAAGGGGTGAAGGGATCTGGCTTCTTTGGGACGAAGAAGGTGGGGGCAGATGCTGGCGATTTTGATGGTCGAATGAATCCCTTCTTGAGGTTGGTATCCACATATTCTTTTAGGGTAGCTTGCTCCTTTGGTGACATGGCATAATGCTTTGCCACTGGAATCTTGGCTCCGGGCTTTAGGTCCACCGTGCAGTCGAAAGGTCTGTGGGGTGGCATCGCTGTGGCCTCCTGTTCGCCAAAAATGTCTGCATAGTCCCCATACTTTGCTGGTAGGTGAGCCCTCCCTGCTTCCAAGGTTTGAACTGTCGCTTGGGGGGGGGTTGCCTGTAATTTGTGGTGCAGACAGTCCTGAGCGGGGAAGGAAACCGCCCCGGTCATCCAGTCCAAATTGGGGTTATGAAGTTTTAACCACGGAGTGCCCAGGATGATAGGAACTTGCAATGAAGCTGTGACATAAAGTTGAATCCACTCCGTGTGATCTGCGATAGAGAGTTGAATTGGCTGGGTGCAGTGTGTGATTGCGCCTGCCTTGAGAGGTTGCCCATCGATGGTTTCGACCTGTATGGGGCTTGGTAAGGCAATCGTTGGAATCTGAAACTTTTCCACTGCTTCCACATCTATAAAATTTGTTGTTGCACCAGAGTCGATCATTAATTCTACAGGTAATGTTTGCTTGGAATCTGTTGTCAGTGTGGCTGGAACAAGGTAAAAATCTTGGCTGAAATCTGCAGACTGAGCCCTTCTTAATTGCTGAATGGCCTCCCTGCGGGGCTCTGGCGAGTGTGGAGTTTAACTGCTGGGAAGAGGAGGCTGGAGTTTGTGCCTGCTCTATCTCCTGGGTTGTAAATCTTACTGGAGCTGCTTGGCGTCTGGCCGGGCAAGCCCTTGCTATGTGTCCTGGCCCCCTGCAATAGAAACAAAGTGCATTCTCCCTTCTTCTTTGCCTCTCGGCTTCAGAAACCAACCTCCGTGCAGCCCCAATTTGCATAAGTTCCTCTGCGCCCAGAGGAACAGCCATGTTAGGGAAGGTAGCAAAACCTGGAAACGCCGTTCGGGTTCCTGTCCTGCCTTTCCCTGGCCGGAGCTGCCTTAACTACTCCAGCCGAGCATCTATGACCACTGCTAACTGATATAAGTCTTCCAATGTAGCCGGCGTGCCCTGACGCACTAATTCCGTTTTAATCTCTTTGTCAAGTCCTTGTTTAAACTGATCCTTCAATGCCACCTCATTCCAACCCAAGTCTCCCGCTAGCAGTTTGAAATCTGTGATGTAAGCTCCGACTCTCCTGTTTCCCTGTCTGAGCTTTCGGATCTCTCGGCTAGCAGTGACTTCTCTAATTGGGTCATCAAAATGGGCTCTGAAACGGGCCATAAAATTCTGGTAGTTGTCTAGAATTGGGTCGTTGGCTTCCACCATAGGGATGGACCATCTTGCGGCTGAGCCTTTCAGCAAACTTAAAATGAAGGTGACTCTGGACCTTTCCGTCGGGAACTCAGCTGGTCGGCTGTCGAAAAACATGGTGCACTGGGCGACGAAGGTCCTGAGCTGCGCTGTCTCTCCCCCAAATTTCTCTGGCAAACACCCTGGGGACCGCAGAACGACTGGTGGGGGTGCTGCTGCTGGGGCCAGCTGCTGGACGACTGGCGCTGGTTGTTGCATCTGTTGTAGCATCGCTGCTTGCAAATTGTTAATCTGGTCGTCGACTTGCTGTTGGTGTTGTGTTAACGCCGCAGCGAGCTGTATTATTGCCTGCTGAAGTTCTTGTGTCTGAGAAGCCATTCTCCTGGTTTTGTTCTTCCTCCCTCTTCCGATGGGAGTTGTGGTTTAGCAGGATTGATGTCACGTGTAGGTGCAGATATAACACGCCGAGGCTGGGAATCTAGTCTCTAGTGTTTATTGGTACCTACATACAGAATCCTGCTAAACTGATAGTGCCTGAAGAATCCCAGAGCTATGAGTCCAACCTAGGGCAGAGCTTTCCGGAGGCGTTTGGGAAACAAGGCCAGGCTCTCCGAGCTTCGTGCTCGCTTCCCTCCCATGGGTAAGCTCCCCCCTCCTCTCTCCTGTGTCTCCCTGACACCAGACAAGGAACAGAAGCAAACTGCCATGCCTTCACAAGAGACTGGCCACCTCCCTTCTCCATCAAAACAGATTAAGGAAATGGAGAAGAGTTTCACTACCCTAAATTGCCTCATTATATGTCAATGAGACATATAAGTGTCTCATCTGAAACTAGGGCACTTGCTGGGATTCTTGTGTAACATTCTTCCATTATAAATACTCAAAACTGGATCTCTTTAATCCTTGTTCCTTGGATTAAATGTTTACAGTTTAGATTATAAGGAAGGAAGTGTGGCACTCTCCAGCTATGTATTTCCTAATTTCCCCATTTGATTACCATTTGGTAGACACCTTTTTGAGGTTTCCTGGAGTTGCACGTAAAGTTTTTTGGGAGCACATAGCTCAAGGGCTTCAGATTGTGCTCTTCTGCTTCAATGGTCTAAATGAAATCTGTGTTTAAAATAACAGCAACGAAGCAGCTTCCAGTGAAAAATGTAAAATATATTACCTTATATCAAATATAGAGGATATATTGAGCAAGTGTGATTTGTTTGCATTCATATATTTTAGGGAAGTTTGGGAAGTTTTGTCACTTTTCGGCTGTTGTCTTCTCCTTTGACATTGATCCTTTCTCCCCCTCCCCCTTATGATACTGTTGTTGCTCTGATGTTATAATAATGAAAAATTAATATACTGCAATATAGGCCGCCTTCTTGATCTTATGTATAAATAACAGCTAGTCCGTTAAATTAATTATGATATGGATTTTATCTTTTTACTTTATTTGAGAATTTTTATCATGCATATGTGATGCACTTTCAATTGTACTGGTCTATGACTGTAATAAAGCTATGCAATACGATATTGTACAAGCAAAGTATATTAGAAACATAGATATAGAACAGTATTTCTGACTCATGATTTTCTTTCAAAATAAAACAGGATGTTCTGAGGTCCCCCTTTTTGACTCAAATGAATAGGCTTCTTTGGCTCAGTAGAAGTGCTGAGGAACCAACCCGGGAACTCTGCAGATTCAAAAGAGCAGGTATCAACGTTGCCCTCACTCTTACTATAAAAAGTGAAAGCTTTGCTGTTTTCTGGGTTTCTATAAAGTTCTTCAATTTCTTTCTCCTAAGAGAAGAGGGAGAGCCCATTAGAAAGAAAAGTTATGTAGTAACACTAGGACAACATGCTTGCAAGTTTCATAAATTATCATTAGCAGCCGCTTAGAAGATTTATACTGTCTATTAAGATGGGATTCGTGTTTCCCTTTTTACAGAACATACTGTTTTATTATAAAGTAACACAAACCAGCCATTAAAGTCGATTTTACCCAATAGGAAGAAAAGCTGCCTAAGTGTCCAGAAAGAGATTCTATCCAATCATGTCAAATAAGTAGCCATAAAACAGGTAAAACCTGGAGGGAAAGTACAGCTGCCCTAATACTACTTTAACTTTTCTTACCAAACAGACCAACACTGCAGTTACATTCCCTTGCAAAATGTTATGGAATGTGTCTCTGAAGGGGGGGGCGTGATGTGGTGGATTTCGGCAGTGCTGCTGGTTCTCAGGAAGGAGGGAGCACATTTCAAGGAGGTGGAGGAGATAAGAGGAGGCACAGTCCAGGAAGCAATGGTGGGAAAATGAAGAGGTTCAGAATAGCCCTGCCCTAGAGCTCTCCCAGGTTATTTCCCCTTAGGTTAGGTAGAGTAGCTTTAATCTGGCAAGATTCTGTCTATACGGTACGAGCAAATATAGAACTGAAGTTTGAATGGACTGATTCTTCGTTGTTCTTGGGCTGGGCCTGACATCAATCTTGTTTTCCCACCATTGCCACCCGGACTGTGCCTCCTCTTATCTCCTCCACCTCCTTGGTGAAGCCCATTTAGCAGTCTGTTAGAACTACTGAAATGGAGCAGAGCTGCTAAGCTCGTGTACAGAAAAAGAATATTGTTTAAAAACAGAGCCCATGAGCATATTAGAGAGATCCAGGTTAGTCTTACACCTTTAGCCCACCTTAGCATAAAGAAACACATGCTTAGACATGACAGGTATGAAAAGTAAGTACAAAAGAGTCCTTACGTTTATTCATTGCAGGTACAGCATTTTCGGTAGATACTGTAAATGATGTTCCATTTCTTCTTTGTTTCCCTAAACTTAATTAACTTTTGCCCCTCACTGCTGGCAAGAGATGCATGTAGAAAGGGGGGGAAATCTTCTAGGCCCATCCATGGCCTAAGATGGAGCAGCACACAGCCATGTGCTTTGCTCCTGGTCAAAGAAAGAGAGAGGGGGGGGGAAGTGAGAGTGGCCACAAACAGCTTCCTCAGAAGCATGGAGAGTTTGCATCCTAGAGCAACCATCCATATGCTAATGAGGCATGCTGGATTTGCCAGGATCTCCAACACTTGGAATGTGCTCCCTCCTTCCTGAGAACCAGCAGCACCGCTGAAATCCACCATACAAAACCAGGAATGAACAACCTTTCATCAATCTTGTCAAGGGAAACCATGTAATAGGAAATATAAAAAATATTATAAGCTTGTAAGCATGTTGTTGGGATTCTCTATGAAAAGTGAACCAATGGAAGGAGACCATTCCCAAGTAAATTATGGCCCCATCTATGTTTTGCTATTTTACTCCATCAGGTAGAGCCTATGGAAGTGTTCCTAGTACAATACTAGTACATAATATATCACTGAGAATAAAAGAATAAACAAAAAGGACAACTTTCCTAGAGAAAGGAAAATATTTCTGTAATGCAAGTCTAATACTCACTTTTAACTCTGTCTGATGTTGACCATCCGCAGACTTCACACATGACAAGCAGTACTTCTTATGTTTAAGGCCCATAAATATGGGTTTTTGTTTTGCATCTAGAGAGGTATTAGGAAGCACGGCAATTAACTGCTCTGGGGAAGAATAAAAAACAAGAAACAAGGTCAAGGGTTAAGAAAGAATGAAAAGTTTTTTCTATTGATTGAGATGTTTTGGATGAGAAACCACTGGTGGTGGTTGAAGAATATGTTTTACAAACGTGAAGAGGTCTCTAGGAAAAAATATAAGTCCTCATATAAGAGGAATGGTTTGCAATGGAAGGGACTGAAGCTTGTCAGAAGGTAACAGAGGTCCTCAACCTATTTTGGCCAGTGCTGTCATATTGAGAGCTGGAAGAAATTGTGCTGAGCATGAATATGTCAACCCACAACCCAAACATAGTTCACATTTCCACTTAGAAAACATGATGTTATAGAATTCAAACTGGATAATTTGTTTTCTCCTCCCTTCCTAGCTTCCTAGTTTGTTATCTATCACAGTAGTTTTGCTTGGTCTCTTTTCTGTTCAGGTGGACATCTTTACAAACAAAACATTGGGCTAAAGTCATTCACCGTGCTTTATTCTAACAATATCTGAGACCTATATGGAAACCAGAGGACCCTTTGTGGTTCGTTTTGCATGTAATACTTTCCCTTTAATATTTTTGAATTAAATCTTTCTTCCCATAAAATATCAGATAGGGCAAGGAGCCAAGTGGTGTGTCTATGGGCACATTGGTGTTCAGGGGGAAAATGTGGAAGACTCAGGTTTAGTGAGTGGAATATGCAGCAAGTCATCTTTAATAAACAACTAAGAAGTTCAGTTTGTACCTGGTAAATTAGAAGTTTGCAAGTCTGCCACTAACATGTTCTCCACCAAAAATAAGTATTTCTGATTAATATCCCAAAATTTGTACGATCGGGCTTCCTTTTCTGAGACAGCTACTGATACACCTGGCTCTGTGGAAGAAATATGTATCTGCATCAAATAAACATTATACATACAAGCAAAGGGAATATTCTAAAGAAGGAATAATCAGAGAAAGTTAGTACGATGCATATCTCACTGAAAAGTGAATTTCAAATGATTTGCACCTTTTTCAAATGATTTGCACAGACCTACTAAACAACAGTGTCTCTCTAAAGCTGTTTGGTCTTGGCGGATGTCATACCAAGAGGCAGGGGAGAATCCTTGGATACAGACATATGGAATGTAAACATGGAAGCCGCAGAGAAGATATCAAGGGACCCAGAGAATAGAATTACAAGTGGAAGAGTTCTGGATAACTATAGAATAGGAACAGGCCCTAACATAGGGATAGCAAACAGTCATAGGACTGCGTGTTCATAATTAACGCCAAAGATGGGCAAGATGAAAGCAAGATGAAAACTCACCTGGTTTAGAACTCCGAAATAAATCCTCCATTTCCTCATCCCAACTCTTCTTTTGCGGCCCACGTGCCATCTCCCCAACCCTTTCTAATTTTTCAAGTTTCTCTAGGTTCTTCAGAAGGAGGGAGTCACGTAGGTTACAATTCCTGGCAAACAAAAGATTGAAAATATCAAACACATTCTGAACAACGCTGGTTGATTGATTTTCTCAAATACAATGTACCAACTTAAAGAGTAAATAAAGTACACAGGGAGGAGGAGGAGGAGGAGGAGGGGAAGAAACCCCATCCTCACCCCCTGAAGACCTGAGGAAAGGGGAATATGAAAGGCCAGGCAACAGAGAAGGGTATACAGAATACTCGCATAGACTAGAAGCATTCAACTCTGAACTTAGGTCTTTCCACCATCAGGGAACAGTCTAGAAGGGAACATTTGTAGCTGTTGTTTGTTTCAGTGAGTGAATTCTTGGCTTTCTTTTTAGCCTATACATATTTTTATTACCTTTGGATTATGTGTTTGCTTATTGTTGCATCTTTAAATGTGTTTTAGCTTTTTTGAAGCTGCTTGCTTAATGGAAAAGCTATGTGAAAACCCAACAATGTGCCTTCTTTCTGTGCTGGGAGCCATACTGCAGAGCACATGGAGGTAGGGAGCAGAAGTTAGCTATTAGTGATAGTGATAGGGATTTATAGGAATTTAGGAGAAATTTATAGCATCCACGTGGTATTCTAAGCCTGCTGTAAAAGGCTTACTCTTTTCCTCAAAATTCCAGATTATCTAGTGCTACAATTTCCTCTCTTGTGAAGGGACAAAACCAAAAATAAAATAAAACAATCAACACCACCCCATAATAGGACACTGTATCATTACTTATTATTTTTTCTTTATATTATGCTTCCAGCAAATTTCTGAGAGTGGTGAAAGATTATACTAAGACATTTGAATCCTGCTGTTCCAGAATAAAAATACTCAGTTTATTTGAACTTGGTGGCAAGATTTTTCAGATTTCAGCACCAGTCTAATACTTTTAGAAATTCAAGCTGTTTTATTATTATTTGGTGTCATAAGGTTTTTAATTTTTCTTATGATTTCAAGAATGCAGTGTATGATGAGTTACCATAAAATGCATTGCCACTTGTATTTTTAAAAAAATATATCACTTTTTTTCAACTTACCAGACATGGTTTTAATAAGTTGCATCCCTGCTTTACAATTAAAAAAAATAACAACTGAACTATAAGAAAGGAAAATGGGATCAGGATAAATGAACAAGCCATGCAGATGTTTTTAAAAAGTGCTAAGTAGAAAAGCAAGATAAATAAATTTAAACAAGTAAATATAAGGGCTTATCCAAACTAATTTTCTTAAAAGAAGATCTGCCTGTTACAGTCTAGTCCCAAAATACCAGAAAGATCAAAGAGTACCAATCGAAGAGAATATTTGTAGCTCAGGGTTGAACTGTGGGGTCCTTGGTGCTCTCTGAGCCTTGTTGTTTTCTTGCAGATGTTTCATTGCCAGACTAGGCAACATCTTCAGTGCGAAAAGGGAGTGGGGCTTTTCGCACTGAAGATGTTGCCTAGCCTGGCAATGAAACGTCTGCAAGAAAACAACAAGGCTCAGAGAGCACCAAGGACTCCACAGATCAAAGAGTATTAGCCAGAAAAGGTCCTCTGCCCTGTGGATGGTTGTCCTAGGAGCAGGTAGTCTAACCCAAGAAATCAAGAGACAATACCTGTGAAGGTGTTCTTTCTTCGGCTGAAAATTCCTTCTGCTTGATCATTTCTGGAATTGACCCATCATTTTATAACTATCAGAGGGTGTGACTGACATGCCCATGGATAATTTGGGAAATCATCCCCATGACTAATGTAATACCAATGATGTTTTATCAAAGGATCGGCCTGACCGAAATTCATTATCTCTGCTGTGTTGCTTCTTCCCTCCCAACCCGCCTCTTCTGAACAATAGAGGGTACGCTTGTCCTTTGAGGGGTATGTCAAGGGCCACAATCCAAACCCCCCAAAAGGAAGCATTTTGAAGTCTCTCAGGGCCACCCCAAAGCTTTTGTGGAGCAAATGAAGGAACTGCAGATTGTGCACGTTTGTTATAATGGCTTAAATAGAATTTAAGTTTCCTCCCACCGGAAAAAGCATGTTCCAGTGAAATATTTGATATCCAAGTGCAAAATGCATGTGCCTTAGGTCAGACACATAAGATTTTTGTCTCTTTGTATTTTGGGAGGGTTTAATCTCCTTACAGCTGTCACCTTCAGCAATTTATGCCTGGAGTCAGCCTTTAAACCACATGCCTTGCTTTTCCCAATCGGGTGCCCTCTGGATATGTTGTTCTTCAATTCTTGTAACACTTACCGGCTTTATTCTCCTATGATGGAATGTTTTTTGGTTAATTTTCCAACTTGGATTCCACCCACTCAGCCACCCTCCTCATACCTTTCTTCTTCCTATATGTTGGTGTGTTTGGACAATCCGTTAAAACAGAATTAGAAGGGTGGCTGTTGGAGGTTAATATTTATTATTTAATATATGAAGTAATATCAGGCATATTTAAAACGGAAGTGCACAGATTAAAAAAACAGTTCAGAGTCTGAAACAGTGATTCAGAAACGCTTTGGATTTATCAGATTCTTATACAAATACATATCTGACTAAAATCTGTCTATTTCTTCTACTGACTACCATTGAGATGATGATGGCGGTGATGATGATGATAATTTATTAAACTTGTAGTCAATTAATCACCAGAGCTTGGTTTCAAGCGACAATTTTGGATGAATCTTTGGGACTGAGTAACCATTTAGAAATCTTGCCAAATATTAGTTTCAGGGGATGGGGGGAGAGGTTATAATAGGCAATTTAAATTCAGTTTTTATTTTAAAAGATCTACTAATAACATTTTTGTTTGTTGGTTTTTAATTTCCTGACAGAATTAGATGTAATGAGTAGGCAAAGTCTACCTTTTTGAAGAGAACACGCTTGCCAATCAGTCCTAGGATTCTTGTCCAGAAGCAAGTTTCCATACAGGTTTGGTCAAAACATATCAGGGCACTAACTAGTTTTTCTGTTTCTGTCTGTTGGTGAAGTGCAATCAGATCCTTCTGTAAAGAAATTTCTGTGTGGCTTTTCCAATGAACCACTCTGAAAACAAAATTGAACAAATCCTAAAACTCAGGATGAGGGTGCAGTATGTTATATCTTCATTGCATTTAGCCAAGTCCAAGAAGGCCAAGTAAATTTTGTATGTTAAGGATTCATTTTACACAGAAAGCCTTCGTAGAAGAGTATATTTGCATTCCTAAGTCTTGGTTACAAACAATAAAGCTGAATATTCATATGCATCAAAGGTTTAAATAGGATTGAAACCTAGTCTGGATGGATCGATATGTTGAAACCACTCAGTCTGAAAGCCATTATTTGCCAGTCCCAAATTCTATGCCACTCTAAGTTACACCCACATACCAGAGCCTTATTTAGGTCATTGTAGGATACACAAGAAACCTCTCTTATTATTCTTTTTTCCTTATTTAAGAGTGATTTGGGGTAGGCTGACCATACGTCCTGTTTTGAACAGGACAGTCCTGTTTTTTTAGCATTTTTCAACCGTCCCGTCATTTTGATAAAAATCTCAATTTTGTCCCGTTTTTTAAACCCGGCAGGAATGGCACAGAAGGAGGATCTGAGCCAGAGATGCCGATTGGAGGCAGCCCGGAAGAGGAAGCCCTCCCACCTATCAGTGCACGGCAAAGGAGGGCAGAGAGGCAGAGAGGAGGGCAATTGGCCAGGCAGGAGACAATTGTGCGGACCGCGGGGAAGGGTTTGCAGGCGGGAGCCAATTGCACGCACTGGGGGGGGGCTGTCTTTTTCATGAATACAGAATATTACATAAGACCCCATCCCATTTTGCCATCCCAATGTCCCGTTTTTGTCTCAAGGAAATATGGTCAGCCTATTTGGGGGGGGGGGAATCAAGTTCCTCCTTGACACATGAAATGAAGGAGAACCTACTTGAACATGTGGCACTGCAAGTTCCACATGAACTGGACATGATATTACCTAAAATAGAATATTCTACAAATATGTGTTTACCGTAGAGGTCTTCACCCAGCTGCATTCCTTAGCTTATTGACATCCAGTTTATTGGCCTGTTTTCTCGAGAAATTCAATTTGTGTTATGCAGATGCTCTGCTTTCCATGCAGCCTTCATTTTAACCCTTTTGTCCATACATATTCATACATTTTCTCTTTCCATTCAGTTCCTAGCAAACCTCTCTTTGCCTCTGATTGCTTTCTGCTTCTATGTATCCTCATCTAAACAAACCAAACACTAAGTGTACTGGAGTGAAACTTATCAAGATCCATGGCATGCAAAAGCAAGGATTGAAACAAATGAGCATTGAATCAGAACAAAGTTTCCTTCTCTCAAATGGAGTTTTATGGACCAAACAGAAGCTAACTATCAACACAATGAAACATGTCTTTGTGATCAAAGAGTCATAAAATGTGGGCAACGGGAGATGCTGTATCCCATGACTGTCCTTAATAGAGTATTTATTTATTTTATTTATTAAATTTATATTACCGCCCATCTCCCCCATCGGGGACCCTGGGTGGTTATATTTCCCATGCAAACAGGAATTTCTGTTTATACATCATCCTACAACCATCTGCCAGGTTTTCTCCAAGATAACAATTCATCACACACATGGAAAATACTGCACCTACCCTTGGAACTTTTTCCCCTCCTTTCATGCTACTGCTGGCAATCTGGCAGACATTGAAAGCAGGCAAGACATGCAAATCAAGGTCTCAGTTGGAAAATCCCATTTTTTCTCCTGCACTGCAGCCATCAATGGCATGCACTTTTCAGATGTGAAACACCCTCCTTCTCCCAGATCCTGCCTCTCACCGTGCAGGAGAGAGAGTGGGTGGAATGCAACCCAACCAGACAGACAAACCACACCTTCCCTTTCCCCAAAACCTGGGTAGTTTTCTGCTTCTTCTGCACAGGCACATCTCCAGTAGTGAGCGATTGCAGTGGTCTGATGATGCCACTTGGGAATCGGGGCAGGAGACGATGAAATGGGGAAAGTCCTAAGGGCACTAGCGGAGAACTTGTATCAGTGCTGCCACAGAGAGATGTTAGTTGGGCTAGGTGAGTGTGCATTGCCTTTTTTTTTTAATCTGAATAAAACTCACAGAAAACCAGATGCAGACTCCCAACAAATCTGCAGATTACACTTCTGTTTTTATTATGTTTTTATTAGTTCATTATTATTTCGTGTTTTGTAAACCATCCCCATCAAGGAGCCAATTTTTGCAGCAAGGTCTATACAGTACAGAATAGGGCTGTACAAAGCATTGGAGAGCGTGCTTCAAATCACTGTTCTTTGAAGCATTCCCTTAGCCACAATCTCAGGAAGGGCTACTTTACAGACACGAGAATCAACCCTTATAAATATGTTGGCCCCAAGCTTTAAATTCAAGATCTATTCCTTCACCCGTTCAAGTCAACAGTCTTTTGGCCATTCTTTTCTAAGCCTTGTGAGTTGAAGACTTCTCTACCATGTTTACATAGCAGGTCTGTCTGGCCTGAGAATCTTTGGTTCAGCCCTTATGTCACTTTATTCAAAAGATCATCAAGTACAGCACGTTTTCTGGATCAGGCAAGCTGTTATCTAATCTATCTCTAGTTCTGATCACACCTTCTGTTTCTTTATCACAACCCCATCCCAATCTATGAAAAAAATAAAAGTTCCATCACATACAAAATATAGCAAAACTATCTCCTCCATTTCTCCTTGAAAACAAAATTTCTGACTTATGTTTTTCTTTCAAAATAAAACAGGATGTTTTCAGGTCCTCCTTTTTGACTCAAACCAACAGGTTTGTCTGGTTCAAACGAAGTACTTATGAACCATCCGGGAAACTCCACAGATTCAAAAGAGCAAGTATCTAGGCTGCCATCGGTCTTGCTGTAAAAACTGAAGTTCAAGAACTTCTCATTTTGATTGTATAGATCCATAATGTTTCCACCCTAAGAAAACAGGAAGACTTCATTAGAAAGATGTTATGGAGGGTAGCATGGTTGCAAAATTCTTAATGAATAATTTGTAGTTCCTTAGAAGACACATTTTCCACTAATAGGGACATCAATATATCCTCTTTAAGCAAATTTTCCTTTGTCACTGTTTTACTATTAAAAATGATAAAAAGAAACCAAATAAATAAATAAATCTGATAAATCAGTGACAATAATAATGATTCAAAATGTAACCAGAATTCAGGTAGAACATGGGAGCAAATGATTTTACAGAATCTTTGTGTATGCCTGTATGTACATACAGTAAGTCAAAGTACTGTTGAGGCTACTGCACTTCGCAAAATAAAAATCTTCACCAGTTCATGACAAGATCACATGTAAGAGAAAGAGAAAGAAGTTTCTGCAATCTGACAACCATATCATTTGCATTCCCTATAAAAGATGATCTGACTCAGGATGATAATTCGCATGTAAGCATCTCTAGATTGAGACTTCCATTGGTGAAAAATATATGAGACCTTTTAATACTAGCACAGAATAGAAATAGTGCAAATCATAGATCATAAAAGGACAAACTAGGATAATTTTCCTAGAGAAACTGTCCTCCCCCCATTGAGGATAACTGAAATACTCACCATTAACTGGAGCTGGAGCTGACCCCCCTCAGACTTCACACAGCTTAACATATGTTTATTCTGTCGGACACCCATAAAGATGGCTTGCTTTTTTACATCTAGAGCGTTGTTAGGGAGCACAGCAATCAACTGGTCTGGGAGAGGATCACAACGAAGAAAGAGTATCCAAGGGCAAGAGAAAATGACAAGTTTTTTCTATCAGTTGGGTTGTTTTGGATGAGAAGCCACTGATGTTAGGTGAAGAATAAGATTTACCAAAGCAAATCTAGAGCAGTGTTTCTCAACCTTGGCAACTTTAAGATGTGTGGACTTCAACTCCCAGAATTCCCCAGCCAGCAATGACCTCTAGACCTCTGATCTAGAGGTAAGGCCATTGTAGGCACATTTCATTGTTGACATTGTAGGAGAACCATATTAATCAATGGTAGCAAAGATTCAGGAGTCTAGTTGCACCTTTTCTAACAAATTTTATTAAAAGGCATAAAGCTTTCATGAGCCACATCTCACTTCAGCAGATGCAGTGATGACTAAGAGATACATCAGTTTAGCCACTTTATGCACCTGAGCTGCAGCTTATGAAAGCTTATGCTTTTTCATAAGATGTGTTATTTGGAAAAGGTGCTACCAGACACCTGATTTCTTGTAGGAACATCTGAATCTGGGAGAAATTTGGAACTGGGAGAAATACAATGGTTTCTTCCATGGCAGCATTTTAATTCCAAATGTTTAGTGTGGTGCACATTTCCACTTATAAAATACCAGTAAGAATTCAGAATGGCAAGATTGCTTTCCAACATCACTCTATCCCCTGAGGATTTCTCTACCATCTAATTACGGGGCCTATCTGACTCCCAACACCTAAAGTATCTATGGGCACAGGGGTGCACACACGTAGAATGTTGGGGACCAGATTTAGAGAATGGAGCATTCAGCAGGGAATCTTTTAATCCAGAATTTGTTTATTTATTTATGTATTATTTAAATTTGTATCACCGCCCATCTCCTCCACACCTGGGGACTCTGGGCGGCTCACAATAATAAGTTAAAATATAAAATTACAGGAACAATAATTTACATATAAAATCCAAACAAAAGATTTTAATAATAAGGCGGGTTTCATGGTAAAATCAAGAATTCATGGTAGTGTGACCAAAAGGGTCCCCACTCTGTTCTAAGACAGCCATTTCTGACATCTCCAGTATCCACTCTGAACATCAGAGATGTTCCATCAATAATTTTGGCCAAGGAAGGATGGAGCTGTTCCAGTAAAAACCAAAGAGCTTCTTTCTTTTTTTTACCTGTTGAATATGAATCTTTTGGACTTGCTATAAACTCGTCGTTCACCAGCATGAGAAACTTGTGGTTGATATCCCAGAATCTGAACAAACGTGGAGCTTTTTCCCCAAAAATGTGAACCTCTTTGAAAATTGAAAATTTCAAATTGTGAAAATTCTGAGGAGGAAATTTCTGCACTCAAATAATGCAAGCAAAGAGCATGTTTGGACAAAGAAATAATTAAACCTAAAGTGTTGCAGTAAGCTTAAAAGGTGTGTCTATCCCTGAAGGATTTAACTGAGGCATGGTGTGGAAGAGAGGCTTCTTGGTGGTTCACAGGCAATGAATGCTCTGCCCAGGAAGCTGCAGTAGTCCCACTATATGGTAAAATCTCATCTCCTCCATCAAATATTTAATTGTTCATAGGGCCAATTTTAATACTGATTGTAATTTTACCACTGATCTTAATCGCATTGGAGGTTTTTTTTAATGTTTTATCATTTGTACTTTTCATTGCTATAAGTTGCTTTGGCTGTTCTATGGACTGAAACAGGGGGTGCCATTTGATTACTAAATAAATAAATATTCAATACAAGAATGTGTGAGTCACTGCTAAATGCTATTTTATGGCAAGAATCCACGATTTGCAATAGAAACCTAACCTCATTTTAATCTAGTGTGGTGGATTGGGCAAAGACAATCTTTAGTCACGTGTAAAGTAATTCTCTCTTTTGCCATTCCTCCTCTCTCTTCACTCTGCCCTCCCTTGCCAACAACAGTTAGTTAGTTAGTCAACCAGTCAGTCAGTTAGTTATGGGATTTATAGGACACCCCAATCTGTATGACTCTGGGCAAAATTAATTAAACATCCAGAAAAATGCCAACAATCATTTACAAATCAGAACAGCATACCAGAGATCCATCATCCACTGCCCCAGGACCTGGGGATTTGTACTTTAATACTCCTCTGCCTGAAATCAACAGGAGATATTGCCAAATGTGTACAAGAATTCAGCCTTAGCTAGACTCTGCCTTTGTACCCTCTTTCCTTAAGTAATGTACTGTCTCAAACTGGCTTCCTGCAAAAATTAGATGAGGAAGCAGAAAAATGTAATAATATATAGCACATAGCTTTCCAAACTGTGTGTCAGACACGTTAGTTAGTTAGTGCAGTGTCTGGGTGTGTCGCGGCTGCTACTGCCTCAGAGCCCTGCCATGATTTCGCGCAGGTCCTAGTGCCTGCCTTGTGCCCTGCTGTAAGAGTGTGTCGCGAAATGATGCCCTGCTGTAAGAGTGTGTCGTGAAATGATGCATGTCTAAAAAGTGTGTCACCAACATGAAAAGTTTGGAAAGCTCTGATATAGCAGATAGTTGCTTAAAATCTGACTCAGAATTAACCATTACTTAGTTATACTTAAGAGTGTTAACTAGTAGAATATTGGTTGTCATCCCTGACTGTGCATGCATATTTTTCATTAATTCTGGCACAGGACTTTTCTGGGGGGAAAATCGCATCAGGCTCCTCTTTTCAACATCATGCCAAAATTTTCCTGAAAGAATAGGGAAAACAAAATGTATTTCTACATTCTCTAAATTATTTAGAATATATGCATGCTTTAGAAACCTCTCCAGAGCAATGAAGAAAAAAAGAAGTTATTTTTTTTAACCTTCTTTTGGTTTTGGCTTAAAGTTTTTGAATATATCTACAATTTCTTCATCCCAGGTCGTCTTTTGGGCTTTCTCTGCCATTTCCTCAGCTGTTCCCAAATTTTCAGATTTCTCCAGAATTCCTCAGCAAGAGTTCATTGGGCGTTCTGCAATGACAGCTGGAAAACCCTTAATTTTTTGTTAATTATTTTTAATGCATAGGATCTTCACTTTGTGAATGTTTTAATGTTTAAAACACAGAATTAAGAATAGATTAGATAGATAGATAGATAGATAGATAGATAGATAGATAGATAGATAGACAGACAGACAGACAGACAGACAGACAGACAGACAGACAGACAGACAGACAGACGATAGAGATGGTTTGCAATACATTTTTTAAACCAACCAGAACTAGAACCAGAATACAATGATGGAGTTTTACTCCCCTCTCAAAAAAAACGCTTAATTTTTTGTTAATTATTTTAATGCATAGGACCTTCATTTTGTGAATTTTTAATAGTGAAAATGCAGAATTAAGGAGAAAGGGAGAGAGAGAGATGGCTTGCAATAAATTCTTCAAACCAACCAAAACTAGAACCAGAATAAACAATAATGGAGTTTTTGAGTGTTTTTTTTAAAGAAGTTCTTGAAATGAACTATCTGAACCAAAGCTGCTGATGAAAATCTCGGCAAGCAGGCCTGTATAAGGCCATGTCCCCACTAGTGACATTGAGCATCTTCTAGCATCACCAAGCCACTCAGATGGTAGAAGGTATTTTCTCATAACAGTCCACAGTTATGGTTCAATGTTCCTAGAAGCAGCTATGAGGAAATAACTTGGACATGTTTCCTAGCTGACTAGAAAGAGATTGGAGAAATAGCTAAATCCCAGAGCTTCTCCCTTATAGATTCTTTGGCCCTGGAAGCAGACAATATAGCACCAGAAGAGAAATGAGGAATAAAGAAAAATGAGGAATTAATACCTGGGCAAACATGAGAACGTCCTGAGTCTTGGATGGAAGTCTCTCTTTCTGTGATCTCCTCTGGGCCTGGCACAACATTTTATGCCCAAGGAAAAAATGACTAATGCTTGGGTTTTGATTAACACTGATTGGGCCTCATGTTTTCAGGGAGATGTATCATTGGTTGACACAGGGAACCAACTACTTTTTTTTCTTCCCAAAGCCTACAAATCAATGCTGTCAGCATGACAAAGAAGCACCCAAAAATTTTTCCCAACCTATTACCTGGCCAAAAGTTAGGAAACAAGCACTGACTCTGCCAAAGCTTTTCTGCAAAACTCATCATTCATTTGAAATGCAAAAACAGGTGTTAGTCACTCCCTGCATATCGTAAGGATTTCTTAGTTTGCATCACCAATGCTTTATTTCATCAACAAGACTCAAGACTTCCAATCATATCTTTAACCTTTGTCAGGTTGAGGCAACGGTAGATTGATTCTGGAAATTGGGGAAGCATGATGTCTTCTACAGGGGCAGATCATCGGGGGCACCTCTATTAAGTGATTAGGGAAATAATCCCTCTTAAATATTTGCCTGGACACATCACCACCCAGCCTAAAGTAAAAGAGATACAAACTGTGGCTTCAGGGACTTCCAAATCCATCATAGCACACCATTCTAAACAAAGTCTTTACAATGGTTGTTGTGGGTTTTCTGGGCTGTGTGGCTGTGTTCTGGCAGTTTTGGTTCCTAACGTTTCGCCAGTCACTGTGGCTGGCATCTTCAGAGGATAGGAGCACAGCTAGAAGATTCTCTCTGTGCCGAAGTGGAGGGTGTGTGTTCCTGCTGGTGTTTATACAGTAGCTGCTGAGTGGGTGTGTGTCTTCTGTGGGTCATTTACAAGAGATTAGGAGAGGGTTTATTGTGGTGATTAGGGGGTGTGGTGCTGTCATGTGTGGGATTAGCACATCTATTGTGTGAGTTGTTTGTATCTTTCTGTGGTTGAGTAGAGTTTGTTGACCTTTTGCAAGCTGTGTTTTTCAGGACTGGCAGCCAGGTTTTGCTGATCTTTAGGCTTTCTTCTTTTTTATTGAAACTGTGTTGGTGTTTATGTATTTCAATGGCTTCCCTGTATAGTCTAACATAGTGGCTGTTGGTGTTGTCCAGTATTTCTGTTTCCAAATAAGCCTGGAAAACCCACAACAACCATCGGATTTCAGCCGTGAAACCCTTCGACTATACAAAGTCTTTACAGCTTATGTGGCGTGGACTATTAGATCTTCATCTAGTATTTCAGTTTTCTGAGTTTTTGAAACACTAGTAGAAATTAGAAGAATGTTATACTCCTACCTTAGCATGGATTTATAACAGTAGCATGTTAGTTATCAAAATGTATAACAAGAGCTTCTTAAGTCACTATGAGTTTGTGTCTTTTCAGCTAAAAAGGGTAATCATTAGTCATTATTACATTTTCATGTGTTATGATGTGCTTGCATTTATTAAATTCTGATTGATTGATTGATTGATTGATTGATTGATTGATTTTGGTTTGAGACCAAACAAAAATTCAGATAAACAACTTTCTTGACTTGGTTAACAACTTTAATATTTAGATATCACATCTTGTCCTCAAGACTTCTTGGGTCAAGGTGACATCCAAGCTTGCATAATCAAAGTACTTCCAAATGTTCGGAATTTCAGTTTATGCCCAGAAGTATGTAATATAATATGTTTGTCCATGTTCAACCAATTCATATCAGATCTCAGGCAATGATGCAGCTCTGTCTAATAGTCTGCCACACCCAAATGAATCAGTGAGTGAACTGGATTAGATTCAAGTTTCCTAAGCATTCTAGGGGCCAAACTACAGGGATGTGACTAATACAAAATGCTACAACCACTCTATCAAATTTTAATCAGGTTGCAATAATAATGGAGCAGACCCTAAGAATATAAACATTGGTAATCTTGCTGTAGCATTAGGTTATACCTTGCTCCTAGCTCCATAATCAAATTACCTTAACTCAAGGATTCTCAAACAATAGGTTGGGATCCCCTGGGGGAGATGAGCAACTAAGGAGGGGCCATAAACTTTTTAAAAACCTAATCAGGTTCTCCTCATCTGGCTTTAAGGAGGTAAAGAACTCTATCTTTCCAAGGCAGTTTATTCAATCAACTCATGTTACCATCATGGGCATTTTTCTCTGAACAAAAGATACTGGAGGTGTTCTCCTTCCCCAAAGAAATGAATATGTTATTGCTGCAAGTCCTTCCTTCCTTCCTTCCTTCCTTCCTTCTTTCCTTCTTTCCTTCCTTCTTTCCTTCCTTCCTTCCTTCCTTCCTTCCTTCCTTCCTTCCTTCCTTCCTTCCTTTTCTTTCACACACACACACTTTGCTGTTTAGGATGTACTCAAAGGGGGTTACTTAACAGATAATAAATGTAAGCATAGGATATAATTCTATCTTTATTGTTTAGTAAGGGGTAATTTTGATGGCAAATAACAAGCAGACATAAGTGCCTTATGATCTGAGAAATTCCAAATACTTTTGCTCAATCTGCTAAATTGTATAAGACTGCATTTTTACTTCCTGCAAAACTTACATTCCCCATAAAACTTGAAATAGGCATTCCCCTTAAATAATTCTAGAGTTAGGAAGTTCCACTTTTTCCTCAGAATCTGTTTCAAAATAAAAAACTGTAATGTTGGTGCCTCCTTTTTGACTCAGACCGATAGGTTTGTTTGGCTCAGAAGAAGTACTTATGAACCAACCAGGGAACTGGGCAGATTCAAAAGAGCATGTTTCTGAGCTGCCATCCGTCTTGTTGTAGAAACTGAAATCCAAAAACCTCTCATTTTGTCTGTATAGCTCCGTAATGTCTCTCTCCTAAGAAAACATGAAAGCTTGGTTAGAAGGAATATTGCAACAATAGATTGGCTGGAGTTGGCTGCGGGGTTTGAAGTCCTAGGCAAAAGGGTCTGGGGGCAGGTCTCTTCTCTATCAATATGTCCTACTTCTCCTCACTGCTCTTGGGATGGCAAGAGTCCAAGGAAAGCTGGCCAACTCAGGATAGTGTTTTCTTTTTCATTCCCCACAAAGTTCCAGTGAGATGCTAAGTTGGAAGCATATGAGTAATTAAAAGGGTGGCCAGATCCAGCCACACAGCAAGGGGAAAACCATGTGGTCTGCAGGTTGTGGGTTGCCCACCTTGTCACAAAGAATCAGGCAAGGAGGAAGGAAATAAAATAAAGAACCAGAACAAGTGGCATCTGAAAACCGTGCTACTGAGCAGCCATCCAAGACTACCATAAATTCCTGACCTTGAGAACAAAATGAATTAGCCACAAATGGCCTTTCAGAAATCGGTTCTTCACCAATGAGGATTAAGTACTTGGTTCCCAGTATTATTTACAATAGTCCATTTTTTAAAAAAAAATCTGAAAAACACTAATAACTGTAACCCCTCAAAATGAGAAGCTGATGGATTCAGGGACTGTTCATAATGAATATCTCAACAATAGCAATTTAACATATTGCACTTTCAAAGATAGGGAGCATTTAACTAAAGACACAGTAGCCCTTAAATGGTTTTGTGTTTCAACACTGGACAGCCTAGTGCTGTAAGTGGATTCTGTTGAAAAAAAACAAACAAAAGCATGGAAGGAAAATAGAGAAAACATAATGGGGTTACCATGTAATCAGATATCTCCCATTGTGACATCCAGAGCTCTATTCTCTATAGCAGGGCTTTCCAAAGTTTTTCCGCGGTGACACACCAACCGCCGTTGGTGTGTCGCCGCGGGAAAACCCGGAAGTGCTGCCGCCGTTGGTGTGTCACCGCGGGAAAACCCGGAAGTGCTGCCGTTGCGGCAGCGCGCAAAATCCCGGAAGCGCTGCTGCCGCTTTTCAGTTTTTGTGCGCCGTCGTTGGTGTGTCGCCGCGGGAAAACCCGGAAGCACTGATGATGATCAGCACTTCCGGGTTGTGTGGTGACACACCAGATTGTGTGTGGCGACACACTTTTGTGTCGTGACACACAGTTTGGAAAGCTCTGCTCTATAGAGACCAGCTATAGTACATATAAGACTTTATGCTCCCTGCTTCTTCTGAGTCTTTTCAATTTAAAGAAAGCTGAACCCATATTTAAGACTTCACAGGAGCCTTCAAAGCTCGTTTAACCATTCTGTAAGCATATTTTCCAAAAGTTAAAATAAAGGGAAAGTTTTCTCCCTACCTGGCAAACTTTAGAACAGCAAAGGTTTATCTGATTTCAGAATGTAGGAATCATTGTTGTGAAAGAGGGAAAGATGTTCCAGAGAAACCGTCAGGTTTGGAACCATCTCTACGTCTTGGAATTCAGCTCTTCCACTTAGCCACTTCACTAGCACTTGTTTTTGTACAGGCTTGTTTAGAGTTAATTGTGGTTAGATTTTTTATTTTTTATTTTATTATTATTATTATTAGTTGTGTGTGTGTGTGTCTTAACATGCTGAGCGAGCCCAGCCCATTTGGTAAATATATGGCCCATTGTATTGGGTAAACCCTAAAAATGGGTTAATATAGTAAGCAGATTGTGTGTGTTGCATAAATGTTGCCATTGTAAAGAAGAGAAAGAGCTATGTTGAGTTATGATTACAACTCACCACTAATTGTAGCTGAGGTTGACCCTCGCTAGACAATATGCAAGATAGGGCATGCAATCTATCCCTGAGGCCCATAAAGATTGGTTGCTGTCCTGGATCTAAGGCATTATTGGGGAGCACAGCCATCCACTGTTCTGGAGGAGAATGATAGACAAAAACCAGGGTCAAGGGAAAAGGGGAAAATTCTTCTGCTGGTCCAGAAGATTTGGATGAAAAAGCCACTGACATCAGGCTAATTGTAGGATAATAAATAAACCTTTTAGAACCCAATAGGAACATATATGAGACTTCTTTAGAATTGCAGTAGGTGGGAGACTTGACCATACAGCTAGTCTCGTTCTGAGTAATAAGACAGTACGGCCATTACTCCGCAAAAGAATGCTAAGCCCTGGCACTTCCATTACCCAGATTTTACAAATGTGTCCTCTGACAGCTGACTTTTGCCCATGGCTTGTCACCATCCTATCATGTAGCCATCCAGAAACCCAAACAGACACTGTCCTGGTTAACTGAGAAGCAGAAACTGAGAGCAGGAGTTAGTTTTATTTCTCATTGGAAGATTTTCCCGTAGCAGAAGGACAAGATTGCTGCTGAGCTGGCAGAGGTGTAATCTTTAAGAAGGGACTTGTGGGAAGAAGATGTAGGGTGACCATACATCCCATTTTGAACAGGACAGCCCCGTTTTTTAAACATTTTTGAACTGTCCCGTCTTTTTGATATAAATCTCAATTTTGTCCCATTTTTGGAGGCAGCCCAGAAGAGGAAACCTGGAATCAGCCTGGAATCGGGAACCCTGGCGCATGCGAAGGAGGGAGGGGGGTGTTGCAGAGCACGCACGCGCACATGCGCTGCCCACCCCCCCACCGGTGTTGATTCAGCCGAAGGATGGGAAAGCCAGGCGTGCACAGAGCACCCAGCTTTCCCGTCCTTGCTGGCTGGGGAATTCCCATGCTGGCTGGGGAATTCTGGGAGTTGAAGTCCACCCATCTTAGAGTTGCCAAGGTTGAGAAACGCTGGTCTGGAGAGATGCAGCCTTGGAGAAAGCGAAGTCCCAGCTACCCAGCATGGAATGATCCTTCAAAGGCTAGGAGACACAGCACTCTCTGGTCAAGCCTAGCTCCTGGCAACTCCAAGGGCACATCCATGTTCAGGGGTGCCTGCAGGGTGTGGTCAAAAAAGTCAAAATGGCGGCCACAAGGGGACGATGGAAGTTCTACCCATTTTTATTACATAAGTTTAACCCCGTCCCATTTTGCCATCCCAATGTCCCGTTTTTGTCTCAAAAAAGATGGTCAACCTAAGAAGACGAGACTTTCAGAAGGCAAGGTGGAGGTGTAAGGACTGGCAACCAAAGCTGTATCTAGACAGCATTGGTTGTTGAAGACTGATGGTTTTGAGCAAAGAGCACGTGTTGGCCGAAGGTTCTGAGTTGGACCGAGCAGCGTTATATTACTGAGAAGAAAGTGGGACAATACTCTCAGAAGCAGAGCAGGCATGGAGAAGTGTGCTGAAGAGACTCTGGGAGAGAGAGATGAAAATTATGAGAGAGAGAGAGAGAGAGAGAGAGAGAGAGAGAGAGAGAGAGAGAGAGGGAGGGAGGGAGGGAGGGAGGGAGGGAGGGAGAGAGAGAGAGAGAGAGAGAGAGAGAGAGAGAGAATGCTTTAGACCTTATCTTAATTCCAAATAGAGGTAGTTAGAGTCTGTTGAAATAGACCTGCATACATGCATGTTAAATCAATATTAGAGAGTACATAAATGAGCCTTTGGAGAACATTTAAGCTGAATAATATTCAGTAGAGGAAAAGTAAAAGTTCCTTCTACAATTCATGTTAATTTTAAGTCCATGGCTCTGTTCCTTCCCTGTTGGTTATCAATAAAAACAAGCAGCAGAAGGCAGGCGAATCTAGACTTGGCTTACCTAACTGTAAATCTCTTGTTAAGGAATCAAAAGACAATAATAATAATAATAATAATAATAATAATAATAATAATAATAATATCATCTCAATAGGTGTTTTGTACTGTCTCTCATCAATTCCTGAGAACTAACAAAAAGCCCATGACATGTTCCATCAGTCATACTTGGAGAACATAATATACTGTAAATCCTATCATGTTTTGGTACCTGGTGAATTGAAATCCTGTGGGTTTGCTATCAGCATGCTGTTGACCATGAAGAGGAATTCCTGGCTAATATCCCAAATTTTGAACAAGCGGGGTTCCTTTAATTTTAGAGTTGCAAACACATCTGAAGATGCTTTCAGGTAACACTTTTTCAGATGTGGAAGATATGCTATAAAAAAGGTATACATATGTTTATACAGACATTCATTCTGCTTAAAACCATGCAAGCAAAGAAAAAGTATGGTCAGGTGGTTTGGCTCAGTACTCCATTTAGCAAATGTATCGTTTGTCAGCTGCCCCATTTAACTTGGGGGTTACAGCTCAATTATGCAAGAAAAGGGTGAATGGGCCCTGGACATACTGCTTGACATGACCAAAATATGCAAAGGGGAATGACTGATTGGGATGATCTACTTATCATATTTATGTGTGTTGTTGTTGTTTATTCGTTCAGTCGTTTCCGACTCTTCGTGACTTCATGGACCAGTCCACGCCAGAGCTTTCTGTTGGCCGTCACCATCCCCAGCTCCCCAATGGTTGAGTCCGTCACCTCCAGAATACCATCCATCCATCTTGCCCTTGGTCGGCCCCTCTTCCTTTTGCCTTCCACTTTCCCTAGCATCAGCTTCTTCTCCAGGGTATCCTGTCTTCTCATTATGTGGCCAAAGTACTTCAGTTTTGCCTTTAATATCATTCCCTCAAGTGAGCAGTCTGGCTTTATTTCCTGGAGTATGGACTGGTTTGATCTTCTTGCAGTCCAAGGCACTCTCAGAATTTTCCTCCAACACCACAGTTCAAAAGCATCTATCTTCCTTCGCTCAGCCTTCCTTATGGTCCAGCTCTCGCAGCCATAGGTTACTACAGGGAATACCATTGCTTTAACTATGCGGACCTTTGTTGTCAGTGTGATGTCTCTGCTCTTAACTATTTTATCAAGATTTGCCATTGCTCTCCTCCCAAGAAGTAGACGTCTTCTGATTTCCTGGCTGCAGTCAGCATCTGCAGTAATCTTTGCGCCTAGAAATACAAAGTCTGTCACTGCCTCCACTTTTTCTCCCTCTATTTGCCAGTCATCAATCAAGCTCGTTGCCATAGTCTTGGTTTTTTTGAGGTTTAACTGCAACCCAGCTTTTGCACTTTCTTCTTTCACCTTCGTCATAAGGCTCCTCAACTCCTCCTCGCTTTCAGCCATCAAAGTGGTATCATCTGCATATCTGAGATTGTTAATGTTTCTTCCAGCGATTTTAACTCCAGCCTTGGATTCCTCAAGCCCAGCATGTCGCATGATGTGTTCTGCGTACAGGTTGAATAGGTAGGGTGAGAGTATACAACCCTGCCGTACTCCTTTCCCAATCTTAAACCAATCCGTTGTTCCGTGCTCTGTTCTTACTGTTGCTACTTGGTCGTTATACAGATTCCTCAGGAGGCAGACAAGATGACTTGGTATCCCCATACCACCAAGAACTTGCCACAATTTGTTATGATCCACACAGTCAAAGGCTTTAGAATAGTCAATAAAACAGAAATAGATGTTTTTCTGAAATTCCCTGGCTTTCTCCATTATCCAGCGGATATTGGCAATTTGGTCTCTAGTTCCTCTGCCTTTTCTAAACCCAGCTTGTACATCTGGCAATTCTCGCTCCATGAATTGCTGGAGTCTACCTTGCAAGATCTTGAGCATTACCTTGCTGGCATGTGAAATAAGTGCCACTGTTCGATAGTTTGAACATTCTTTAGTGCTTCCCTTTTTTGGTATGGGGATATAAGTTGATTTTTTCCAATCTGATGGCCATTCTTGTGTTTTCCAAATTTGATGGCATATGGCATGCATCACCTTGACAGCATCATCTTGCAAGATTTTAAACAGTTCAGCTGGGATACCGTCGTCTCCTGCTGCCTTGTTATTAGCAATGTTTCTTAAGGCCCATTCAACCTCACTCTTTAGGATGTCTGGCTCTAACTCACTGACCACACCGTCAAAGCTATCTCCAATATTATTATCCTTCCTATACAGATCTTCCGTATATTCTTGCCACCTTTTCTTGATCTCTTCTGCTTCTGTTAGGTCCTTACCATCTTTGTTTTTGATCATACCCATTTTTGCCTGGAATTTACCTCCGATGTTTCTAATTTTCAGGAAGAGGTCTCTTGTCCTTCCTATTCTATTGTCTTCTTCCACTTCCGCACATTGCTTGTTTAAAAATAATTCCTTATCTCTTCTGGCTAACCTCTGGAATTTTGCATTTAATTGGGCATATCTCCCCCTATCACTGTTGCCTTTTGCTTTCCTTCTTTCTTGTGCTACTTCCAGTGTTTCAGCAGACAGCCATCTTGCCTTCTTGGTTTTCTTTTTCTTTGGGACGTTTTTTGTTGCCGCCTCCTGAACAATGTTGCGAACTTCTGTCCATAGTTCTTCTGGGACCCTATCTACTAAATCTAGTCCCTTAAATCTATTCTTCACCTCCACTGCATATTCCTTAGGAATATTAGTGAGCTCATATCTAACTGATCTGTGGGTCTTCCCTATTCTCTTTAGTCTGATTCTAAATTTTGCAATAAGAAGTTCGTGATCTGAACTACAGTCAGCTCCAGGTCTTGTTTTTACCGACTGTATAGATGTCCGCCACCTTTGGCTGCAAAGGATGTAGTCAATCTGATTTCGGTGTCGACCATCTGGTGAAGTCCATGTATAAAGTCGTCTTTTAGGTTGTTGGAAGAGAGTGTTTGTTATGCACAGTGAGTTGTCTTGGCAAAATTCTATCAGCCTATGTCCTGCTTCATTTTGTTCTCCCAGACCATGCTTGCCTGTAATTCCAGGTATCGTCTGACTACCCACCTTAGCATTCCAGTCTCCTGTAATGAAAATCACATCTCTTTTTGGTGTATTATCTAGTAGGTGCTGCAGATCCTCATAGAACTGATCTACTTCTGCTTCTTCAGCATCTGTGGTTGGGGCGTATATTTGGATCACTGTGATGTTAAATGGCTTACCCTGAATTCGAATTGAGATCATTCTATCGTTTTTTGGATTGTATCCAAGCACTGCTTTAGCCACTTTATTATTAATTATGAAGGTTACTCCATTTCTTCTGTGGTCCTCTTGTCCACAGTAGTAGACCTGGTGGTCATCTGATGTGAAGTGGCCCATCCCAGTCCATTTCAGTTCACTGACACCTAAAATATCTATATTTAATCTTGACATCTCACCAATAACCACATCCAATTTGCCCTGGCTCATAGATCTTACATTCCAGGTTCCTATGGTGTGTTGATCTTTAGAACATCGGATTCGTCGTTCACCACCAGCACCGTCGGCCGCTAGCCGTCCTTTCGGCTTTGAGCTAGCTGCGTCATCACATCTGGGGCTAGTTGAATGTATCCTCTGTTCCTCCCCAGTAGCATTTTGACCATCTTCCGACCTGGGAGTCCCATCTTCTGATGGTATACCGACATATCTTTGGTTGTACTGATCCATTTAGTTTTCATGGCAAGAATACTGGGGTGGGTTGCCATTACCTTCCCCAGGGATCGTATTTAGTCTGACCTCTCTGCCACGACCTTCCCGTCTTGGGTGTCCCTTCACGGTTTAGCTCATGGTTTCATTGAGGTGCTCAAGCTCCAGCACCACGACAAGGTAACGATCTCCTTTGCTGGAGATTTATGTGTGTATTATGTTTGAATTTATTTTATTCATTTAAAGGTCCTCCAGAAACTCTACCAAAACTTAAGGTTTGTTCTTTTCTCTGGCCTAGGAAACCCACCATCCTTCCAAGAGAAGATCAAGAGCCAAAGGAATGCTAGATTTCAGACCAAATCACATAATATATAACTTAAGGATATAACACATAACTTTATTGGGTAGTGATATTGCAGTATTTATTTTTATTTATTTTTATTTATTGATCACATTTGTATAGCATGTATAGTATAGTAGAGATAAGTAACAGGAATGAAAGAACTGTGTTTTTGTCCACCTTTGGTATTGGCGTGGCACCTGAAATATTTCTAATTCATTTTCAAGGATCTGAAAGTTGAAGCTGTCCCCAACTCAGCTGTCTCCAAGACTTTTATCTTGCGTCTCTGTTTGCTTTGGATGTCACACACACACACACACACAGAGCATTTCACCCCCTCCCTTTGCTTCTGCTTCTTGTTTCCCAGAATTCTGCCCTGCCCTTGGTAGGGAAGCTGGCAAGGCAGAACTATTCCTGAGCTCTATTGTTATTTAATTCATTTTGTTTCAGTAAGATTGCCCCAGCTTGCAGAACTGGTTTTTCCAACAACGTCAGTAGGAGATCACTTCTCTCATTGCCTGTAGGGTAAAGGCAGCTGTTTTATTAAGGAGCAATTCCTTAATAAAGACAGTGGTTAAGACACCAGGCCTGTCGACTGGAAGGTCAGCGGTTTGAGGCACTCGCCCCAGCTCTTGCCAACCTAGCAATTCGAAAGCATGCAAATGCAAGTAGATGAATAGGTACCACTCCCGTGGGATGGTAACAGCATTCCGGGGAGATGAGCACCGCCCCCAGCAGGGGAAAACCTTTACCTAATCCTTTTCATGCATACAGGTAAAATTCCCTTGAGTGAAGCTTCACTCCTGGTGATTTCTTGGGCACAGCCATGTAGTTTTCTTGGCAACAGTACAGAAGTGACCTGCCACTGCTATCTTCTGAGATGTTCTTTTGATTTCCCAGTCTAGCTGACAGCACTGCTATTCCTTGGTGGTTCCCATCCAAATACTAACCAGGTCCAAACCTGCTTAGTGTTTCCAGATCAGCCAAGGTTAAGGTAAAGGTAAAGGTTCCCCCCGCACATTTGTGCAGTCGTCTCCGACTCTAGGGGGCGGTGCTCATCTCCGTTTCTTAGCCAAAGAGCCAGCGTTGTCCGAAGACGCTTCCGCGGTCATGTGGCCAGCATGACAGGCACGGAACGCTGTTACCTTCCCACCGAAGTGGTACCTATTCATCTACTTGCATTTGCATGCTTTCGAATTGCTAGGTTGGCAAGAGCTGGGGCAAGTAGTGTGGTGTACACAGGAGAAGTAACACCACAGGACCAGAGTCAGCAGTTTATCTTCATCTAAAGGAAAAAGGACACTCACTTGAGGACATTAATGTTCACATTTTAGACAGAGAAGATAGGTGGTTTGAGAGAGGGGTCAAGGAATCCATTTATGCCAACTTGGAAAATCCTTCCTTGAATAGAGGTGGGGGCCTCAGGCACAACCTCTCCCCCATCTTCCTCCCCGCATTGTCTTCTGTGCCTAGGAAGATTAAGACCATTTCACAAGCTCAACAGCAGCATGGTGATCTTAACGATCCTCCTTTAGATGATAAAAGGACTTAAAAATAACATCTCAATATAACCATGACCTAGCCCCAGGTGTAAGGTCACACAGCCACCTAGAAACATATTTAGGATTCCCTTACCAACTTTGCTCAGACTGAAGAAGCTCCTTGGATAAGGAGCGAAACGTTTCCACTGAGAAAATAGAAATCCAGTTGACATGATTCAAGCTACAGACAATTCCACCTGGATGACTGAGAACCTTCATAGACATAGATATACTTAGTTGTATTTCCCTCTTATCATTTTGGAGAAGAATTCTGGTTAGAAGCATTTCAAGCAAAAATGAATTTATTAGCATGTGTGGAGATCTTAGAAAATAGGTGCTTTATCATATAACTATTAGATTGTTATAAATAGTGGTAACATCTGCATTATTCTTGTGATTCTTATTTATATGTGTGTGGTATGTATACTGACAATTTGCAGGAAAATGCTGCTTATACTGTCTGACTACGTATATACTCATTTCTCATTTAATTCAGACATTTACTTAAAAAGACAACACATACACTTCACAATTGTGAAAATTAGAAATATTTTAATTATAATTATAATTCCTGGTGGGGTGTATGGGGTGCCCAGGGAGGGGTAGCACCTCCGGTGGAGGGGCCTGCCATACCCATTTTAAGGCTGCTCATTCACCTTTGATCCCTACCTGGCCTCAGCTCTCACCTGTGGCTCCAAGTAGCTGTAACACGTGCAGTGGCCAAATCCCGGTAAACCATCTTGGCAGATGGGCCAAACCAGGTGAGGGTAGCCAACGGGTCTTCGACCCTCGGTGAGATAGGGAATTTGTCTATCCCAGCGTGTGAAGTCTGGCCCTGGCAGATGGAGCGGAGGAGACTGATCGACGGTCCAACGGTCAACAAGGCAGGCCCAGCAAGCGTTGTGGAGCGCGAAGAGCACAAGGCACTTAGATGTCCTGGTCATCCGCTGGAGAGGTCCCCAGCTGTAACAGTTGTCTGTGCCACTGGATTCAAGTCCCTTCTGCCAAAAGAGTGGGACTGCCCCTGTGCAACGGCCGCTCCACTTAAAACTCCATCACGCCCAGGTTTCTGTTGTGCAGTGTCTTCTTCGAACCCAAAGGACTACCGTACGTAACTCTGTGTGACTGAAATTTGCCAAAGCTAAAATTATTTAGGCAAGCATTTCCAAGCATTTATTTATGGCAAGCCCCATAGCAGCTGAGACCACTTATACTATATGTTTCTTCATTCTGGTATGTTGTATAGATAGCCCAAAGGTTCTTCTCTAAGTCTGGTGGATCGTATTTTTATTCTTTTGTTCCTGTTTCCCCATTTTATCCTCTCATCATCCTGCTTGATGGAGGACATTAGAGGCTAAGCGGCCTCAGCTAGCCCAAGAGAACCAAAAGAACAGGAATTTTAATCAGAGCATTCCACGTCTAAGGGGCGTGGTGGCTCAGCGGGTAAGACGCCAGGCTTGTTGATCGGAAGATTGCAAGTTTGGAGGTTCAAATCCCTAGCCCCGCGTGACGGAGTGAGCTCCCGCACTTGCCCCACCTCTTGCCAACCTAGCGATTCGAAAGCATGCAAATGCAAGTAGATGAATAGGTACCACTTCGGTGGGATGGTAACAGTGTTCCGCGCGTGTCATGCTGGCGACATGACCACGGAAGCGTCTTCGGACAGCGCTGGCTCTTCGGCTAACAAACGGAGATGAGCACCGGCCCCTAGAGTCGGACATGACTGCACAAACGTGCAGGGGGAACCTTTACCTATTCCACGTTCTAGTCCAGCTCTTTGACCCCGACATCGCTCTACCAGGAGATACCAAGAAAAATCTCAGTAATGTACCCTTAACATCACAAGGGCACTCCATACCTTACTGTCTTACTCAAAACATGTATTTCCTGCTAAGTGCCAGTTAACTATGAGAAGAACAGCATGCATGCAGCATTCTGCTGCTTACACTTTTTCCCCCCTTGAATCAAAGAGAAGATCTAAGGATAGGTCACAGCCCCTGGCGTTCCCCCCAAGTGGTGTTGTTGAAACTTGGCAGTAAAATGCTGAAACTGCATGGCATAATTTCTCAGGTTTTTATTTTCATTTTTATTCTTATGGAAATGAGAATCAAAACAAATGCATCCAGTTTGTGCTACAGACAAGAAATCAACTTTGGCCCCACCTCTTCCAGCAACATTGCCCTGTTATGTCCTAGGCCAGAAAAAAAACAAAACGAAGAGGGCAACCCCCAACTTACATTTCCTCACAACTAGATTTTCCATTTTTAATCAAACTACAAACGCTTCATACTACTACATGCAAAATACACTGGCTACATAGTCCCGCACTACTGCCTTCCTCTTTATTCCTTTTTCTTCAAAACTTTACATTGTAGCTTCTTTGGAAAAAAAATTCAGTGATCTCAGGACCTCCTCGGCCACCAAGACCAACAGGATTGTTTGGTTGAAGTGAAGTACTTAAGAACCAGCCAGGGAATGCTGCAGATTCAAAGCGGCAGGTCTCTCCGCTGTATTGACTCGTAGGGAAGAAAGAGAAATTCTTCAATTCCCTAGTGTCTCTGTAAGGACCCATGATGTTTTTATCCTGAGAAAATACAAGAGTCACTTAGCAGAGCTGCAGGACTAGCCACTTCTCTTTTTTTTAATCCATACATTTATTGTTAAAAATATTGAAATACAAAGAATTTTTTTAAAGCATGATGAAATAAACAAACAAAAAAAGACTGCTACATTTGAGTTAAAAGAAACTATTGTAAAACAGAAACAGTAAAATTTTAGTGATACATCCTTCTCTTTCCTTTCATTTGTATCCGCAACCGCAGGGCACAGTTTACATATTTGAACTTGGAATCAAATATTAGTAATTACCAATAGAAGACAAAAACACTGGCAGGGCAAGCTACTGTATATAAACAGGGAACAAACCCCACACTCCCTCGCACTGATGATGTTACCTAGTTGGGTAATGAAACGTCTGCAAGCAAACAACCCAAGAACTCCACGTTCAACTAACAACTAACTGTTGTTAGTTTCTATTTGAGTCCTAAAAAAAAAACATTCCAGATATCTAGTTCTGCATTGCTCTGTGATATATACATTATATAAGGTAGCCCTTCCTGCTTCAATTTAGTTAAACTTCTATTGTGGGCATATACTGTCAATTTTCCCATTGTAGCTTATTCTCCAATTTTAGCCTCCCAAGCAGGATTAGCTAAAACAGTTTACTTATCTGGCCCCACAATTCACAACAAGCTTAATTACTTATTTCCACATTATTCCTTTCCTATATTAAGAGGAAATTCATTGCTAATTACCTTGCCAAGGGGAACAAGCAATAAAAGAAGCAGAACAAATCAGAAGCACTTCATTAAAAAGATATTATCCCCACCACAAACCATCAATAGTTATTTCTTTTTTTCACCAGACAGCTAAGGCTGCAACTGCATGCTATTGTGATAAGTACATAAGTCACAAAAACAGGGAGAAAGAAAAACAATGCATTGATTTGGCAATGATAGTGTCTGTGTTTTCCCTAGAAAGTTATTGGAATACTATAAGACTTATTCTTTCAAAGAAAGGGGTTTATGTGGGCACCATATACTGTGGTAGTTTTTAATGCAGTGTATAGATTATTCTATGAGAGCCAGTTTGGTGTAGTAGTTAAGGCATCAGGCTAGAAACCAGGTGACCATGAGTTCTAGTCCCACCTTAGGCCCAAAGCCAGCTGGGTAACCTTGGGCCAGTCACTTTCTCTCAGCCCTAGGAAGGAGGCAATGGCAAACCACTTCTGAAAAACCTTGCCAAGAAAACTGCAGGGACTTGTTCAGGGAGTCTCCAAGAATTGGACATGATTGAACAGATAAAAAAGTAGATCATTCTAATTATAGTAGGAGAAAATAAGTAGGCAATTCTTCAAGAATTAAAAAATGAAACTCACCACTATCACTAGCTGAGGATCACCTTTATCTGACTTCAAACAGGACAAGACCTTTTTCTTACCAGTGAGGCCCATAAAGATGGGTTGTTTTGCGGGGTCTAAGTTATAATTGGGGACCACAGCCATCAACTGTTCTGGAGAACAATAAAAATAAAGGAGTCAACAGAGAAAACAGAGAAAAGCATCTTTATTTGGAAAGTAGAGTTTTATTTATTATTTATTTATTTATTGGACTTTTATCACCACCCCATCTCCCCCAAAGGGGACTCTGGGCGGTTTACAAACATAAAGATTAAAATTCTACTATAAAATATAAAAATACAATATATAATTACTTATCATTATAAATTAAATAGAAAATCCAAGAGGGCAAAACATGATCTTAAAAGGGCTCTAAGACACCAACCATACCCATGAGGAACTATTCCTATTCCCGTCCCACGCGAGGCAGCAAAACCAGGTCTTTAAATTCTTCCGGAAGGACAGGAGTGATGGGGCCGGCCTCACCTCCGGGGGCAAAATGTTCCAAAGGGCAGGCGCCACTGCCGAGAAGGCGCGCCTTCTGGACCCCGTCAACCGAAACTCCCTTACCGACGGGGTCCGAAGCATGCCCTCTCTACATAATCGAGTGGGACGGTTTGAAGTTATGGGGATGAGGCGGTCCCTCAGATACCCTGGTCCCATGCCATGTAGGGCTTTAAAGGTCAAAGCCAACACCTTGAATTGCACCCGGAAGCATACTGGCATCCAGTGCAGCTGGCGTAGCAGAGGTGTCACATGGGCCGATCTAGGGGCACCAATAACTGCGCGCACTGCCGCATTCTGGACCAACTGGAGCTTCCGGATACTCTTCAAGGGTAGCCCCATGTAGAGCGCATTGCAATAGTCTATATGGGAGATGACCAGGGCACGAGTGACTGTACGGAGGGCATCCTGATCCAGGAAAGGGCGTAACTGGCGCACAACACGAAGTTGCGCAAAGCCCCTTCTGGCCACGGCTGCCACCTGCTCCTCGAGCAGGAGCCGTGAGTCCAGAAGGACCCCCAGGTTCCGCACTTGTTCTGAATGGGGAAGTGCAACCCCATCCAGAACCAAAGATGATAATTTCCCAGATCCAGAAGAGCCATCAATCCACAGCCACTCCGTCTTACCAGGGTTCAGCTGAAGCCTGTTGTTCCCCATCCAGACCCCCACAGCCTCCAGGCACTGAGAAAGGGCGGCCACTGCATCACTTACTTCACCTGGGATGGAGATGTACAACTGTGTATCATCAGCATATTGATGATATCTCATCCCATGGCGACAGATGATCTCACCCAGCGGTTTCATATAGATATTAAATAGGAGAGGTGAGAGAACCGAACCCTGTGGCACCCCACAGACGAGGGGTTGAGAGCTGGATCTCTCATCTCCTATTACTACCGATTGGGACCGGCCCCAGAGGAAGGAGGCGAACCAGTGCAAAACTACGCCAGCCACCCCCAACTCCTCGAGTCGTCCCAAAAGGATACCATGGTTGATGGTATCGAAAGCCGCTGAGAGATCGAGGAGAGCCAGGATGGACGCACTCCCTCCATCCCGCTCTCGCCAGAGATCATCCATAAGCGCGACCAATGCAGTTTCCACCCCATATCCCGGCCTGAAACCCGATTGAAAGGGGTCCGACTGAAAGTAGAGTTTTCAATGAGAAGCTGTTGGTGGAAGGATGTCAATAAAAAAATTTAAAGCTATTGAAATTAACCATAAAAGCAAATATTAGTGTTAAGACATGCATTAGGTCATGAGTTATTTTATGCCCACATTGATTAATTTTCAGATCATATGAGAGCCTGTAGCTTGCACCCAGTACTCTATCCCCATTTGAATTCTCCTCATGGACATTTTTACTTAAAGTGGTTACCTTTAAGTGTAATGAGTGTCCAGAAACAAATTGGTGAGAAACTAATGATGTCAATAACAGTATCTTTATTGACCACAAGAAGCATTGGTCCTTCTAGACTGGGGATCTTTTTCTTTGGATCATCCATCTGGACTATGTGATTCTTCTCCCTCAAGAGATGTGGATCTCAGGTTGTACTGAACAGAGAGACCAAGGAACATTTTTCAACCCACCAGTCATATGTCCAATCCCCACCTCCCTAAACAGTCAAGTCAGGTTTTGGGCAGTGGAACCTCCAGCAAGACTATTTGGATTAGACTTTAAAATCTCACCAAATCTCCAGCAGTGGAATAACTTCCCTGCATTTTAATTGCAAGATTGCTCCCTATACTTCTGAACTCAGAATTTCTTGCAATATAGACCAGTAATATTATTTTGGATTTTTGGTTATTTAGCTGACTATTGCCGTAATAAGTCCTCAATAAAAGCAGGGTGGTAAATACTAAGTTCTTTAAGTTATCCCCTGGAGTTGGCAAAAGTCAGTGGCAAATAATTTGAGATATCACCCTCCTTGTCCTCTGTTGTGTTTGGCCTCTGCAACCCTTTTCAGAATTTCAAGTTGACTTAAGATAATTTGCTTGTCGATCGGAAGATTGCAAGTTCGGAGGTTCAAATCCCTAGCCCCGCGTGACGGAGTGAGCTCCCGCACTAGCTCCAGCTCTTGCCAACCTAGCAATTCGAAAGCATGCAAATGCAAGTAGATTAATAGGTGCCACTTCGGTGGGAAGGTAACAGCATTCCGCGTGCATCATGCTGGCCACATGACCGTGGAAGCGTCTTCGGACAATGCTGGCTCTTCGGCTAACAAACGGAGATGAGCACCGGCCCCTAGAGTCGGACACGACTGCACAGATGTGCGGGGGGAACCTTTACCTTTATATGTCAAAGCATCCAACACTTCTGTTTCCCTCTTTTTTCCTTGATTGGGAATGCATACACCCAAACAACTACTAAAGCTACATGCAAGTTTATGTGGATATGGTAGGAGAGGAATAAACAGAAGTATCTAGATGACAAATCTAGGCAAATCTCCTTCTGAGACAAGAATGTGGTGCAGAAGCAACTGAAATGGCCACCAGCTCCATGGTTTTCCATCAAAAGCAGCAAGTCATAAGCCCTTGGTTATCAACTCCAGAATTTACAGTTGTGCTCAAATTTGGTCCATTATTTTCTCTCCAGCAGCAGAAAGAACAATCTGAGAATTACTAAACTGCTAATGTTGCTCCCTGATACCTGATAAATCACAATGAAGTGGGGCTGCTATCAGTTGGTTGTTCACAAAGAAGAAGAACTTCTGATTGATATCCCAAATTTTGAAGTTCCAGGGGACCACTACAGCAGGATCTGGAAGACATGACCATGAATGGGTAAATATATATAGAATGATGTAAATATATATTGGCATAGAAAGCAGGTGTCAGTAGAAGAATGTAACTTAATGAGATTCCCCCGACTTCCAGATGGTTTCTAAACAACTCTGCTGTTGTTTAGAAGAGCCATGAAGACCTGGCTCTTCACTCAAGCCTTTGGCGAGGGAGCGGGAGGCCCCTCGCTTCATCATGCTTGCCATCTTTTGTCTTTATTTTTTATGTTTTATTGAGTTGAATGGAATTTGTTTGATTATTGTGAGCTACCCAGAGTCATTGGGAGTTGGGCAGCATACAAGTTTAATAAAATGATGTTGTTGTTATTATTATTATTATTGGCACAAAGCACCATCTTGCAAACATTTTTCACATTCAAGGTTCAAATCATGGTTGTAAATTGCAAAGAGACTGAATGCAATTACAAACGTGCATATTGATATTTCCCATGGCCCATTTTGTACAATCCTTGAGATGAGTCTAAATCTCTCCATTGTTAAGAAACTGTGCATAAAAGCAATTTATCAAGTTCCCAATTCTAACACGTTCATCCTGTGATGAAAATGTGGGCATGCACAGCCAAAGAACATGGTACATCTAATGTTTTAGATCCCAATACTAAAGTTGCTTTTCACCTTTAAATTCATGGAATAAGGCTTTCAATTCCTCATCCACATTTCTCTTCTGCGATTCCATCTCAATAGCCACAAGCAGTTACTTGTGTCTTTCTCTGTGACTGAGTTTCAGGCTATTAGATGCCTCTTTTGCAGTTATAGTTACAATCCTGGAAGGAGCAAATGAAAGAGATTAACGTTACATACTATAATCCAGAGCTTTCCAAACTGTGTGTCGCAACACAAAAGTTCCGGGTTTTCCCGCGGCGACACACTAACGGCGGCGCGCAAAAACCCGAAAGCGGCAGCAGCGCTTCTGGGTTTTTGCGCGCTGCCACAACGGCAGCACTTCCGGGTTTTCCCGTGGCGACGCACCAATGGCGGTTGGTGTGTTGCCGCAGGAAAACTTTGGAAAGCCCTGCTATAATCCATGATAAGAAGAGAATTAGAGTCCACAAGTCATTCTAATGATAAGAGATCAAGTTCTTTGATGTATATGGATGGAATATGGAACCAAGAAGACTGGATTTTCACAAGAAGGAAATGCATTATTTTATTGTTATCATTGGATTGTTTGGATTTTGTGTTTCTTACTACGGCTTTGCAGCATGCTGAATGAGGAGTGGGGAATTAAAATGTTTTAGATAAAGAAGAAAAAGAAAAGAAAAGGATATGACTCAAGAAAGCTGCAGGACAAGAAAGCATCTTAGGTTTGCTGAGATGCTCAAAGTCAACTAAAATAGTCTCGCCATCACTGCAAAACCAGAAAAACTAACTTCTTGGCCTGTCTAAAGGACCTTTGCCTCTCATACTTCCAAGGGAGGGATTCATACTTGAAAACAATTCTGCTGATGTAAGTTCCCCTTTTGAATGACATGAGCTGGTTTGTCTTCTTTGGCTACATGGACTAACAAAGGTCCTGTTTGGAATCTCTCTCCAAACAAATCTCCCACTATCATCTCTATCCCAGCATTGTCTGCAGCAAGAGTGGGCAACTAGAACCGGGCATCTTGAAACTGAACAGCAAACATCAAAATTTGGTAGGCTTTTGAGAATTTTTTCCTTTTTACTGAAGTAAGAAACAAAATGGGTAAGCCCAGTCTTAAGGTCCTTGGTTGTTTTGTTAAAAACAAAAAACAAAAAACCCCAAATTTCCATTTAAACATTCCCAAAAATAAGAGGTCAAACAAAACTGCCTTTTTTCCTGGGGGTTTTGGAAGCTGGACGGAAAAAGAGTTTGCCTGGTTTACAACTGAACCTCTTGTAAAACTCAGAATCAAAAATTGGCTGGCTGGGGAATTCTGGGAGTTGAAGTCCACACATCTTAAAGTTGCCAAGGTTGAGAAACACTGCTCTATACTATTACTTCTATGCTATACTATTACAGATGTATTCTAACTATTATTTTTCTACCACTACTATTACTAGTCTACTGTTACTACTGCTAGTATAGAGCTTTAGTACTGGGCAGCTTGTACAGCACTTGCACCTTCTCAGTGTTGTTCTGGGCTTTGCCTCTTCTTCCTTTTTCCTCTGAACGCCAAAGTCTTTGTGAGGAAAACAGAACTTCTTCTTTTCCTTGGCTGCTTTCTTTCGTTACCGCCACAGAGCTTCATCACGCACATCTCCTTCCCCACCCGTTTCAAGACTCCAGCTTTCATCAGCCATTCTGCCGTCCTGACGCTGGGAAGAAGGGTTCAAACAGGGAGGGAGGCAGCACAGGTGCCTGCAATCGTTCTAGCAGCCTGCTCCTCCACAAGGTGAAACTCATATCTATGCCTTTATACAAGATCTGTGTAATCTGTAATTAGATTAGGAGGACTGGGCCAAACCAGGCAAGTTTAGTGGGTGAATTGGGGAATGGTCCTTATCTCTCACCTAACATACCTGTCAGGCCCAGCCCAAGAATGACCAAGAACCAGTCCAGCCAAACCTCAGTTCTTTATTTGCTAACACTGTATAGACAGAATCTTGCCAGACTAAAGCTACTCTACCTGACTTAAAGGGAAATAACCTGGGAAGGCTCTAGGGGCGGGGGTATTCTGAACCTCTTGGTTTTCCCACAACTGCCCTCTGGACTATGTATCCTCTTATCTCTTCCACCTTCTTGGAATGTGCTCCTTCCTTCCTGGGAACCAGCGGCACTGCCGAAATCCACCACAATACCTTAAATTATAGTTAACAGGATTAAATGGAGGGGGCGAGGTGCTTTAGTCCTTTCCCACTAGTATCTGATGCTATCGCATCGATATCTAACCATCACAGGGCCAAAATACGAGGCATATCATATAAAATATAATGAGGTCAGTATAATTTCAATGATGGCTGGGTGTTGCTATGAAGACGCTGTACGTCCCCAGTGGGGAAACGTCCTTTATGAAGAAATCCATTCCCACAACAATATTAGTTCCGGAGACAATCCAAAGAAATGTTCAAATAAGGAACTGCATAGATGAGGCCAGCTCAAGCTTCCATTTTGCCTCTTAAATCTTCCCCAAACTTTATAAAATATAGCTCCCCGAATTTGGCTCTGCCCACTCCCGCACGAAATGGGTGGGGGTAGATGCACCTGCTTTAGAGCATCAAGGTGGGGAGGAATTCCGATTTTGATTGGAAAGTGGTATGTCGGGAGAGAGAGAAAGACTTAGTAAGTTCTTCCCATTCTATTTTTTTCAATTCTACGGTATCCTTTAAAAGAGCCAGTTTGGTGTAGTGGTTAAGGCATCAGATTAGAAACCGGGAGACCGTGAGTTCTAGTCCTGCCTTAGGCATGAAAGCCAGCTGGGTGACCTTGGGCCAGTCACTTTCTCTCAGCCCTAGGAAGGAGCCAGTGGCAAACCAGGAGCCTGAGAGTTCTAGTCCTGCCTTAGGCATGAAAGCCGGCTGGGTGACCTTGGGCCAGTCACCCCCTCTCAGCCCTAGAAAGAAGGCCATGGCAAGCCACTTCTGAAAAACCTTGCCAAGAAAACTGCAGGGACTAGTCCAGGCAGTCGCCATAAATCAACACTGACTCAAGTCAACACTGACATGGCATCCTTTAATCTTGCTTGGGATTTTTGCTCTGTAGGACTGGGTGTTGAATCCTCTCTCAGTCCTTTCATCCAATCTAAATCCTCTGTATTTCCTATTAAAGGTAGAGATTTATACTGGGAGGAATGATAGTTGGAGGACTTTGATCCCCAGCCTCACAGCCTAAATTAATGCACAAATGGAAGAGAGAAATCTGAACATTAAAAAAAAGAAAGAAAAGATAATAGGAACTTTTAAAAAAGTACCTGAGCTGATGGAATGAGTCCTGTTCAGTTCTGTTTTCTTCTGCTCTGGATTTTTGCCTGGTTTTGTGTAAGATTTTACAGCCATCCAGAAATTGCACTTAGTTAATAAGTTGCAATCTCAGGCTTAGGCACGTGAATACATAGCAGGAAGCTGACTTCCCTTAAAACAAGAGGCTAAATATATTTTCTGCCAACTTTTACCCTTTAACTCACCAGGGCTTTGGGTAGCAACTTCATAAGGAGAGGAAGCTAACGTGGCATGTGGTGTGGAGTGATTTTCACGGTCTTTGTAATATTCTTCCAACGTGATAAGCTACCACTAGCGTGTGGTGGTCAAGAGTAGGGGGAAAAATCATTTTTTAAAAGTGGTTGTCTGAATTAGCTTTTGTTTGTTAGATTTTTATCCCGCCTTTATTTTTGGTCAACCCAAGGCAGCATATTATACCTAATATTCCTATTTTCCCCATAATAACCCGTAGGGTTGGGCTGAGAAAGGATAACTGGCCCAAAATCACCCAGCTGTCTTCATAACTAACAGAGGACTAGAATTCCCAGTCTCCTAGTTTCCAGCCTAGCACTTAGCCGCTACACCAAACCAGCTCATATGGCTTCTCAGTTAACACCCTTTGAATAAAAAACACAACATTCCTTCACTCCACTTCTCTGAACTGAAAAGAAGTTCCAAGGCTGGGCCTCCGCTTCCGTAATTTTTAGTTAGCATTGAGATTTTAAGAGCTGCAGATCAACCCCTCTGGGTTCAGAAACCCTGGCTTACAGGAGTCCAAGCTTTAACTAGGTCGGTGGGGATGAAATCAGCAGACTGTAAGGACTGCTCCCAACGATGTCCAAGAAATCCCTTTCTCTAAAAGAAGCCACGAACGCTGGTTTCTTACAAGTAAAAGGATTTATTCTGGTACACAGGAACAGGGACAAAGACGTGAATGAACTGGTATGGCATGGTATATTACAAGGGTCGGAAATGGCGGCTCGCGAGCCAAATGCGGCTCTTTGGCCCCTTGAGTGTGGCTCTTCCGCAGGCAGGCGTGGCGGGGCAGGCGCGGCAGCGGGCATGGTGTGCGTGGCTGTGGGCATACTAGGCCCAGCCTCTCTTTTTCCTCCGGGGACGGGCTTCACACAGTCTCGCGAGAGTTTGGAAGCCTCCGCCTCCGGCAGCCATCTTGACGACGGGCACTTGCCCATCGCCTTAACCCAGGGCTTTCCAAACTGTGTGTCGACACAATACTGTGTCGCCGGGGCCCCCAAGTGTGTCGCGTGACAAGCCGGAAGCGCTGATGAAAATGCCCTCGGTTCTGGCAGGGAGGTGAAAATCGCGTGCGCGCGCGCTGCCAGGCCACCCGGAGTGGAAATTCTCCACGCCAATCAGCTGTGCGTCGGGAAGCCCGGCAGCCTGCACGCGCGATTTTTGCCTCCCTGCCGGAACCGAGGGCATTTTTGGGGTCCCCGGAGTCTGCCCTTTCGAAGGGGCAGCGGTGGTGGGCCATCAGTGCTTCCGGGTTCCAGGACGCCGCTGCTGCCGCTGCCCCTTTGGAAGAGCAGGCTCTGGGGACCCCGAAAATGCCCTCGGTTCCAGCAGGGAGGCAAAAATCGCGCGCGCACGCTGCGGGGCTTCCCAGCCCACAGCTGATCAGCACAGAGAATTTCCACCCCGTCCCCCCCCACCGCGCCAATCAGTTGTGCGTCGGGAAGCCGGCAGCCTGCACGCGAGATTTTTGCCTCCCTGCCGGAACCGAGGGCATTTTCGGGGTCCCCGGAGCCTGCCCTTTCGAAGGGGCAGCCATTGCCGCCGCAGCCACAACCGCCGGTGCTTCCAGGTTTTTGTGGGCTGGCTGTTGGTGTGTCGCCAACGGCAAAAGTTTGGAAAGCCCTGCCTTAACCTCTTCCTTGCTGCTCTGCTTACTCTTTTTCTCCGTGCAAAAGCAGCACATTTCCACCCCACAGCCCTAAGTGTGCGCAATTGGCTCCCACCCACAAACCCCGCTCCCGCGCTGGATTCCCCACCAGCTTTACTTTGCCTGGACTGGGGGCGTGAGAGGCTCCGGAAGAGAAGCGACTGGAGCAGTCGAGCCTCTCTTTCCCTTCTTCTTCCAAACCTCCCCCGCCCCCTTCCAGAGCAATTTGTCGAAGACGCCCGCTTACTGCTGCTGCGTGGCTGCTGCTCAACTGATCATGAAGGAACCAGGATGTTTACGCGAGCGTGCTTTACCTACCCACTTTTAAACATATTTGGTTCTGCTGGGGGCGGGGAAAGGATCTTGACCGGCCAGGGAAGGCGCGTGGGCGGAGCTGCCTGCCTGGCACTCGGGCGCTCCGGCTGGGGTGCAGCGCGACGGGAGCATCGCCGGCGGCCCGCGAGGACCGGCCAGGGAAGGCACGCGGGCGGAGCTGCCTGCCTGGCACTCGGGCGCTCCGGCTGGGGTGCAGCGGGACGGGAGCTCCGCCCGCGTGCCTTCCCTGGCCGGTCCTCGCGGGCCGCCGGCGATGCTCCCGTCCCGCTGCACCCCAGCCAGAGCGCCCGAGTGCCAGGCAGGCAGCGCCGCCTGCGCAGTCGTGGCAGCAGGCATGGCGGCGGCGGGCACTGCAGCGGGCATGGCGGCAGCAGGCCCTAAGTGTGCGCGATTGGCCCCCGCCCGCAAACCCCGCCCCTTCCACGCGATTGGCCCCCGCCCGCAAACCCCGCCCCCTTCCACGCAATTGGCTCCCGCCCGCAAACCCCGCCCCCTTCCATGCGATTGGCCCCCGCCCGCAAACCCCGCCCCCTGGCTCTCGAGCACTTAAAAATGTGCACGAGCATACCAAAATGGCTCTCGGCTCAAAAAGTTTGCCGACCCTTGGTATATTACATTTAAGCATTCCCCCCCCTTGTCCTTTTGAAGTTGAGATGTGTAGTTCTTGGCTCCAGAGTACTCAGACAGTCTTTCCCAGGTTGATGCGTTCTGTTTCACACCTTGTTACTGTAGCTCTGGCTTCGGCGCTAGCTTGTCAGTTACGTGTCTTATTCATCGGGTCTTCCTGCACGTATCTGAATGGCAGAAGTCTGCCAGACTCTGACACAGACACCCAGAGGTTGCGGATAAACCAATGAAAACCTAACTTTTCTGCTGGCTTCCTTATTCCTTTAGCTCCTTCAACTCTTGCCATTGATTGCAAGGAACCTGAGAGAGCTGTAGCTAACAAAGTAGGAAGCAAAAAGTCAGAGATCAGGCATTTTATTGCATCGTAAACTCTGCTGGGAAATCTTGATTTTGAAGGTCAAGGTTCAAGCGTTAAAAATAAATAAATATTGAATGTTGTGAGCACTCCCCCAAATTAGTTTGCAGTGGCAACCAGCCTGCTTATAAAATGGCTGCCATCACAGGAGCTACATCTCCAGAAGGCAAATGTGTAAGGTCGCTCCCCACTGCTCTCTGTAGCTTCTCGAAATACTTCTCAACTTACTTCTGTCATTCCTTTTCCTCAGCACGTTTCCAAATAAAACATGGAGGTATAGTCATCTATTTTTATTTTCTGAGACTACTTTGGGGGCCTATGTGGTGACCCCAAAACATTAAAGATACTTTCCTTTGCAGTATGCCAGCTCCTTGGTTGGTTGGTTTTTTAAATTAGAAGGATCCTCAAAATCAGGTGAAGGAAAATGCCTGGCGTCAACTCCATATTATTCCTGTAACTTCTCTGAATTAGAGTGGCTCATTTTATTCATCAGGCTTTACTGATAAATCACACCCTTCCCTTCACCTGCCACTCTGAGAATTTATTGCTAACAATCTGGCAACTGATCTGCAAGGATCCTGACCTCCACTATACAGGTCACAACAATTTAGGTTTCTGTATTGTCAAGTTGGGGGCGCGATAGCTCAGTGGTTAAGATGCCAGGCTTGTCGATCGGAAGGTCGGCGGTTCGAGACCCGAGCGCCGCGTGACGGAGTGAGCTCCCGCACTTGCCCCAGCTCTTGCCAACCTAGCAATTCAAAAGCATGCAAATGCAAGGAGATGAATAGGTACCACTTCGGTGGGATGGTAACAGCGTTCGGCGCATGTCATGCCGGCCACATGACCGCGGAAGCATCTTCAGACAGCACTGGCTCTTCGGCTAAGATATGGAGATGAGCACCGCCCCCTAGAGTCGGACACAACTGTGCAGGGGAAAACCTTTACCTTTACTACTGTCAAGTTCAAATTGCTATAATTCATTCACTCAACATTTAAATTAAAGTAGGTCATCCCCAAAAGATCTTCTGGAAAGCAACACCTCAACAACTAGAATCTAAAGAATGATTAATTGCAAAATACATGTTAAGTAAGCTTTATTGCATCCTAATTATTCAAAGATAGGGCAATTTGCCATTCTGTGCCTGTAAACCTTGACTGAGGTTCCTCAACTGTTATGCCTCAAATTATGATGTGTAGAACATGAGACTGCACATAGTGCCTGCCTTCTTGTTAAATGGACATGACACACCAACTAAAATGAATCAAACCTGTTTATTCATCTATACCCATGTACCATTACAAGAAACATGAATGCAATGCTACAAAACTCCTGAAGGACACTTACAGGTAGGTAGGTAGGTAGGTAGGTAGGTAGGTAGGTTGGTTGGTTGGTTGGTTGGTTGGTTGGTTGATAAGTCATACAACTCCACTTGGAGTTCTCTTCAAACAAAGTTCCTGGATACAGTATCAAAACATATGGCTGTGATCCCAAAGAAACTCTCCCCTCCCCTCCCCCCTTTCAGCTTCCAATGGCATGAAATAAGCAAAATTAATCTCAATTACCTGGGCGTTTTCAGGCAAAGGTCTACTTGCAACTAAGGACAGAACAACGCAAGACACTTCTCCAGAAGAGTTTTTTTTTTTAAAAAAACTTTTTATTGAAGAGTTTAGCAATACTAAAAGATAACACAAACTGAAATCAGAAAGAGAAAAGAAAATAGAAAGAAATGCAGAGTGCAAAAAAAAAGAAAAGGAAGAGGAAGAAGAAGAGGAAGAGGAGAGGAATTAGGAAAAAAAGAATATTTAAAGAAGTGACTCCAAATCTTACTTGCAACAAGTGCAGGCAAATTTAATATCCCCCGATAAGATTATATACATAATTCACTTCTTCCTATAACCCCCTCCCCTTAGCCATTCACAAATCCAAAAATCATTATCATTTCTGTCCAAGTATCAGCAAAAAGTCCATAAAGGGTTTCCAGAATTTTATAGAAGTATTTCTTATTTTAACCCTGATCAAACAAGTCAACTTTATATTCCTTTCTTTTGCTTCTGACAATCTTGATCTTTAATTAATCAGATTGCTGTTGTAGGATTGAATCACCATTCAAACTTACTTTCTCCCTTCTCAGAGATTTCTTCAAGGGTTTAGAAATCTTTTGTAAATCCAAAGATAAGTCCTTGCCTAGGTTATTTTTTATCTCTTGGCTTATCATTTGTATTTCCACTTTGGCTGTCATCTCTGTCTAATAATCCAGTTTTTCATTATTTTCCAATGTTTCTACATCAGCTGGAATTTGTTTCACCTCTTCACCCTGTAGTCTATCAATTATTCCATGTTGTTCTCTTTCCCATCTTTTGTTTCTTCTTTAGAATCTTCTTCAAAAAATGGATTAGCAGGTGCAGTAATTATTGCTGTCACTTTAACTATAAGCTTCTCTCCCAATTCTTCAAAAATCCTTTGAAATGTCTCAAGTGTCATACCATTATCTGTCATTTTGTAAATTTCACTCTTCCTCTTTTAGTTCCAAAATAAGACAGTTTTTTCTCTCTTCTTACTCTTTTTTTTCTTTTTCTTACCTGGAACTTCAGTCCCCTTTAGTGTCCCATTTCTGTAATCACAAAGTGTCAGCCTTACGAGGTAGACCAGACAGGAAACACGACCAGATGAGCTCATTCCACTTTATTGTAAAGTTACATTAACAGAATCTTGCAAGTCTAAAAGTACTGCTCTCCCCCATCCCCTTTACATCCCAAAAACTAGGGAGCTTCTTGCCCTGCCCACATTCCTGATGCATGCTAAGCTGCCTTTTATCTGACTGTCCCCTTGGTTGCATCTCATTGCCCTGTCTCCCAAGGTCATTCCCACATACCATTACACAGACTCTCAAATCTCTTTGTTCCTTTATTTTCAAATTCAAACCAATCATCTGTTTCCTAATAGACTAAACAATTTATGTTCACATGAAGATATTATTTAGTTATTTCAAAATTCTTAGCAAAAGTCCTAATATTCCAAATTCTTCTGGTCCCTTAATTCATTTAAAACTTTCTTGAATTAAATTCTTTTTTAGCTTTTGGCCATTTGTTTTACATTTATTAAATTTTTTAAGCTGTTGATTAGTTTTTCCTCTATTTTGGGATGAAGTTTAACACACCAGGTAGTTTTTCAAATTTGCTTGGAAGACTTCTTTTGACTTTGAAATAATCATAAATCCAAAAGTGTTTAGAAAGTGAGGGTGGACGAATCCAGTGTCCTTAAAGGCTCCACCGCAGTTGAGAGCTTGATGGCTTCCCTCGTCTCCCAGTGCTCAGAACCACAAGTAGATTGCTGTCCTGCGGAGAGTTCTAGTCCCACTTTAGGCATGAAAGCCGGCTGGGTGACCTTGGGCCAGTCCCTGTCTCTCAGCCCTAGGAAGGAGCCAATGGCAAACCAGGAGACTGAGAGTTCTAGTCCCACCTTAGGCATGAAAGCCGGCTGGGTGACCTTGGCCCAGTCCCTGTCTCTCAGCCCTAGGAAGGAGCCAATGGCAAACCAGGAGCCTGAGAGTTCTAGTCCTGCCTTAGGCATGAAAGCCGGCTGGGTGACCTTGGGCCAGTCCCTGTCTCTCAGCCCTAGGAAGGAGCCAATGGCAAACCAGGAGCCTGAGAGTTCTAGTCCCGCCTTAGGCATGAAAACCGGCTGGGTGACCTTGGCCCAGTCCCTGTCTCTCAGCCCTAGGAAGGAGCCAATGGCAAACCAGGAGACTGAGAGTTCTAGTCCCACCTTAGGCATGAAAGCCGGCTGGGTGACCTTGGCCCAGTCCCTGTCTCTCAGCCCTAGGAAGGAGCCAATGGCAAACCAGGAGCCTGAGAGTTCTAGTCCCACCTTAGGCATGAAAGCCGGCTGGGTGACCTTGGCCCAGTCCCTGTCTCTCAGCCCTAGGAAGGAGCCAATGGCAAACCAGGAGACTGAGAGTTCTAGTCCCACCTTAGGCATGAAAGCCGGCTGGGTGACCTTGGGCCAGTCCCTGTCTCTCAGCCCTAGGAAGGAGCCAATGGCAAACCAGGAGACTGAGAGTTCTAGTCCCACCTTAGGCATGAAAGCCGGCTGGGTGACCTTGGCCCAGTCCCTGTCTCTCAGCCCTAGGAAGGAGCCAATGGCAAACCAGGAGACTGAGAGTTCTAGTCCCACCTTAGGCATGAAAGCCGGCTGGGTGACCTTGGGCCAGTCCCTGTCTCTCAGCCCTAGGAAGGAGCCAATGGCAAACCAGGAGACTGAGAGTTCTAGTCCCACCTTAGGCATGAAAGCCGGCTGGGTGACCTTGGCCCAGTCCCTGTCTCTCAGCCCTAGGAAGGAGCCAATGGCAAACCAGGAGATGGAGAGTTCTAGTCCCACCTTAGGCATGAAAGCCGGCTGGGTGACCTTGGCCCAGTCCCTGTCTCTCAGCCCTAGGAAGGAGCCAATGGCAAACCAGGAGCCTGAGAGTTCTAGTCCCGCCTTAGGCATGAAAACCGGCTGGGTGACCTTGGCCCAGTCCCTGTCTCTCAGCCCAGCTCACCTCACAGGGTTGTTGTTGTGGGGAAAATAGGAGGAGGAAGGAGTATTAGGTATGTTCACCGCCTTGAGTTATTTATAAAAAAATAATAAAGGCGGGATAAAAATAAAATAAATAAATTATGTGAGATATTCCACAATGTACATTTGGCATGAGGTAAATTTTGTTTACTAAGAAGAATTTCAACTATTTTACTGTCAACATAACCTGAAGAAATCTATTGCTGAATCAGGAGAGATTTCTCAAGTTTTTGAATCTGGTCTCTTTTGTGTTTTATATTTATTTTTTTACATTGTTTAGATACACATGTTTTTTACACTCCATCCATACTCTTACCTACAATTGTCAGTTATCAGTTTGGGCCAGTTATTCCTACTATATTTTCCTGGTTCTCTGTCCTGTAGGGAGATCCAAGGCTGCAAAAAAAAAAGACAACTGTTGATGGTAGCAAAATGTTAGCATTTCCATCCTATAACACTTCGTTGCCATCTTGTGGTTGTCTGGAGTTTAGCAGCAAAGATATGATAGCACAGTCCAATGTGATTCTGCTCTGGAACTGTTAGCTTTCACCACTGGCCAGCTTGAACATTTGCAAGGCTGCAGCTTGTCTACCACTACTCTGTGTGGTACACAAACTGCACCACAATGGCTGAGCTTCACAACACAAAAAGCCAAAATCAAATAAACGATATTATGCTCTAATGTTATAAGTGAAGTTGTGAATAAAGCCAGTCTGGTGTCATAAAATGTCACTTTAATGAGTACAACTTACTCCATATAAAGTTCAATAATAGTTCTTTTATTCTTGTGTTATTCGGACAGAAAGCAAAGCAAGTATTTAATTACAATTGATTAATAATAAATGGATAAAATTACAAGATCTTCTAAAGCTTATTACATTAGGTTAATACATCACTTTTTCCTGTCTACAATTGCCCACAATCATTCTCAATTGCCCACAACTGCCAGACAAGGCATCACCTTTTTTCTCTTGTCCACAATTGCCCACAGCTGTTCTCAACTGCCCACAACTGCCAGACAAGGGCACCAACTTAATATTAGTAGGCAACTAGATTAACTCACTAGGCTACCCAAGTTGCTGTCAACATTCACCTAATAGTATCCCATTAATACTTACATCCACCACTCCTAACAGTTGGCCAAACAATGTTAGAGTGGGCTGGGAGTCAGACATTCAGGGCGTCCCCTGCTTCCGTTGAAGAGTCTCGCACCTCCAGGGTATCCACTGCAGATCACCCTCTTTTATACCTGACTGTGTTAAAAAAAACCCGATATTTCACAGTCAGTGTCAGAACTACACGCATCAGCGACACGCATCAGCGTTTGTTCTGACCTGGTTCTGAACTTGTTGTTTGGCAGAGACCTGATATTCTTCTGGTCAACTTGTTCTTGCTTGTACCTCCGTATACCCATCAATCTTCCATTGTTTCAATTGTTCCAACTGTTATCACTTACTGATATCCCATACACACCTCATATACTCCCCATACACTCCTTATTCCAGCAACGTGAATAGCCCAGCGAGTTCACAACCAGGACAAGCATGGCTACTACCTGGTTCTATTAAACTATGATTTTATATATCTATATTCATATATAGATATATAAAATACTCAAACTGTCGAACAGTGGCACTTATTTCACATGCCAGTAAGGTAATGCTCAAGATCTTGCAAGGTAGACTCCAGCAATTCATGGAGCGAGAATTGCCAGATGTACAAGCTGAGTTTAGAAAAGGCAGAGGAACTAGAGACCAAATTGCCAATATCCGCTGGATAATGGAGAAAACCAGGGAGTTTCAGAAAAACATCTATTTTTGTTTTATTGACTATTCTAAAGCCTTTGACTGTGTGGATCATAACAAATTGTGGCAAGTTCTTGGTGGTATGGGGATACTAAGTCATCTTGTCTGCCTCCTGAGGAATCTGTATAACGACCAAGTAGCAACGGTAAGAACAGAGCACGGAACAACGGACTGGTTTAAGATTGGGAAAGGAGTACGGCAGGGCTGTATACTCTCACCCTACCTATTCAACCTCTACGCAGAACACATCATGCGACGTGCTGGGCTTGAGGAATCCAAGGCTGGAGTTAAAATCGCTGGAAGAAACATTAACAATCTTAGATATGCAGATGATACCACTTTGATTGCTGAAAGCGAGGAGGAGTTGAGGAGCCTTATGAAGAAGGTGAAAGAAGAAAGTGCAAAAGCTGGGTTGCAGTTAAACCTCAAAAAAACCAAGATTATGGCAACCAGCTTGATTGATAACTGGCAAATAGAGGGAGAAAAAGTGGAGGCAGTGACAGACTTTGTATTTCTAGGCGCAAAGATTACTGCAGATGCTGACTGCAGATAGGAAATCAGAAGACGTCTACTTCTTGGGAGGAGAGCAATGGCAAATCTTGATAAAATAGTTAAGAGCAGAGACATCACACTGACAACAAAGGTCCGCATAGTTAAAGCAATGGTATTCCCTGTAGTAACCTATGGCTGCGAGAGCTGGACCATAAGGAAGGCTGAGCGAAGGAAGATAGATGCTTTTGAACTGTGGTGTTGGAGGAAAATTCTGAGAGTGCCTTGGACTGCAAGAAGATCAAACCAGTCCATACTCCAGGAAATAAAGCCAGACTGCTCACTTGAGGGAATGATATTAAAGGCAAAACTGAAGTACTTTGGCCACATAATGAGAAGACAGGATACCCTGGAGAAGAAGCTGATGCTAGGGAAAGTGGAAGGCAAAAGGAAGAGGGGCCGACCAAGGGCAAGATGGATGGATGATATTCTGGAGGTGACGGACTCAACCATGGGGGAGCTGGGGATGGTGACAGCCGACAGGAAGCTCTGGCGTGGGCTGGTCCATGAAGTCACGAAGAGTCGGAAGCGACTGAACGAATAAACAACAACAAATATTCATATAAATTCATATAAATAAATTCATATAAAGGGGGCGTGGTGGCTCAGCGGGTAAGTCGCCAGGCTTGTCGATCGGAAGATCGCAAGTTCGGAGGTTCAAATCCCTATCCCCGCATGACGGAGTGAGCTCCCGCACTCGCCTCAGCTCTTGCCAACCTAGCAATTTGAAAGCATGCAAATGCAAGTAGATTAATAGGTACCACTTTGGTGGGAAGGTAACAGCGTTCCGTGCGCGTCATGCCGGCCACATGACCACGGAAGCGTCTTCGAACAACGCTGGCTCTTCGGCTAACAAACGGAGATGAGCACCGGCCCCTAGAGTCGGACACGACTGCACAAATGTGCGGGGGGAACCTTTACCTTTATTTGGTCCATCTACTGCACTGGTAGACAAGGGCCACATGCAACATTTAGGAGGGAGGGTCCAATGGATGGGACTGGAAAGCTAAATTGGTAGGACCTGTCACATAGCTAGGAAGGGCCATGACTGGGGGGAAATGTTCCACAGCGAAGTTAGATTTTCCATATCTTTTTGCTCCCATCTAGGGCTCATCCAGATTTTTGTACCCCAAAACTGATGGGACTTTCTATTTCAATTACTAAATTGGTTGGGTTAGCTTTGTGTGCCTCGGGTGGGAAGTAGGCAGCAGGCAGGGATGAAGAGCACCATTTTCAGCAGAACCTGAATTGCCTCTGCCATGGACCAGGAACATAAAAAATCCTTTATCAGCAGGTCAGATCATTTTCTCAGTAAGCTGAATATTGACCTGGCACATTATAATAAGATATAATGTATTCAGTTTGTTTTGGTTTAGCGTTTTGTGTGAACCCAACTTCTGAAGTTTCTAAAGCGTGTTTAATGGCTTAGTATGTTGTATCAGTCCAACCAAGTGCCTAGTCCTGCATGCGGAGTGAGCTCCCGCACTAGCTCCAGCTCTTGCCAACCTAGCAATTCGAAAGCATGCAAATGCAAGTAGATGAATAGGTACCACTTCGGTGGGAAGGTAACAGTGTTCCACATGCGTCATGCGGCCACATGACCGTGGAAGCGTCTTCGGACAACGCTGGCTCTTCGGCTAACAAACGGAGATGAGTACCGGCCCCTAGAGTCAGACACGACTGCACAAATGTGCGGGGGGAACCTTTACCTTTTTATTCATATAAACTTAACATATAATCAATATATAATTTCATTACACTGGTGGGATTACTCAACAGATGACATAGAAGCAGCACTTACTTCAGGCTCTGGAATCCTATTCCAAGGGCTGCTGGAATAAAGTTGCCTCTTCACTATTAAAAATACGAAATTCCAAAGCTTCTGCTCCTGTAAAAAGGTCTTTAGAGCCACCTTTCCCAACCTTACCAGGATGGGTTAAACCTTGGTTCCCAGTCAACATGTCCAACAGCCATCCAGATGGTATCAGGTTTGGGAAAGCTACCTTAGAACATCCTAAAAGGGTTAACATTTAAAAAGTAGGATTCAAATAATCCTCCCTTCCCCCTACACACACACATTTATGGAAAGAAAACATGATTAACGTCACAGAACCAATCAGACTAACCATCTTCTCATTTCTGACCCAGACAGACTTGGGGATAAGCTAGGATCCATTCTAAAATAAAATAACAAAAGCTGGTGCCAAGTAAAACCTGTCCTGGTTTTAATTAAAGCTACTTGGAGAGAAAAAAGTTGAGTCATTGTGACTTCTGAACAGATTGTCCTCTGGCTCCCCCTTGTGAATCCAAGTGAAAATAAAAGCATCTTGTTTCAAGAGATTGTAGCAAATACGTAGGGCAGGGTTTTCCCGCGGTGACACACCAACCACTGTTGGTGTGTCACCACGGGAAAACCGGGAAGTGCCGCCGTTGCGGCAGCGCGCAAAAACCCGGAAGCGCTGCTGCCACTTTCGGTTTTTGCACGCCGTCGTTGGTGTGTTGCCGCGGGAAAACCCGGAAGCGCCGCCGTTGCGGCAGCGCGCAAAAACCCGGAAGCGCTGCTGCCGCTTTCGTTTTTTGTGCACTGCCGTGGATGCGGCGCTTTCGGATTTTTGCGTGCTGCCGTTGGTGTGTCGCCGCGGGAAAACCCGGAAGCGCTGATGGCGCACCATCAGCGCTTCCGGGTTTTGACGCAACACATCTGGGCCTCGCAGGCGACACACTTTTGTGTCGCGACACACAGTTTGGAAAGCTCTGACGTAGGGCTACCAGATCTGGGTTGCAAAACTCAGGTCAGCAAACGTGGCAGCAAAGAGATGCAGAAAACCCTCTCTGAGGCCATGTAGTGGTCACCCAGATTTTTACAGCCCAGATCTGCTGGCTCTACACTAAACTATGGCTTCCTTTATCATGGTTTCCTGAATAAACCAGTCAGCTTTGTTCAGTCTGTTGTCCCAGGAACTCTGGGTTCTTTTAAACCTGGCATCCTTCGCCAATGAACACGCGGGCGGAAATCTCTTTTATAGCTTTATTCTGCAGAAGAAAGGGCACCTATGACTTTAGTTCCATAAGCACAGCAAGCTTGCAAATCAACACAACTTTTATACACGTTTAGAACAAAGAGGTACATGATTATTGGAAAGCAATAATTATTCACACCCTTGGGTGGGCAAAAAACTCCCAAGAGGTGGGCACTTTCACTGTTGCTGGGGAGAAATATGAGCTAGCTGTTACCTATCTATTCCATTGTGTGCACAACTGACCGCTTCCTCCTCCATTCCTTGTCCAGTTTGGGGTGGGGGGCACTTACTGCCTTTCTAGGAAGAGTCTTATCTATTAGCCTTTGAAATGCTCAAAGCAAATGAGTTAGGGCATTAGGGCAGCTGGTTTCTGCTGCCTACTTCAAAATAACCCTAGAATCACCATTCCAAGAAGTCAATATGCTAGCCATTCATTGGCGATCACTCGTAGCCGAGTAAGATTGTCTTCCAAAGGTAAAATTTTAACGGTGAATCCGTAAGTGGCTATAAAGGCCAATTCTGGATCCGCACAACCTCCCACAATGAGGGCATGTTTCCGGGTGGGAGACGGTCATGATGAGGGTTTGCCTGACGTGCCTTCCTTTTAGCTCTCTTCTCTTTTTCGCCCTGTACTCGTGCTTCTTCAAAGTCCATAGCGCCATTAATAAAGGATGACCTCCAATTGAAACGCTCATGAGTTAGGGCTTCCCAGTTCTCAATGCTGATATTACATTTTTTAAAATTAGCTTTGAGAGTATCTTTGAATCTCTTTTGCTGTCCACCAATATTCCGTTTTCCATTCTTAAGTTGGGAGTAAAGTAGCTGCTTTGGAAGACGATGGTCAGGCATTCGAACAACATGACCGGTCCAGCGAAGTTGATGTTGGATGATCATTGTTTCAATGCTGGTGGTTTTCGCTTCTTCTAATACGCTGACATTAGTCCGCCTATCTTCCCAAGTAATTTGCAGAATTTTTCGGAGGCAGCGTTGATGGAATCTTTCAAGAAGTTGGAGGTGGCGTTTGTAGAGGGTCCATGTTTCACAGGCGTACAGAAGGGTTGGTAGTACAATGGCTTTGTAAACAAGCATTTTGGTCTCCCTGCGAATGTCCCGATCCTCAAACACTCTACGCTTCATTCGGGAGAAAGCTACACTCGCAGAGCTCAGGCGATGCTGAATTTCAGCGTCGATGTCAGCTTTTGTAGATAGATGGCTGCCGAGATAAGAAAAGTGATCGACATTTTCTAGTGACACACCTTTAAGCTGGATTGCTGGCGCTGCAGAGGGATTGGTTCGAACTTGCTGGTAAAGCACTTTGGTTTTTTTAATGTTAATCGAGAGGCCGAGTTTTTCATATGCTTCTGCAAAGATGTTTAGGATAGTTTGAAGATCTTCCTCGGAGTGTGCACAGACTACGTTATCATCAGCATATTGAAGTTCTATAACAGAAGTTGCAATTACCTTATTTTTTGCTTTCAGCCTACTAAGATTAAAAAGCTTTCCATCTGTTTGATATATAATTTCTACACCAGTAGGAAGTTTCTCTTCAACAAGGTGCATAATCATAGCGATGAAGATAGCGAATAAGGTTGGAGCAATAACACATCCCTGTTTAACGCCGGATTCCACTTTAAATGGATCGCTTTGAGAGCCATTGTTATTCAGGATTGTTGCCATCATGTCGTCATGGAGTAACCGCAAGATGTTCACAAATTTATCAGGGCATCCGATTTTCAGAAGGATGGTCCAGAGAGCAGTACGATTTACAGTATCAAAAGCTTTAGTCAGATCAATAAACGCCATGTACAGAGGGCGGTTTTGCTCCTTGCATTTTTCTTGAAGCTGTCGTGCAGTGAAGATCATATCCACTGTTCCCCTGGAAGGGCGGAAGCCATTTTGCGTTTCAGGGAGGATGTCTTCTGATACAGATAGGAGACGGTTTGCAATGATCTTTGCCAGGATTTTGCCTGCTGTCGCTAGAAGGGAGATGCCTCAGTAGTTTCCACAGTCTGTTCTATCACCCTTTTTAAAGAGAGTGATAATTATGGCATCCCTAAAGTCTGCTGGAATCTCCTCCCTCATCCAGATTTTTTCGATGAGCTTATGAAGTTGTTGTGTAAGTTCAGGCCCGCCTTCTTTAAAGACTTCAGCAGGAATCCCATCAGGTCCACTAGCTTTGTTATTTTTCATTTGTTTAGTGGCTTTACTGACTTCCTCCAAACTAGGGGGTACTGCAAGCTCATTTCTTATTTGTTTTTGCGGGATTTGCAAGAAGACTTCGTCAGCCACAGTAGAGTGACGATTAAGGAGATTGTAGTAATGCTCTTTCCAGCGGAGTGCAATAGACTCTTTGTCCTTTAGAAGTTTAGCACCATCCACTGAGCGTAAGGGATTTGTACCATGGTTTGTTGGTCCATAGATGGCCTTTATGGCATTAAAAAAGCCCCGTGCATCATGAGCATCTGCAAAATGTTGGGTTTCTTGGGCTTTTTTTATCCACCATATGTTCTTAAGTTCTCTAGTTCTTCTTTGGACTTCTGCCTTTGCACTGGCGTAGATTTTTTTCTTAACGGCACAGTTAATATCTTTTTGCCATATCTGGAAGGCTTTCCTTTTCATGTCAATAATATGTTCAATCTCACTATCGTTCTCATCAAACCAGTCCTGATGTCTCTTAGTCTGGTATCCGATAGTTTGTTCACAGGCTGAAATGATAGAAGTCTTCAATTTAATCCAGTGTTCCTCAACATTTTCAGGAAGTTCCATAGGCAGATGTTCCTTGAGAGTTGATTGAAAGCAAGCTCGTTTAATAGGATCTTGAAGGGCCAGTGTATTCATTTTACGCCTTGGTTTTCTTCCTTGGAGCCTACGATGAGGGACAATCTTTATGGCCATCGTGGATCGAATTAATCGATGGTCTGTCCAGCAGTCATCGGCACTCGTCATGGCTCTGGTGAGAAGTACATCACGGCGATCTCTAGCACGGACAATTACATAATCTAAAAGATGCCAGTGCTTCGACTGTGGGTGCTTCCATGATGTTTTAAATTTATTTTTCTGGCAAAAGTTTCTGCCATTATTGCAAGGGAGCTGAGACATTTTAATATCGATATAGCAGCACTCCAAGAAACTCGAAGAGCAGGAGAAGGACAGTTGAAGGAAGGTTATACCTTCTTTTGGAAAGGACTGCCTGAACAAGAACGACGAATACATGGGGTAGGCTTTGCTATCAAAAACGACATTGTGAAGCTCTTGTCAGAAGTTCCCACTGGGATTAACGAACGAACGAACGAACGAAGGCAGTTTCTGCTGCCTACTTCAAAATAACCCTAGAATCACCATTCCAAGAAGTCAATATGCTAGCCACAAGCAAGAAAAAAGATAGTACTGTTTAGCATGCGGCTTGAAACTAGCCACTAGCCTCAAACTTCACTCATCACAAGGGCCCCATTAATCCTATGGAAATGTTGTGGAAGGTCCTGAAGCAGGCAGTTTATGTGAGAAGCCCACCAACATCCCTGAGTTGGAGGTGTTCTGTAAGGAGGAATGGGCTCAAATGCTTCCAAGCCGACGTGCAGGACTGATCAACAGTTATCGGAATCATTTAGTTGCAGTTATTGCTGCCCGAGGGTGGGTGGGGGGACAGCAGTTACTGGAAGCAAAGGTCCACATACTTTTGCCACACACAAATATGCCGCTTTGGATCATTTTCCTCAATAAATCACTGAACATGTATAATGCTTTGGACTCATTTGTTTCACTGGGTTGTCTTTATCTAGTTTTAGGACTTGTGTGGAGAACAGATCACAGTTTAGGTCCTGTTTATGCAGAAATACTGAACATTCCAAAGGGCTCATGAACTTTTAAGTACCACTGTATATTAAAAAAAATTTAAAAAACTTTACTGTGAAGCAAAGCCACTTTGGCCACTTCGCTGGCAGTGTTTTACATTAACCAGAATTCCAATGCTTGGTTTTATTACTGGGTGGAGCTATAATGTTTTTTCAAGATCACAGCTAGATGACATCATCTAGGAACCCTCTCTCACACAGTGTTTCTCAACCTTGGCTACTTTAAGCTGTGTGGACTTCAACTCCCAGAATTCTGGGGGATTCTGGGAGTTGAAGTCCATTGCTGGCTGGGGGATTCTGGGAGTTGAAGTCCATTGCTGGCTGGGGGATTCTGGGAGTTGAAGTCCATTGCTGGCTGGGGGATTCTGGGAGTTGAAGTGCATTGCTGGCTGGGGGATTCTGGGAGTTAAAGTCCATTGCTGGCTGGGGGATTCTGGGAGTTGAGTCCACACTGCTTAAAGTTGCCAAGCTTGAGAAACACTGCACTATGAGGTGCTGAGATCCTGTGTTTCCTTTTTCTTCTCTCTCTACTAAATCCAGTAGCCTTTCGTGAGGGGGGGGAGCCTTTTTCTCTTTGCTTCCCCTTCTCTTCTCTCTCCTTGACCAGCGGAGTCCTTTCTTTGCCTAGCAGAAAATCTTTCCTACTTGCTCAGTTCTCCCACTCCTCAGGTCATGGTGGGTGGCCTGGCGGGAGACCTCCACTTGTCCTCCTCTACCCCAGCCTGCCCTGCCTGGACTGCTCAGCATCACCTCAGAATGCAGCTCCTGCCATGGAGAGCAAGAGCAGGTGGGGTCTTCCAAACTCTGGTGCTGCTGAAAGGAAGCAGCTCTGGATGGACTGGATGGTTCAACTGACCTGGCTCTGCTATTGGCCCGAAGGGAGTTGCGAGGCCAGTGCCTCAGACACTGCTCTTTCAGAATGTCTACGCGGCATCTGGCGTCCACAGAAAATCCCTTTGAGGCCACCTGGGCTGTGAGTTTGAGACATGCTATACACCATGGTTTACAAACCACACATTACCCTAAGCCAAAGCCAGCAAACCACACTGTGATTTAGCATGATGTGGTAATCATTAATTATCAGCTCCTAGGTGGGGCCCAATTTCAACTGTCTCCACTGTTTCCATTTGGCAAACAACACCCTTGTCTTTCAAGTGCTTTTGAAAACACCTTTATTTAGAAAGCGATAAGCAAACAGCTGTCATGTAGACTTTGAAAAAAAAACTTTTTAAAAACCAAGTAAGTTTATAATGATTGTTTGTAACATAATTTTCAAATATTCTCAATTTGATGTTCAAGAGTACAGGGAGGCTATGGAATTATGGAGTCCACTGGAGTTGGGCGGCCAATAAATTTAAATAAATATTAGCAGAATTAGAATGTCCAGTATATGAACATCAGGACTTCTATACATCTGTTTGTGGTTGTTTCAACAAAATATATTATCTTTTTCAAGAGGAAATGGATGAGCTAATTGTTAGTGCTTAAAATACAACAATGGTTTCTTTGATGTGGTGATGTGCAACTTTGGATATTAGTGATTTCACTTATCAATTTTGCATTTAGGAGACTCATTCACTTTGTAGATGCTCAGATTCTTGTGAATGATATATCAGTTACTGTATATACCTGAAAGGACAACAGAAAAAACATACTGCAATTGTTGACTGCTGTATTGCCAAAATAGCCCCTGAAGAAGAGTATCTGTTCTCCTTCAACTGTATAAGGGCCTAAAGAATTTCCCTCTTTCTATATTTGAACACACATATTATCAGGAGGACTAACTGGAAGTTTATTCAGAAATTTTTACTGAATATACTGTGTTTAATGAGAGGCGTTGCTAAGATGGCATGAAGCAGCAGCTTCCCTGCTGGGCTCCTTATATTTTATTTGTTCTCTCCATTTTTATAAACAGCCTACCTACAAATCTTAATTTTTATCTAGCTTTAATAGGTTTAATTTTTTTTCCTTCTGTTAAGAATAGTGATTTAAGTAAAGGTAAAGGTTCCCCCCCCCCCGCACATTTGTGCAGTCGTGTCCGACTCTAGGGGCCGGTGCTCATCTCCGTTTGTTAGCCGAAGAGCCAGCGTTGTCCGAAGACGCTTCCACGGTCATGTGGCCAGCATCACAAGTGCTGAACGCTGTTACCATCCCACCGAAGTGGTACCTATTTATCTACTTGCATTTGCATGCTTTCAAATTGCTAGGTTGGCAAGAGCTGGAGCTAGTGCAGGAGCTCACTTCGCACGCAGGGCTAGGGATTCGCACCTCCGAACTGACAAGCCTGGCGTCTTACCCGCTGAGCCATCACGCCCCCATAATAGTGATTTAGATGTTAATAATTTAACTGCAAATATATGTAATACATACATTTACATAGTTGGTATATGCAAGAATACTAGTATGAGAGCTGTCAATTTTCACGAGTCCTTTTCTTGGAAATGAAATGAAATCAATCCGCGCCCCACCTATCTCAAAGAGCAAAGTGCAGCCAAGCTTGCGCACCTCTAGCGCCGCCGAAGACGGAAGCGGCTCGTCTGCGCCAGTGGAACCAGGCCAGAGCAAACAAGACCGGGCAAGGGCTGCGAAGGAGGCGGACGGGAGTTTTCCACCCTGAAACCGGCCGTCCCCGCTGTGCAAAGACATCCCGTACCAACCGGACGTCTCCCACCAAAGGAAAATCAGGCGAGGCGGCGACGCCCCGCGCTTCCAAGCCCCGCGGACTGGCCGGAAGGGGTGCCGGCGCTCCTGGAAGCAGTGTTTTTCAACCTTGGCAACTTTAAGATGTGTGGACTTCAACTCCCAGAATTCCCGAGCCAAGTTGCCAAGGTTGAAAAACACTGGTTAGTTTGTAGTTTCTGGGGCCTCGCCTGCCCTGCAAAATGCGGAGCCAGCCCGTTCCATCAGTTTAGGATTCAGCGTGTGGGGTGAACCGAGGAAATGGCTGCGTTCACCCAACGTGTTGAATCAAGATTCTGAATTTAACCTCCTTCCTGCGTTGGCCCAGTGCAGTAAGCCATAAAGCGCCCTAGTGGGCATGAGTTCACCCAATTGCACCGAACCACCCAAAATTAACCAGGATTAGAACTACTCAAGCTCTGCAGGTTTCTAACTGACCTGGTTAAAGGCACTGTGTGAACTCAGCTTAACTCGGTTACCAGGTTAAGCAGGTCCACCACCTGTTGCATTGTAAACACGTGGGCTCTGTTGTAAAGGATACTGTAGTTCCCTATCTCAGCCTTTCCCAACCTGATCCCAGAATGCCCATTCATATGACTGGGAATTCCGATAGTTCGGAGTCCAGGTCAGCTGGGGAACCCGCGGCCCAGCAGACACTGATGACACGGACTCCACATTCCTGACCGTTCGCCACGTTGGTTGGGGTTGGTAGGAGCCGCAGCTCAGCGGCAAATGAAGCTGCTGCAACTGAAGTCCATTTTAAAGATTGAGAACCTTGAAGGTACCCATCATCCACCGTCAGCCCTGGATTCATGAGAGCGCGCCGAGTTCCCCTACACAGATGCCCCCGCTTTGGGGAGATCTATATTCTATCTCCGGTTTAAACTCCAGCCATCATTTGCCCCTGCAGGAAAAATTAAGAGACGGACAATATACGCAAACGTCTCTCCTTTTTCCACGGCGACGTTCTACTGGTTCTACTGGGGAGTCTTCCGGTCGCTAGGGTTTCCCCTAGCCTAGCCTAACTCGCGGGGAAGTTGTTGGTATCATAAAATGCTCCTTGCGCTGCTCGAAGAAGCAGAGTAAAACCTGGGAAGGAATATATTTTCAGGGGAATAAACTCACTGATGCGCAGCGGGACTCCCTGAGTAACTCAACATGAACAGAAATGCGTTTTCCTTTGTAAACTGGGGGAATATCCATTCTTCCAAACTGCTTCCGTCTCTACAGCTGCGGAATTTAGCAAAGCGGCAAACAGCAAGGGCGTGTATTTTCCCTCACGTGACCAGTCGGAAGCAGGTTTGCTCCGTAGATATAAAAAAAAACACCGTAGAGTGAACTTCTTCATTCATTTCCCAAATTTTCGTTGCAGTCTGTTTTCAAAATCCCTGGGGTGGGGGATGGAAGGAAGGGAAAGCGCCTTATGGAATCGAGGGAGAAACCAGAATGTTTTTGTTCAATCTAAGCAAAAGCCTCCCAAAAAAAGAGAGGGATACTCTTCTGAACATTTTTGCATTTTCTGAGTCTGTGTAATGTTTAATACTTACCTTATGGAATATTTATAAATAATTCTGACAATGCGGGTTCTTGCAAATAAGATCCCTCGTCCATATATTGTGGGTGAGCTGGGCGGGGCACTAGGACGTCCTACCACACCTCTGCAATAAATCTGGAGGAGTCTGGGAGCACCTTTTCCGACTCAAATTTTATTAAAAGGCGTATGTTTTCTGCAGTTGACTTCATCAGATGCACAGAAGTGAGCTGCAGCTCACAAAAGCTGATACCTTCTAATAAAATTTGAGAGTCAGAAGGACTCCTCCTCAATGTCTGCCGCCGTGGACTAACACAGCTCTCCTCCTACACCAGCTCTGCGATGTAACCCTGCTGTCCTGCAATTGGAAGCAAATCCCACCGAATTCGTGGGGGAGCTGGGGATGGGGGAGCTGGGGATGGCGACGGCCGACAGGAAGCTCTGGCGTGGGCTGGTCCATGAAGTCACGAAGAGTCGGAAGCGACTGAACGAATAAAAAAAACCCCACCGAATTCAGCGTATCACTCCTTAATCTGAACAGACTAGTACAGATTGGCATACTGTGTCTTTGGCCAGGATAGCAATGTGGACCACAGAAGTGTCAAGACTGCATTTCTGAGATTTGGAAGAATGAAACCAAGCCCCAGCCTCAATTCACGCAGCATGGATTTCCCAGTTTGCTGGGAGCCTGGTGGCATATAAATTTAATGAGTTGTTTTTTTATTTGTCTTTAAATGTGTGTTCACTTTTCCACTGTTAAAACTTCAAAAGCAAAACTGCAACTTTTCACATGAAATAATGCCATCCCAGATTTGTCCACAAGGAAGCAAATCCCAGAGTTAAGTGAAATTTACATCCAGGAAATGATAAGCATTGATTGGCTGCCCTTCTGTACCCACAGAGTGGGGAAGTAACCCCATTAAACTCAACTATAATTTATCGGGATTTCCTGTTGGTGTCCCATCCAGCGTCTAACCAGGTCTGACTTTCTCTTGTGAAAGTTGAGCTCAGCTCTCGGTGCCTTCACGGAATTGCCCTTTAAGATCACTCAGCTACAGTGCAGCCACCGGGAGGTTTCTCTGACTTCTCGGCCTAGCCTACCGCGCCACGATTTCCTGGTGGTCTCCCTTCCGGGCCCGCCCCTGGGCTCCGCCTTGCAAGTTCAGGCGAGGTCGCTCCGTCTCTCCCTTTCTAACTCTAGGGTTGGCCTGCGTGCGTGATGACGCAGCGAGCGGGAGAGGCGGGGCCAGCTGTTGGCGCTGTCAAGGCTCGCTCCGAGCGCGCGGGGGGCGGCGGAGAACACCGAGGAGGCGCTGGCAGGTAACGGGCCGTGAGGTGGGCGCTGGGGGCTGGGGCGCTAAGCGGGCCCCGTGGAAGCCGCCGGCGCAGAGGAGCTGTCGGGGCGGCGACGACCGCCGCCGCCCCTCTCGGAGGGCGGGGGGGACGTCCAGGCCGGAGTGTCCTTGAGGCGACGTCGCTCGGGATGGAACGGTGGGTGGGCGAGCGGGCGGTCAGTCAGTCAGTCAGACCCCGCGCTCCTTCTCGCCTTCCCCGCGCATGCGCTGCCCTGCTGTCCTCCCCCCCCCTCCCCGGGAGTCGCGCCGGCCGGCTAGCTGGCTGCTTCCGCCTTTGCCAGAATTGTCCCGGTCTCCTTTCCCCGGGGCCTCGCGAGTGGGCCGGTTTCTGGGCGGAGAACTCGCTTCGGAATGAAATCGAGCGCGAAGGGGGCCAGGAAGGCACCCTTGTCCTTTTTCCTTCTTACGAATGAAAGCCATGAGGGGGGGGGGGAGCGGCCAAGCCAGTAATTAGACCTTCTTCAAGGCTGAAGTTGATCGAACAGCAATACTGACAGTAATTTTTGATAGCGAAAGAGAAAAACTTATCCTTATGTGGGCTGCAAAAATGTACAGCAAAGAGCTGCAGCAGTGTTTCTCAAACTTGTCAACTTTACTATGCTGGCTGGGAATTCTGGAAGTTGAAGTCCACCCATCTTAAAGTTGCCAAGTTTGAGAAACACTGAGTACAGAAAAGTGTTTAAGCCTTGTAGAGATCCGGATTTATGCAGTAAAAGATCTGGTAGTCCTATACGCACTTAAGCACAAACCACACAAGCCATGTTTGAAGTTAGCATAGTGCTCGAACCCCAACTATTGTGGATTGTCAGCCCTGGTCTCTGGCTTAGTGTATTTTGGGGATCCAGTGAGTTGTGATTTACACAATAAATTGTGGTTAAATGAATCATGGCTTAGTGCAATATGTAAATTAAGCACATAAATCAAGGCCCATTTGATTTAGGTAGATCCTAACTATTGTAAAATAAATAAAATATTTGGCCTCGTAAAGACTCTGGATACATGGCCCTTTCCCCCTGCCTTATTTTTAATGCTCTTTAAAATCTGGGTGTATATTGCTGTAATAGAGAATGAAAGAGAAAAAAATTCTGTCATATTAGTGATTTCAAAGTAAGTTTTAATAAAAAGGACAATAATACTATTTTCCAAAAAAATGGAGGGAGAAAATTTCAAATAGGAGAGAAAGCATATAAAATGAAGATATTTTGGGGTACAGTAGCATTGAAATACCATAAATAAATAGTTATAATAAGTTTTAAAAGTTTTGCTTGGCACCTAAAAACTAGTAAAGTTGGCACTACATATAACTTCCAGTGAAGAATATTCTATAGTGAGTAATGTGATATGGGGGAGAGGCTCTCTGCCTCTTAACTAAATTCAGTTTTGAAGAGCTTATTTAAAGAAAAAGCATCAGCCAGTAGGTTTTAGACAAACAATTAGGAGAGGAGATACCCCCGTACATGTTTGGGTCTCAAGCTTTTAAATGTGAACAGCAGCATGTTGACAAGGTTAGAAGGAATTAGTGAATTCTTTTCTTTAAACAAAAGAAGTTCTTTAGAGCCTAGCCAAATATTATTGATGGTTACATGGCTATAGGAGAGGCAATTTGGTGTAACGGTGAAGACACCAGGCCAGAAACCAGGAGACCATGAGTTCTAGTCCTGCCCTAGGCATGAAACCAGCTGGGTGACTTTGGGCCAGTCACTCTTTCTCAGCCCTAGGAAGGAGGCAATAGCAAACCACTTCCGAAAAACCTTGCCAGGAAAACTGCAGGGACTTGTCCAGGCAGTCACCAGGAGCTGACTCAAAGGCACACGCGCACAGGGCTATAAATTGAGTCTCCTCTATTCAGGTTGGAACTTAACCAGTGAACCATATAGTATTCAACATCTTGTGCAGAACACATTGTACTCAGTTAAAATTAGGTTGGGGGAACCTGTACTTCAGCCGGCTGTGGGAATTTAGCCATTGTCTTTGCCTGTTGTGTGAATCAGGCCATCGCATTAAACTATAATATGGCTTGTTTGGGCATAGCACGTTATATGAAGATAGCAATTGTGTTTCATAAAGGTGGTTTTAAAATGTTTCATGAAATCAGCCAAAGTGTCTTAAGGGGCCCTGGAGCACAAGAAGAAATGAAATGGCAAGTACTGAGTTAAATAAAATACTGTAAAAGTATTATTTTGCTTACTGAGCCAATAGCAGAAAGACTATTTATATTTTAAGGAACTTAAGCGCTAACTATTTGATATGTGTTGCAAGAGAGGAAGATAGAGTAAGAGGTAATCACTGGACATTTGGTTCAGTTTCAAGAGGGGGAAATGACAGAAATAGCCAGGGTGGTTACTGTACCTCATGGAAAAACAAAACTGCCTCCATACATTCTTCTCCAAGGTGACTCTGTTCAGTTGAGATTCCCTTCTTTGTGTTGTTATAAGGAAGGAAATCTCATCTGATGAGATTTTTTATCACTTAAAATTTAGGATTATGTAAATTGTAAGTATCTGTTGTTCCTTGATATGTGGTCATAGTCATTAATCCTACATAGATTTCTATCAGGCTGGATGAAGTCTTGGTGGTTGTAATTTGTATTTAATGTGGTTTTATATTCAGAGCTGCTTTAAAATGTTGCTGCTTCTCTTGTCTCTTGTAGGATGCGTTCTTTGAGCTCTGAACAGTAATAGTAAAGGAAGCTTGCAGTCTCCTTTTATGAGAACTTGGTTCTGGAACTACCAAACCATATGACTGAGCAGCAGGTTTCTTGTGTACTTTTTTTTTTCTTAAAAAATAGAATTTATATATATAAAGTACACAGTACAGTTTATATGTGCTTTGTAGTGAGATAACTTTTCCAGGTCTTGACAGGTCGTCTTCCTTTTGAGTATATTTGGCAAATACATGAAGATCTGACATTAAGCCAGATCATTTTATTAGGTGCATTGTAACCTAATTCAAATTGCTCAGGAATGTATCACTTTATATCTATCAGATGAATATAATGAAATATTGAATATCCCTTAGAGCATAGCTTTCCAAACTGTGTATCGCAACACTTTAGTGTATCGTGACAAAACCCGGAAGTGGATGTGCATGGCGGCGGTGCAGGGGTGCACGCGACGGCAGCGTGCACGGCACCATCAGCGCTTCCGGGTTTTAGCAGAAAACACGAGGCCGCTGCCGTCGCCGCAATGCACGCCGCCCTGTGCACCACCGCCGTTGGTGTGTCACCAACGACGGCAGTTTGGAAAGCAATGCCCTTAAATATTGGTATCCCTTTTCATGACATTTAAACCAAGCAAAAATGAATATAGGTGTTAATTTTTGCATTATAACTAAGTAGATATTTTTGAAACAAGAAGCTTAAGTAATGTTTGTGCCTTCAAAACATACATATTAATACTAAAATGTCATGTGACTAAATAAATGGTCTTAAAAGTATCTTAGGATTCTTTCTCTGTAGTACATAATATTCAGCACAAAGAACTATGATTCCCACGCACCCACCCACAAGGGATTCTGAAGGGGATGAAGGACAGCAGAATGTTCTCTTTTTTTGTAAAGCAACTCTTTTGGAAAATTATAGAGCAAAACAGTGGTATCAGGACAGAGCAAGTACAAGTATAGCAGTCATGTTTCATATTAATTGTATCAATCCAGATAAATTAGTCATGAAAAGTACCTCTAATTAATGGATGATGGCAGGATAAATTAATTTAACAATTTAATTTGCCAAGAAATCTTCCCCTTTCCTTTTGAAATACTGCTTTAAATAAAGGTTTCCATTTTCTAATTTCCAGAACAATCATGCTTGCCTTTGGTTGCAAAAACAGTAAAAATAGGCTTCTGTGCAATTACTGAAAATAGGCACATGATCTAAAACATATGATAATCATGAGCCTGGAATAATACCCTACCTACTAAGTGTAGGAATTCCGGGATGGTAGTACCAGAACTCCACGTAGCTGCTGCTTAGTATATATAGCAGAGTAGAAGTGTTCCCATAAACTTGCACAAGGTTTAATCAGTTCAAAACACAAAATAAACACACTTCACACGTTAATGTAAAGTAACATAAAAAAGAGTTTACAATTTTATTGTAACAGTTCCTTAGTAGAAACGTCCATGCGTGCGAGCAATTGGTTCTGACGTGACCCACATGCTTCTCTAATGTGGCCCACATGGATGGAAGTATGAGCAACGTGGGAGCCATAGCTGGCCCATCCTCCTTGGTGGTAGATTCAAGCAGAGAGAGAAAAGAGAAGGAAACAGGAAACTGGGATTCAGCCCCTCCCACACAAAGCAAGTAAGATTAGGTTACAGCAGAGGCTGCCTCCTCCTCCAAGCTTGTGTGAGACGTGCTTGGTTGAAACCCAATATCTCTAACACTAAGAAGGAAGATAATAATTGGAAAGCAACTTGTATTTGTTTGGATTTATCTGTACTTATCAATGGGTTCCATGCAAATTAAATATTTAAAATAAAAATAAAACTTGTTGCAGTATCTCAAGGGAAGCTAAAGCATTTCACCACCCTATAGTTCAATAATTTAAATAGCAGACTTGATTATTTTAATATTTGTGAGACACTTAACAATTGAGTTAAGTAGATGATCAAGAAATGAATAGATTTTAAAATAACTGATTTAGCTAAAGCAATGTGTTTCAAAGAATCAAAATAATATTTTTTATAATAAACTTCATTTAAAATTTTTAAAAGTCAAGTTAAAATCCACCATAAACGATGGACTATTCAGATCTAATAAAAAGTACTGTACAGTAACTAGAAACAAGTATTTTTTTTTCTTTTGGCAGTTGTATATTTACTAGTGGTGAATAGAGTTTTGGATTCAGTTCCAAACGTGTTCTTTGGAGAATGCAGGGGCACAAACATAATACCTGTCTGCAGCTCTTTAAAATAGTTGCACCTTTTCCCAGAATAGTGCATGAACCTGGAAAAGATTCAGGTGTTTTAAACATTTTTTAAATAGTTACTGTGTTTATGTTCATGCTCCCCCACATGCTCTGAAGCATCATTTTTTAATTGAATCAATGTTACTCAAATCAGGATATTGTGATTAGTACAAACAGGTGAGTGTCCAAAAACATTGGGATAGAATTACAGATGTGTCATTTTGGAATATTTCATTATATTGAATATGCAAGATACTGACAGAGGTTGGACTATGGCATAGCATATTGATCTAGTGAGTGACTAGACATTTGTGCTTCTTAGTGTATCTGTTTCTAATTGGTCCTCATTAGTCAATATCAAAAGAAAGTTTTCAAAACATGCTTATGGCTTGAAGAGATCTTTGTCTACAGTTTTCTAACCCTTGATATATTTATTCCTCAGTGCAAATATTCTTTCTCACTCATTTCATCCAGAAATTTCCCCATTCTTCAGATTCCACTTAATCCTTTATTAAATTGTTTTTCTTACAACTCTAGATCCTACTTTCTTTTTTAGAAAATATAGGCAAATTCCAGGTGTGGTTGGCAGACTTCTGGTATATTGTTCCCTTTCATTATGATTATCACAAAGGATTGTTTGAAGCATATGTAATAAACAAGGACTATCATATCAGTTTTAAGTACTGTCCTCCTAATTACTGTGTTCTGTTAGTTCAGAACTTGTAACTCTGACATGAATTAAAAGAATGGCAAAGGAGGATTGGATGGGTTTACTTAATTAGAAGAATTAGGTCCTGAGCACAGTTAATTTGTTGAAGTATTCAGCTAGAGTTTTCTTTAAAGAAATAATAAAACTTGCCAGTGTTTACTAACTCAGAATGAAATAATTGGTCATGTCTCCAAGATTAGTTTATGTAACTGAGCTTTTTTCCACATTTTCCAATAACAGAGAATTATGCAATTTGTTCTCCATCTTCACATGAGAATTATAATGGAAACAATGATTGTAGAATCAGAACTCTGTAGGAAGAATACAGTTTTATCCTATCCTATGCCCTCTATTTTCACCACCCAAAGTTCTGTCTGTTCTCAACCATATTAATGTTCACTTACAATTTGAGGGACTTAATGTGGACCACCCTTATTAAAAGAAATGAATAATTTAATTTGTGGGTCTTTAAATTACTTCTGTTGCTGTATCATAATTGTAAATTTCACAGTTCTAGGTTTTTTAATCCTTTAAGGTAAAGGTAAAGGTTCCCCCCGCACATTTGTGCAGTCGTGTCCGACTCTAGGGGCCGGTGCTCATCTCTGTTTGTTAGCCGAAGAGCCAGCGTTGTCCGAAGACGCTTCCACGGTCATGTGGCCGCATGATGCGTGTGGAACGCTGTTTTTGAAACGTAATCTTCCGATCGACAAGCCTGGCGTCCTACCCGCTGAGCCACCACGCCCCTCTAATCCTTTAAACTTCATACAAATACATGTCCATATTAATTTTTTCAGGCAGGAATAAAATAACTGGTTTCCTCTGATGAAATGGACTGTGATCCATTGAAACATAGGCAATAATAAATTGAGTTAGCCTTTAAGGTGTCCTAAGATTCTTGTTGTTTTTGATGCAAAACAGACTTAACAACACTACTCTTCTGGACATTGTTTCATGTTGAAATTCTTTAACCTGCCCCGTACTGTGTGACCTATAAACAGTTATCTGTTAGTATTTATTTTGAGGCTAGTACAAAGGTATTCTTAAGGAAAATGATTTTAAACCTAATTGTAAGCAACTGCTTTTTAGAATATTGTACTAGAGAAAATTCAGGTGTTCAAATTGTGACATTCTCATGAATTTGCTGATGTGCAGAAAACTATGTATGAAGGGAAAGTTAGCATTTGAGTGGTGACTGGATTCACAGAGTGTTCATGGGGAAAACCTGGACTAGTAGAATAGATGCCATATGTGGAAAATACTGTACATGCTTTGCAAGTGGAAGCTTTTGGGATAAGAGCTTGCATCATCAGCTAAATTATAGATGGAAAATAGTTGTGCCAGTGAGAGTAGACAGTAATGTACAAGCTGCATAATTCACTGCCTAATATTGTTCAGTTCTTTGTTTTCCAGATCCATAAGAGAATCTAGTTAAGAATCCAATTAAGGATTCTTAATCCTTAATCCTCAATTAAGGATTCTTAATCCTTAATCTTCAATTAAGGATTAATCAGATCCACCATATCTCTTTTATTCTCTGTATGAATAGTGAACGATTTGAAATATAAATTGCCAAAGTTTGGGTTGTGGCTTGTATCATCAATGAGTCTATAACACCATTTCCTTTGGTCATTATCCACCATTATAATTTCTATCTCTAAATAATGGTGTTTGTTAATGAGCAATATTTTTCCCTCTCTTGCAATCAAATTGACTGAAGTAGTTTGTTGCGTCACTCAGGGCAGTCTATCAAAATGTCCTTCACTGAAATTATCAGGCTTCAGTGCACTTAACTGTTTGCTATACTGTATGTATTTTAAATATTTATATAATGCCCTTCATTAGAGCTTCCAGGGTGATTTACAAAAATGTATTCATTATGATTTGCTCCACTTTATTACTGATTTATTGAATGAACATTAAATAAATCTCTTGGCTCTATCATGGTATGAGAGTTCTGTAACTAATAATGAAATCAAATAAGCTCAATTATTTTATTAGTTTGTGTACTTTTGTTTAAAACACTGACTCGGTTTTTATTTTTCTCCCAACAGGAATCTGTCTGTTGCTGCAGGACAAAAATGTTTCACTTAAGGACTTGTGCTACTAAGCTAAGGCCATTGACAGCCTCACAGACTGTTAAGACACTTTCTCAGAACAGACCAGCAGCACCAAGGACGTTTCAACAGATCAGGTGCTACAGTGCACCTGTTGCTGCTGAGCCATTTTTGAGTGGGACTAGTTCAAATTATGTGGAGGAAATGTACTATGCTTGGTTGGAAAATCCAAAAAGTGTACATAAGGTAAGGAGTAGCTTCCCTGCAGTAAAGCTTTTTCTTCCGCACATTGGTACTCAGGGTTTAAGACTAAGCATTTTCAGGTAAGTGCAGTTGGTCAGAGCCGGAGCTCCATCTTGAAGATGATGCTGGAATCTTTATGAATTCATTCCAGTTTCAGTTGTGCAGAAACCTGGTCAACACAGGACAACACTGGTGAGAAAGGCAGCAAATTTGGAACAAATTTGTCAAGTTTGGGGCCATCTTCCCCTGAAGAATTATTCTCCTGACTCCATCAAGGATACAAAAAAAAAAAGGAAGAGCTATTTCCCTTGATTATAATCTGAGGAATCACAAAGCAGCTGTGGATCTTTGCTTCTGAAGTAATAGAGATGGATCTTGGATTGGAGAAAAGCACTTGTACTCTTTATATTGTTTATATCCTAAACTCTTTATACTGTTGTATAATTTCTCTTTATACTGTTTATACTGTTTAATTATATCAAGCCAAATTCAAGAACTACTGCAAGGTACAGTTTGCAAGTGCTGAGATCATGTTTAGTTGCAGTTTGTGCTAACATTATTTCTATATTTCATGACACACCAGAGGATAAAACTGCATGTTATGAGATGTATAGCTGGTCCTATTTTTCTGTTGCTCTGTTTGCGAACTAAGTAATAGAGGACTCATTAGTACCGGTTACTCCTTTGAGGAAGAAATCCTTTGTCTTGGACTTCTAAACACGGCCATGAGAAAGAATTTGCCTGGAACAGGACATGAAGTCTATAATGCTCAATTGGATTTAATTGGTGATTATTACGTATTTGAACTTTGAAGTTTCTGTCACAGCTCGAGATAGTTGCAACACCACATAGGTTCTCTAAACTTTTCTTAGAGAAAGTAGTCCCCGCCTCTTGAGATAAGACTAAATAAAAGCCTGGTGACTTGTTTGAAGGTCAAAGATTTATGGCATAGAAATCAGATCTGCTGACCTATTGTAAAACTGGCTAGGTCAGGATGTAGTTTCCAAGGTAGTGACAGAGCAAAAGGAAAGTATAGAACAATATTATGTTAGAGATAGTTCAAGGATAAGCACAACAATAACTTTTGCATGGTACGTGGTCTGAAGCACTGAAGTAATGTAGACAATTTAAGAGAAACGCAGAACAAGACAAATTCATTTGCTGATTATAGTGACTGATATTTGGCTTGTTGAAATGTCGTCTTAACAGTAATCCATACTGCACCAACTGCCACTGGAAAATGAAGAAGCATAAAAAACAATACTGCTACTTACTAGGCCAGCATAATTTGTATTGCCTTTTTTCAGAATGTATGCTATTTATAAATGCCCATAAAATGTTGTAGAAATTAAGGTGACTCTACTCAATAGGGAAATATTCTGAAAGTACAACTTGGTTCTTCCCCATACCTTTTGGAGTCTTGTATTTAAATATGAAAGTGCAGGTCCAAATATTCTCTGTTTTCTCTACAATGAGAAATTCATTAGAAATGTAGTGGCTTGCGAATCAAATCTGATATACCTATTTATATCTTTATTTATACACATTTGTATGCTACCTACTCTATAGTTTCTAGGCCACTTACAATCATAACAAACCAACATAAAAAGAGCCACTATGCAGTGCTACCCCCTTATCTAACTAGGGTTCTTGTTACCAAAGAGCAGAGCGCCGCCCCCCCAGGTCTTTTGATGATTTAAATCAGAATTGGGGAACCTATTGCCATCAAGACATTACTGAATATGATTCAGTGCAGCTTCGAGCAGTGTAGCCAATGGTGAGGAATGCTGGGAGTTGTAGTTCAGCAATGCTTAAAGAACCATAAATTGTGTAACCTCATTATAAATGCTCCCTCTCACTTTCTGTTTTCCTCCTTCAGTAATTCAACTCAATTTACTCTATAATTTCCTTTGAATCTTTCACCCAGTATCTCTTTTGTAATAAAAGACTTTCTATATTTTACCCTTCCCATCCTCCTGTTATTCTTTTGAAAACATCTCTTTTCCACCTACTTTCTTTCCATGCTATACATAATCTATTATATTTGAATAATCAGTTTATTCAATTCAGTATTCCTTTTATGTCTCCACATTCCTGTAATTATCCTTGCAATCTGGATTTTTTCCCTTTTAATTCTTTAGATGATCTAAATTTTTACATTCTCCTACTACAATCTCTAAAATTATTACTGGAAATTATTAATTGTCTCTTCCTCTCAGCCCCACTAGGTAGACCAGAGCAGGAATCAACTCTACAGGAAGGCTAAAACTATTATTGAGATTGGCTATAACAACAGAATCTTGCAAGTCTGATTATTCTGTACCACCTCATCCTTTTAGTTCAGTGAATTAGGGAGACGTCTACCTGAGCTGCTTCCAAATGTTATCTTGTTCTGGACTTAAAAAATGCTTCGGCCCCTTTTGCTTAGGCAACAGATCCTGTGTAAGTTCGTCAAGATCATCTTCCTCCCTCTCTGCACTTCCTCCCTGCTCACCATGATCTCTAGATAAGGAGAGGGAAACTTGTTCCTATGAAAGGCCTTTAACCCATGGCAGAATCCCAATCAGCTGCTGCAATTGATAGAACCAAGTCTAATGAAGAGCAACATTTGTAATATTACAGGACTTGCATAGGCAGAGGGTTGCAAATAACTTTCCCTGCCCTCTCGTTTTGCACAAGGTGCTGCTTGCATTGTTCAGGGCATGTGACGCTGCTCTTCAAATCTTTTATAGGCTTTCCAAATCAAGTAAAATACTATCCTATGTTCTGCCTCTATTTTCACCCCCAGAAATTCTCCCTACTCTGAAGACAACTTGGCCAATTTCCATTACAGTCTAAGGGATTTAATGTAAACTACTGCCATTCTGTGTCACCTAATTCAAAGACCATGTTTTCTATGCAACCTTTGGCAGATCCTTTGTTTCTTATCCCTAAAAACTTGGGTAAAAGGAAAACTAGAATGGCAGAGGAATCCAGAGTTCCTGGCAGAAAATTTCAACAAGCCTTAAAGTCCTGTCAGCTACAAAGCAGCAGGTTCACTTACAGCTGCTTTTTTCCACTGGGGCAGAGGAAGGCAATTAGACAAGTGCTCAGATTGTTTAAATGTAAGTATTTGGGTCCGTAGCAAAAGATTTGCTGAGGATCCATTTAATTGTTTTTTAGCCTTGCCCTAGCCCACACCACCTGCATTTGAGGTACTCAAAGTCCAGGTATTCTAATCTCAGAACAGTTGTCTGTAGACGTCATGGGGGAAGTTGGATTAGGAAATAGGACCTTCTTTATCATTGAAAGGGGTCTTCCCTGCTGTCCTTGATCTTTGATGGGACTGTGCAATTGCACCCTTACCTAAAGTAAAAGAAGAATGTTAACAACTACATGGGGAAGAGTCATATAACTTGACTACTTGTTTAAGTAATCACTCCTTTGCTAAGCCTGGCAATAAAATTTGTAAAAGGTAAAGGTTCCCCCCGCACAGTTGTGCAGTCGTGTCCGACTCTAAGGGCCGGTGCTCATCTCCGTTTGTTAGCCGAAGAGCCAGCGTTGTCCGAAGACGCTTCCACGGTCATGTGGCCGCATGACGCGCACGGAACGCTGTTACCTACCCACCAAAGTGGTACCTATTCATCTACTTGCATTTACATGCTTTCAAATTGCTAGGTTGACAAGACCTGGAGCTAGTGCATGAGCTCACTCTGTCACGCGGGGCTAGGGATTCGAACCTCCGAACCTGCAATCTTCCGATCAAGAAGCCTGGCGTCTTACCCGCTGAGCCACCATGCCCCAATAAAATGTGATCCAATGCTAATTCCTAAAATTCCTTTACAATTGGTGTTCCACAGATTGCTAGAGTTTATCATCATTAATTATAGGAGGATGCAAAAGCTAGCTTGACCAGAGAAATGGCTAAGTATCCCTAAAGAGTGTTATAGTTCAGCTGCACTTGCCTTTTTTTTTTTTTGTAGGTTTAATTTGTTTCAGAAGACCAGGAAGTGTCTAGAGGCAGTTTATTATTCTCTGTTCAGTTTCTATTCATAATTACACTATGCTACTACCCTCCATAGAATGAGACTGGAGGAAAATGGGACTGCACTTACTGCCAGTTGTTGAATAACTAAAAGATAAGCTCTTTTGTTTTGGACTAAGGCAGTCACAAGCTTAACAGTAAAATCCTCCATAGTTTTAATGGCTTGGGATACTTTAGAATAGTGATCATCTAACAGTTGTCTGAACTATGAATTATTGGGTTGCTTTCACCTGAATTATATATGTCATAGGTCATGTGTTGCTTTCATTTCCTCTGCTTTATTAATATGTACAAAATCTGAGATCACCAGTGTAGCATACAGAATCAACAGTATTCCTGCAATCACCTCATTTATCAATTTAGAATTGCATGAACTTTGTTAAAACTATTGAAGAGAAATAGAGAATTTAGAATGTTCCTTTATAGAAAAAACTGTGTCTGCACTTGCAGCTTAGACGTTTTTTTCTCTTTAAGTGTTTCAGAAGCAAGTTAGATTTTCCCTCATATTTGGAAAACCTAATAGCAGCATCAGGTATTCAAGGCTGAGAAAATGTTTTTGGTTTTCCTTAATCTGTGATGTTGAAGAAATGTCTGGGTGTGAAGAATGAAGAATGTGTGGGTGGGCCTGCATTCATACACATGTACAGTATATATTACCTTATGGATTTTATTGTGCAGGATCTTGCTTCATTTTAGGTGAGCTTAAACCAGCAGTCTAAGCACTTACATGTTTGCAACTTAAATTTACATGCTATACAGTAGCTGAGTGTTAAAGTGTAATGATATTTAAGCATTATGTGTGCTGCTCTCCTTTGCCCTGTTATAACCATTAGTCTAATAGTAGAAAACACTGAATTAAGTGTATTATAAGAATAATTATGAGCTTTCAAATGCTGTATTCTATCTGTTCCATTAAGTTTTTCTTTTAAATAAAATTGTTAATGTATTGATGAAATGGAGACCATATTGGAGAGGTTATGAACAAATAGTACTCTTTGTCCTATGGGTCAATAAGAGTCCTAACCAATTTTTCTTACCATATGTTGTCACATTTATGGTGGTCAGTTGAGCAATTTATTACAATAGAGGTCAAAGTTTTATATCAGGACTTGTGAGTCTTCCCTCTGATCCTTGACTGCTTTTGTATCTGGCAGAGCAATAAGACAAAGCCTTATCAAAAAAAACTACTGAGAGCTGTTTTGTTTGGGGTTTTGAAAAGAGACTTGTTTTATGTCATGACAAAGAATGGGCTATTGCTTAGGCAAGAAACGTATCTGAAATTCCACTGGGTCCAAGGCTATGCAGCCCTTTGGAAATAATCTGGAAAAGTTCTCCTTTGATTCCAAGAAAAGGTGCAGTTGCTGTAAACCAGAGCTTTCCAAACTGTGTGTCGCGACACGTTAGTGTGTCAGCTGCAGTGGGTAGGTGTGTCGTGCAAACGTAACGAGAAACCTCTGAGTCGGACACTCAGAGCCTCAAGCGCCTCGCTGCTGCTGCCTCCGAGCCCTGCCAGGATTCCACGCATGTCCTAGTGCCTGCCTTGTGCCTTGTTGCCTCCAAAGCTGCTGTGATTCCGCACAGGTCTTAGTGCCTGCCTTGTACCCTGCTGTAAGAGGGGAGCTCTGTCCAAACCTTGCCCTGCTGTAAAGGGGAACTCTGTTTTCATGAGATACGTTGTGTCCCCATACATTTCGCTATTACAATTTATGTATTTGTCCATATCTCTCATAAGTTAGTTTAACCTCCGGTTTGCTAGTAAAACTGAATTACTGTGTCACGAAATGACGCATGTCTAAAAAGTGTGTCACCAACATGAAAAGTTTGGAAAGCTCTGCTGTAAACAGTTGCAGATAGGTGCTCCAAAACAAAAGAGCTATGTTTGTATTGTCTGCTGTGTCTGAAACACCATTTGGGAATCAAATCTGAAGCATTGTGCAGTCATAGCCCAGAGTCTGTTTTTTCAAGATCCGTGTTGGTATGTCTTGATTTTATCCTAAAATTCATCTTGTATAGTCGTGTGATAATACAGTTTACATAAAAAGATGATGCTGAAAATAGGTTCAGTAGGACATAATGGGGACTGATACTACTACGGTATTAAATTGGCAGGAGTTCACAAGATATCTTTTTCTCTTTTGACATCCAAGAAACCACCTGTAACAATGGTGCATATAATTATCAGATTCCTGTATTTATTCCTTGCCCATTTTACATCGATATGTCCATGTAACAGACAAAGGCAAAAGTTCAACAGAAGTATCTTCTGTGAACTCAGCAATATTTAAATTTGAAAGCAAAACAACTTTTTGGTTACCTAAATTTCCTTTGAGAATCTAAACACTGTTTTTTTAATGTGAGAGAATATGAATAAACTATGGTATTGTGGGCATGTCCCTTAGTGTAAAGAAGTGAGATTATTAAAATAATAATCTGTGAGTTGTTGGTAGGGGCGTGGTGGCTCAGCGGGTAAGACGGCAGGCTTGTCGATCGGAAGATCGCAAGTTCGGAGGTTTGAATCCCTAGCCCCGCGTGACGGAGTGAGCTCCCGCACTAGCCCCAGCTCTTGCCAACCTAGCAATTTGAAAGCATGCAAATGCAAGTAGATGAATAGGTACCACTTTGGTGGGTAGGTAACAGCGTTCCATGTGTGTCATGCCGGCCACATGACCATGGAAGCATCTTCGGACAACGCTGGCTCTTCGGCTAACAAACGGAGATGAGCACCGGCCCCTAGAGTCAGACATGACTGCACAAATGTGCAAGGGGAACCTTTACCTTTAAGTGAGTTGTTACCATTGTTTCCTAACCATCAATATCCAGGGCAAAGTCATAAAATGGAAAACATATTTCTTATCTATTGCATGTGCATATAAGTACAACATGTGGTACGTGCTTTGTGTTAGGTTATTCATTGATTTCCAGGAAGATAATGCTAAGCATTGGTTTTTCATTTAACTTTTGTTTATGTATATGTCAGAAGCAGGACTGAAAAAAATCTTGGTAATTGTACAGACACTTTAAATTTCCTACTGAAACCTTTGAACTTTTTTTCCCTGCTATACTCTGTTGGCCCTCATTGCAAGGACCAATCATTATTTTAAAATTTGATCAGTGCAATAATGCTAGAGAGGTGTTGAACTATTTTGGTGTATTATTGTAAACTCCTGCCCCCCAAATTGGACTAAATAGACAGACAGACAGACACAGATATGTAATTCTTCTGATTTTGATCGTTGTCTATTACAATCTGCTTATTTTTCTTTTCCAGATAGGTACCTTTTTTGTTCTATACTAGCAGGACTAATATAGAGATTTAAATCAAAAGAACACCACAGAAGATAAGGGTTATCACTGCTATTCCCCATGTTCTACAACTCTTATCATATGAAATGAATTAAGGGGAGACAGTAATACTCAGTCTCCAAACTACATTTTGGGTATCTCTAGTACTGCGTCTAGTAATGTACTACTGTGTAGAAGTTATAGAAATGTAATTCTGCATTTGCCTTTGTTAAAATAGATTAAGTTACTTGGAGAAGCAATTTCCTATAAAATGGACTTTTATTTTTATTTTCTTTAGTCATGGGACATATTCTTTCGCAATGCCAATGCTGGAGCTGCTCCAGGTACTGCTTACCAAAGCCCCCCTCCATTAAATGCCAGCCTATCAACCCTGACCCATGCACAGTCTCTGGTTCAAGCACAGCCAAATGTAGATAAGCTGGTGGAAGATCATCTTGCAGTCCAATCACTTGTTAGGGCATATCAGGTAAGGGTTTTTTTTTAATTTGTATGTGACAAGTAATTATTTTGTCAGCCACAAGTCTAGATATTTGAACTTGGTGCTTAAATAGAATGGAGCATTCTTGGTCAACTTGCTTTACTTTATTACAGTCACTGACCAGAATACAAGTTAACAGCAGACGAAACAAACTAAAAAAGTATAGTTCATGGCAAGATAATAGATGCAATCAGAGTGTGTCTGGTTTTACAAAGAGAATAGCAAAATTTGGACACTCATAGAAATTGAACCATACTGGCCTGATAATAGCATCTGTACATGAATAAATCAGAATTGCCTGGGTATTTTGTTAAATAGAGAATTATAAGGAGGACTCTTGCATCTTTATAGAAATGCAATATAGCAGGATCCAGAGTCTTAGTTCATACTGTAGTGGATTTTTAAAAAAATTATTATGATCATTGGTCTAATTCTTGGTCTAATTCATAGCATATACAGCTCTTTCTTCATTTCAGGTATTTTTCAGTATGGTTGTGCAAATAAAATTGCCAAGATTTCATGAGATTCCTACCATATTTTTAAAAACTGAATAGGGTTCTGAAAAGTTGTCAGTCCCTGTGTTATATAATTTGTATTATAATGTATTCAAAGCTTTTCAAAGCCTTTTTTTCTCTTGATTAAAACATTGGTTTTGGTTACTCCGTTTTTACTTCATTCTATATTCTCATTGAGATGTCTGTAATGGATCATGAAGCATTAATTAAAAATGTTTCAAATTGTTTCATATTTCAGAAAATTACCTGCTTAAGAACATTATTATGATTGCTCTTGTTATATTGTTCATATTTTAGAATCAAATAACTGCTGTGGTAAATTGCCTTCTTCACACAACTGTTGTTATTAATTTGGAATCTGGATCCCTGTTCCTTAAGTGTCTTTTAGGAACAATTTCTCCTTAAAAAAATTATGTTTTGCTTTGAGATAGCACAGCTTAAACAAACATATTCAAAGAAATGCAATAAAAGTCAAGAACATGATTCTTATACATAAAAGTAGAAGAAAAAATAATTTCATCATAGTTAAAACTGTTCATTATAGATAGGATAAGATAGGTACCTACCATACTTAGTCATATTTCTAGACATAACATTTATTTTCAAATCTGCATCCTGGTCTGGCCTCTCAGATTGCACCAAATTGCTTTTATGAGAAGAGTTACATGAGACCTTTTGTTATTGCAAAGAGAGAGGTGACTGGATTTTCTTGAAGCTTAGCCCATACAGAAGATTCCCAGTCAAAATACTGTACATAAATATAGGGAAATAGGAAAAAAATACCTTAACAGGATCAGTTCCAGAGAGATCATTATATCTTAATAAGATATGTTCCACCCTTGCTAGACTGAGGAAGTGTGTACATCTAGCAAATGAAGAAATTGCACTACATCACCCAGGATTTTATCTATTCACGTCCTTCAGATTTCCATCTGATACATAGAACAGTGTAAAAACCCAGTCACCTATGGCTTCATCTGTGTGGCTGTTGTCCAAGCATTAAAATCAACACAACACAGTAAATAGGAGAATTAGAATTAAATTGGTCTAATGTAAATTGCATTCTCTGTGTGGCTTTCTCAGAATAAACTTGTAAATATTAGCCACAGAAATAATTTGTGTTTTTGTTTCTATTTTCCAAATGAGCATTGTTATAATAAGCAACAAAAGTAAATGATTATGGTGAGTTCTTTCTGTATTTCCTATGTTAAAGAAATAAATACTATTTCTCTTTTGCTGCCTAGTAACAATATTCACAACATTGACTGACATATTGATTTGGACTAGCAGCATTTCAACAAATTTGATGGTGAAAAACCCCATAATTAATATTTAAATATTTGTTGCAGATAAATCAATTTGATATGCAAATATTAAAAAAACAAATGTGCGGGGGGAACCTTTACTTTATGCAAATATTAAAGACTGAATGAAATGAGCAGGAGATCTCCATTTTGGGATACTGTCTTAACATCTTATTTCAACATTTCAACAGATCTTAGACTAAGGATTATGCAACAAAGAATAATATTTTGGACTTATTGGACTTAAGTGCATTTGTATTAAAATGGAATGAGTAAATCATTGTATTGCTGGAGACAGAATGAGAATAATGTTTCATTCAAGCATACATTTCTTCACTTTTCCTAAAATAGTTATATTCTGGAAAGAATTCTCTTTCTCTGTTTGTGTGTGTGTGTGTGTGTGTGTGTGTGTGTGTGTGTGTGTATATATATAGAGAGAGAGAGACTGTGTTTATGAAACAGGTTTTAATATTTTCAGATGTCCATATCTGTTTGGACTACGTATCTATATACATAGAAACTAGCAGCTGGACAGTGGAAATTGATTTTCCAAGTCCTTATTGCTAAGAGACTTGTGCTTCAACATTGGAAAGATAAATTTATGGCCCCAATTACTCAGTGGTCTGAAGACCTGGTGTAACTTGCAAGTTACGAATGAATTGCTTATAGCAATAGATTATATGTGGATTATTATAATGAAATACGGTAATTATTTCATGAAACATTTGTGTAAAATTGTGTGTGTGTGTGTGTGTGTGTATGAAATATCCTTCTATATATCATTTTTGTTTGTTTTTTCTTATCTTTTTTCAGTTTAATTAAAGAAATCAAAGGAAATTTTAAAGTAATAAGAAGCCACAAGAGTGTTACTAAATACTTCACACTTTTTTACTTCAAAGAAAAAATACATCAGTATTTGAATGCAGGCTAGTTTTAAAATTCATATTTCTGTTGAAATACAACAGCACTGATTTGGATAAATTCAGTCCTTGCAGAAATCCTGCAATGGGAAGGATGATTGTTACCCAACTTCATGACTAATTTTGTTGTTGTTTCTAGGTCAGGGGTCACCACATTGCCAAGCTTGATCCTCTCGGCATTAGTTGTGTAAATTTTGATGATTCGACAGTAACTGATTCTCCAAACGTTGGTGAGAATTATTCTGCAAGTTAATTTTAATATAATGTTTAACTTTTATACCCCTTTCCACCCCTTTCCCCCCATTTCCCTCTTTTGGTTTCCACTATCCTTTTCATTTCTGGCCCATTTCATAGATTCGAGGGCATCATGTAGCCCAGCTCGACCCACTGGGCATCTTGGATGCTGATCTGGACTCTTCCGTTCCAGCCGATATTATCAGTTCCGCAGACAAACTGGGTGAGGGCTCCAAAAGCAGATAGTGCCGCATTGCTTGGGCTCCTCTCTCACTTTCACAGCTTCTAGATAGATTGCTTCACTAAATTTGAAGGGAAAGGTCTTAAGTTTCCTTCCTAATGATCACTTTCAAAAAAATGAATGGTGGCAGTGTTGATCTGTCCCGAGTCGCTTACTACTCTAGCCGCAAGCGCTAGCATACCTGATTCAAGACAGCCTGCTCTCTCCTCCTTACAGTTCTTGTGATTTGGAGTCCAGCTGTAAGAAGGTCTGACTAGCAACTGTGAACATTCTGCCACTCCAAGAAAATGAGTGTATTAGAGTGATGGACACATAAGCATCCCTTAACTGAAAGTATTCTAAAGGTCAGTAGAGCTCTTGTTTAGAGCTCTGGTGACTTCTTCAGCCTAGAGCTCTGTACTGATGGCTATTGTAGGAAGGAGTGGGGAAGAGAGACAGTTTCTCAGATGTCTTACTTCAGGTAAATGCATGATTTAGGGCAAGCTGCAGAGCTAAGAAGACACATATACACAGTTTCAACTTTGACTAATGACTCCATCAGTGATCATGATAAGGAAGCTTTGGAATGCATTCCCACATCTAATCAAAAGACTGAAATGATGCAGATCCTTGGCTGGAAAGGTGCATGTGTGGTACTCAGATGAGGGTGTACATGCTGAGCAATACTCGGAATTTGGTTTTCCAGTACAGCTCATTGTGTTCATTAATTTTGGCCACTATTTTTTCCTTCAGGACAGGGCAAAATATGGTGGCTGAGCTCTACTGATCGCTGGTGCTTTCCACAGGTTAATCAACCTGGCTCTGCAAATGCTTCTAAGTAGCATGCTTCTAACTTAGAATAGAATGACAATAATGACAACTAACCCCTTTCAAGACTAAAATGTGATTAGAATATTTGTGCATGTAAAATAAATGATGTGCTGTTGACTCATTCAGAATTGACAGAGTGTATCCATTAGATGAGGTATGCGTGCATTGGTGTATGTATTGGTGAAATGGAAGGCATCTAAGAAAACAGCAACATAACCTTGGTGAATGTGTAAGAACACATTGGGTGCAGTTCACTTTGCTAAATCTCCACTCTGAGGTTATTGCCCCTGTACATGAAGCAGGACTCCAAAATCCAGAAGGCTGTACCAGGCCCTAACAGATCCCCAATATTGGGGGTATATACTGTGGAATTCCTTCCACATTTCACAAAGATTAAAGATTCACCTTAAGCAAGCATAACTGTTTTAGGATAATGGAGTGCACTGGAGTGGTGGGGAGTTCAGAAGGAATTAAAGGTGTGCATGGGTGGGTGGGTGGGTGGGTGGGTGGGAGGATTATAAGTTTGGCCCCTGAAGAATAAGAAGTTTGACTCCATATCCATTTTTTTTACTTTGATATAATTGCTCAAGAGTAGCTCTATTGCTGTTGGTACTGTATCAATAGTACTGCATTTAAATATCAAGAGTCTGTTTATATTATCATTACTGTCTTTTCTCATGGTATTCATCTAGTAAATCCTAAAGTATTAATTATTATTGCTGTTTATAAATTCACTGTCTTCTCTGAAGAAGGTGTATATGAACTGCTTTGGATAACTTTAATAAGAGAGGTCTAAGTATTTGAAACAATTCATTAGCTATAATTTTTTGAACTTCTATACGGAACCTTATACAGTTTTATTGGCCTCTCAGGGCAGTATTTGGGATGTGTTCTGATAAATGTGAGCCACCTCATATCCTGAGTCACCTATAGGACAGAATAGTACAAATTAAGTTAGAGAGGATGCTAAAGTCATTCATATTACCAATTGTAACCAAATTGTTTTATTACCCTTGATGTAACAGTGGTGTTTCAGCCTATAGTATAATAATCAAAGCTAACTGCAATTCCATTGCAAAAAAGCTGAATTCTGCAACCTGAATTTAAATTAATAAAAATTAAAGCGGTTAAATGTTGTGTTTTCATTTTCTCCCTGTTTACCATTATAACTTGGGAAACGTCTCCAGGTATTAGTAAATATTCCCCAACTTGTTGTTCTAACTAGAAGAACTAGAAGGTTTTTCAAGATTCCGAATTCTTGCCTTACGTACCATGGCATATATTTCAAACTACTTTCTGCTGCAGGCATTTGCCCTCATAGTTCAATATTTTGTTTTTTTTTAAAGAATTTTATTAAGTTTCAAAACAAGGATAAAAGCTACGAAAAAACAAAAAACTACAAAAGAAAAAAACTAAAAAGGTGTGAAAACACAGAATTTTTTTTTTAAAAAAATTACAGAAAGATGTGACTTCCAACTTTTAACAGCAAGGATATACAAAGATTTCCATAATCTCTTATTCTCTATTAAACCAAAACCACATTATTTCTATAAATCATTCCATTTTAGCACATTATAAAAATCACTAAGTACAGTTATTCCCCCCTTATATTAAAATAAAGGGGAAAAAATTCATAGAGACCTAAACAACTTTCCCCCCCCAAAAGATAACACTTATTTAATTATTCCCTTCCTACTACTATACATTTCTGTCTACTATAATAAAAATCAAACTAAAAAGCACATAAATTGTCTGCCATTATACTTAATACTACAATAGTTAAGACATCTCATAGCCAAGTAAGCGGGAAGACCCAGAAGCCTGTGAAGTCATTTGCTTCTCAATGTGGGATTTAAGACTTCAGGATCATATTGCAAAAACTAAAGTAAGATTCAGAATATGGCATATAATTGTTTTGATGATGCGTAACTTAAAGTCCTCTCACCACTCTATAAAAGTTACCCTGTTCCCATCATAAATCCTATTGGAGAGTCGTTCCCAAGAAACTCCTAATTGCCCCATCTTTTAAAATCTCAGGAATATTAATTTAAAGAGGGTTGCAGGACTTCAACTTTTTTGCTTGTTCTGTTAGACAGTGCAGAATGTATAATGCTGCGAGTCATGCAGAAATGTATAGTAGCTCTAGGGTCCCACATACACTTATTCAAAGGCCACATAATCAGCTGCATCACTCAGGAACTGAAATGTCATGCTATATCTCTGACATAGTGGTGAAAATCAGCGGCAGGATGAAATACACACTGGAGAAAAGGCAGCTGCTGTGCATCACCATATCCTTTTCTAAAAAATGTAACAGGGCCTTTGTCCTAATCCTCCAGGCCACTTAGACACCACAAGCAAAATAAAAGCTCATCCTAGTAACTGATATGTGCTATCTCTGATATTGAAGGTTATAACCATCAAGTAGCTGTTGATAATCTTTTCATCCATTCATTTGCATAACACTTTTTAAATACAAATTGGCAGAATTTAAAACACACTGAAGAAAAGAATTCCGCAGTTTTAACTCTGTACTGTATGAAGACATCCAAGGAGATGCAGAAAGTAATGTAGTTATGTCTGCAGACTACATCCAGTCAGATTATTGTTGGAGATCTCCTTGTCTGACAGAATTGTATTCTGTCTTATGGAGGAGCAGAGACAATCTAGAAGAAGAGTAATAATTCCGTATATTTACAGAACCAAAAATATAGACTTGTTCTCAGAGGAAGTATGGTTCTCACTTGGATAAACAAATTAAAGATAAGAATAGGAAAGCCAGAATTGTCCTGGCTTAGATTGTGGACTTAAGGTTTAAGTATATAGACAAGACTATAAATTTTGCTAATCTTTGATATATTTCGATTCAGTCTATAGCACAGGATATGGTAGGATAAAGTATGTGAATCCTATGCAATCCTAGGCCTTGCAAATGCAGTGATTTACAAAATCTTAAAACACAACTGTCTCATGTAGAATGCAAGATTCTGTAATACATGTTCAGTTTTGATTTTTGACTGGAAACTTATCCTAGGGGCATTTTACAACTTTAATGTTTAGGATGTTTTTTTTTATTCGCATAAGCAATGAAATCCCAAACATGTAACTTAACTGCTATTATCTGCCAGGTGTAACTGCTGTGCTTATTTTATTCTCTTTGCGGTCAATATGGCTGGTTCTGAAAGATTCTTCAGATTTTCTCCAGGAGTACAGTCATCTCCCATTCTAACCTCTTTCTTTTGGTGGTTTTTGACTGTGTATGTGTGGATACTGTTTTTAAAAACTTCCTCTTTATACGACTACTTTCTCAATTCTTTGGAATTTAAAAGAAAACTAACTTTGACTCAGTCTCTCTGTCTTCTCCTTTCTGCACCCCGCCTTTCCCTCCTTCCCCAGATCTTGCTGTATTCAAGGAGCGGCTGAGAGTGCTAACAGTAGGAGGTATGCAAAAAATGAGCGTTTAACCCTTCTGGAGTTTAGGACTCTCTGAATAGTTGACTCTGGGCATGTATGGTGTAGTTACAACTTGCCCCATATTACAACAGTAGTTTTGTTTTTTTGTCTTTTCCCCCCAGAATCGCTTTCAGTGTTAACAGTGAGAGAGAAGTGTGTGATCAGAGCGCTTCATCAGTCATACTCCTAAATTATGTTCTCTTTCATTGGGTTCAGTGTGGTAGTTATTTTCTCTTTATTTGCTTTTGTTTGTTTGTCTTGAATATTTCAGGAAGCATTGTTGTGCTTTAACACATTGGTCTATGCTAAAATGTAATTGTTACTGGATGTTCATCAGAGCACATGTAAAATTGATTGTGATGTGTCAGCTGAGTTTTACTTTTGTTTTATTTTGTTGTGTGGTATTTTTTTGTTGTGCAGAGTGTTCTTTGTGGATACTGAAGTTTAGGGTGTGATGTTCAGGTAGATAGCTAGATTTATCTGCATTGCTAAAAGAAAAAAGAAGTGCTATCCTTTTGTAAGCCTGTTCTGTTTACTGGCAGAATAGCTGAGCACATTAATTGCAGCCTTCTAGCTGAAAATGTGTATTTTTTCATCTAATGGTTGAAAGGAACAATGTTGATTTAAAATGTAAAAGCAGCCTACTGATGTTCAGCAGTCCATCTGAGTTTTTTTATTGTGATGGCTGTATGCATAACACTGTAGGGTACTGAGAAAATTCTCTATCTTTCGTGCAGATTTTATGCCTATATAAACAACCCTTCCAATCACATTTCACAATAAAACTAATTGTATTTTGGCTTAAGGATGAGAATGACTTTTGGCTTTTTTATGCCAAGTATCTACAATGTGAAATGTTATTACATTTATTACAGTAGATCTCTATCTCACCTTTCATTCAGGAGTGACTGGTGGCTGCATATAGATTTGGACCAAAAATATATATTTCAAAAACAAGCCATTCTCTACCTACAGTAGCGAATTAACCAGCCAAACATTCCTTCTCTCCAGTATCCCTATCACACTTGTCTCATATTTTCTTTGCCATCATTCTGCATCATTGGTGGCAGCTGGTGTGTAAGCAACATGGTATAGGTGACTAAACAGTGTAGCCAAAAGGTCAAAATGAGAATGGAGTGGCTTTTCTTGGTGCTGGCCCTATATGGAGTATCATCACATGAATTTATTTTTCCTGTTGATCTGCTTTGAAGAGTTTGTAATCTTGTTAAAGTGAGAAGAATGGAATAGCCTCCTACGCAATCTTTCCCAACTGTTGAGTTCCAATGTGTCCAGCTGCATCTGAAGCATAGTTGGTAGAAATCTGGAAAAAAAGCCTTCTTAATGTAGCAACAAAGGTATGGAATTTGCTGCCCAGGAGTACTATGTTGCTTCCAGCAATCCAGTAGCTTTTACCAACCTTCTTGTGGTTCTTGTTTTCCCCCATCAGGAATTTGGCCTTTATATGATTTTGACCTTTTATATAACCAGGGGTCTTTTTTCTGGTTTCTTTTGTGTTTTGTGATAATTCAGTTATTCTGTTGGATTTGTCCCTAATATCTTTCGGTTTGCTGATATTTGTTTGTTTGTTTGTTTATTTATTTAATTTTTATCCCGCCTTTATTATTTTTATCAATAACTCAAGGCGGCGAACATACCTAATACTCCTTCCTCCTCTTTTCCCCACAACAACAACCCTGTGAGGTGAGTTGGGCTGAGAGTGACTGGCCCAAGGTCACCCAGCCGGCTTTCATGTCTAAGGTGGGACTAGAACTCAGTTTCCTGGTTTCTAGCCCAGCACTGATATTAGCATTTAGTTGAAGTGAAAGGTGAGGGAGTAATTTCAAAGTAGATATATCTTGTCTATAATAGTTGCCTGATAGTTGATAGATGCGAACGTTTTTGCTTTTGTTCTCATTGGGCTGCAGTGCAGAATTGGCACTTCTGAAAGTTTCTGTTTCTTTCTACAGTCATCTTTTCGGCTTTCAAAGCTATCTGATCATCAGCTGCAAAATTATTTTTAATTATTCCAGCAGCTGTTGCAAACATATATTAACGTTAGTACTGTTATAGTCTAGCTACACAACCATGTGTAGTCAATGTGGGAAGGAATTTTTGGTAATAGCTCTTTAAGTGAATTGTTGAGAAATACTTTCAGGATTTCCAGAAGGCGAGGTGTTTGTGAGGCTTGTAGAAAGAGTTTTGCTTACACAGACACCACTTCACTGTAGAATCGTTGTTCCTTTGTAGTGAGCTATTCAGGAGAGTCCTCTGCAGCGCCCTCTATCATCCTGCAGCTTTTCATACTTTTGGTTCTGGGCAATTGGTCCTTTAACTCTACATTTCCCGCTTCAATTTATTTTAATTTTGAATATGTGGTGGAATGTGGTGGCAATATATGTTTGCTGTACTTGTATCTCTTTATGTTCTACAAATGTATATGTGGAGGTCTAAATTTCTTATTAATTGCTTCCCTGGGTTTAATTACCAATGTTCATGGCAAGTATATTACTTATGGTCATATGCTGTGTGACTTTTATAATTCTTTTATTCTTACTTTACCTGTCCAGTATTTTAATTCCTGCTTGTGTTTTGTTCATACAAACCTCCTTCATGCTTACTTTGTGCTGCTTTTCTTGTCCCTCCCTGTCTCTACCAAAAACCTGGTTCCCGTGTTACGGCTGTCTTGAACACCTTCCCCAATCCTCCTTTGCCTTCTGCTACCCATGAAAATCCTGCAGGGTTTTATGGCCTGGATGAATCAGACCTCGACAAAGTCTTTCACTTGCCTACTACGACTTTCATTGGAGGAAATGAGTCTGCTCTTCCACTTCGGGAAATCATCCGCCGTTTAGAGGTAAGAAAGCCACCTAACCGTTTCTGGGGTCCTATGGACTGTTCTGCCTTGTAGGCAGAGCCAGTCATGGACTTCTCTCTTGAACTGACAGCTACCCAAAGTGTGTTGAGTGAAAAAATGTGACAAAAATTGGCAGTCAAGTAGCATGAGATGTATTCCCAAGCTTGTTCCACACATAGGAGGAACGTGGCATATGAAGCAGTTCTCTGGAGCACAAGCTGTGGAAATGGTTGCCACCAGCACCAGTTCTGATGATGATGTTCTACTCCTTACACAATTGGTAGGAGAGTACACTGGGCAAATTCAGTTCTGAAAACAGGATATGTTTTTCCGTTTTCCTTCTGACACCCGAGAGAGACAGATTTTATTTCTGTCAGTGACCAGCAAGTAACAAAATAAAATATAGTAGAATACAATTAGGAATCCATACAACTATGAGTACAGTAAGAAATTATAACATAGAATTAAGAGCATTAAATCTATAAAATCGGCAAGACTAATTTAAATAATTAAACCTAAAAGGAATCTCATATCCTATTATGTTGAAATGTCTATGCTAAGATGCAGCAAAAATACAACAATATGAATAGTGGAGTCCTTGGTGCTCTCTGAGCCTTGTTGTTTTCTTGCAGACGTTTCATTGCCAGACTAGGCAACATCTTCAGTGCAAGCTGAATATGAATATGAATACTTTGTTACAATTAGTGGCCACCTTTTTGCTTATTTACTTGTATCTGAGTGGCTAATTAGTCTTGGGAAGGGTATACTTTATATTAGAGTATATTGAATCTTTATGTCTTAAGAGGGTTACATTTACTAGTTGTTATTAGTGTTTTTTCCTCTTTTGGTTTTATTGAGACATGGTTCATTCATATGAATCTCGGAATGAACTATACAGTGGTGGCATTCTTGTGGGATGTTCGCTTTGTGTACCATCTGAACTAGTCTGGAAGCCATGGAGTAAATTAAAGCATAAGAGAGATGGGGAAAGCAGTGTATGCACGTGTGTATGTCTGTGAGAGAGAAAGAAAAGTGTAGAATACAGCTTTCCAAACTCTGTGTCGTGACACAAAAGTGTGTCGCCTGCAGGGCCCAGGTGTGTCACGTCAAAACCCAGAAGCGCTGATGGCGCGGCGCACGGTCGTGCGCACAGCGGCAGGCCATCAGCGCTTCCGGGTTTTCGCACGGCACACAAGGACACCACCACCGCTGCGGCGTGCGAAAATCCGAAAGTGCCGCAACAGTGGCGGCATGCAAAACCCAAAAGCAGCGGCGCTTCTGGGTTTTTGCGTGCCGCCGCAAGAGCGGCACTTCCGGTTTTTTACTCATTGCCACAGCGGTGGTGCTTCCGGGTTTTCTTGCGCACCGCCGTTGGTGGGTCACCGTGGGAAAACTTTGGAAAGTCCTGGTGTAGAACATGTGCTAGCCGCAACCTTAAAATCCCAGATTTTCCTCTTCCAAATTAGCAGCAGAAACGGGGCCTTTTCTTAGCATGCATTCGAACAGTTAGCCTGAGCCACTGGTTTTTGCACTATTTCACTGGAAAAGGCTGTACTTTCTTTTTTTTTTCTAGGACTTGTTCTGGCTTCAGGTTTATTGATTAGTTTGAGTTCAAGTGAGAGAGGCTGGCGTGAGTTCAGAGCACAGTTGCTTTGAACTGAGTTTGTGCTTCTGATTAATTTTGTTGCCTTGATTGTGGGACAGCTATACTGTAATGATTAAAACTGATGCTACTGTAAGTGATCCCCCCTTGTGTGAAGAACCAGAGCAAACCAACACTACATTGGACAGTTCTGCAAGCACTTTTTTGTAGCCTTTTAGGGGGCACAAAACAGCTTGTGATGGTGCTTCTGGTAACAGATTCTAGAAAGTGAAAGAAAATAAATAATTAGACTACAGTGCAATCCCAGGAAAAAGCATGTTTGGTTTAAGGAGTTGCCAGTAGGTGCTGCATGTGTGCCTACAGGTGATCCAAGGTACCTTTTTCCCTTTGAATCTGAAGCTGCACAAACCTGCTATATAAAACTATCTTTCCTAGCCTCTGTATCCCCCGGAATTCTCAGCAGTGGTCATGTTGGTTGGGGGATTCTGGGAGCTGAAGTCCACAGATTTGGAGGGCTCTCAGGTAGGGGAAGATTACTATAAACCAATAAACAATCCAGTAAAACAATAAGCAATAGGGGAGGTTAGCGACTAGAAAAAAATCAAAATAATATGCCAGCACTGCAATCTGGCTTAATATAGGAGGAAGTTTCTTCTGTAGGGTGGACACCATTACAGAGAAGACCTGCCTCTGTGTCTGCAAGCTTTGGCATGAACAGAATAATCTTTTAAAACTTTTGGAAACTTTATGGATAAAGTTTCAGGAAAACGTGCTGCCATGTATAATCTTAAACCTAAGAATCTATTTTAGGGAAATAAATTGTGGGGCTACTTGATATCTGGTATCAAATCAGATCAGCCATGTTTGCACAACATTCTGCTGCATAATTAACTATACCATGGTTTACCAAATTAACCCAAATGCCTGAGTTCATAAACACTGGCTGGGCTGCACTAACTGGTTCTCACACTACCCTGAAGTACAGACTAGCCAAACCTCTTTCAGCTAGCATGATGTGCAAGCCCAGCCACTATTTTAGAATGTCTATAAAATAAAAACTCAAATGTGGCTCCCCATACCCTCAAAAACAATCAGGAAAGTGCAACGCTGATCTAGAGAGTGCTCTATTCTAAAAAAGGATGGAAAATGTGCACACGTGAAGGCTTAATTTGCCATTCCCAAAGGAAGCACTTTTCTTCCTCTGTTTCCTGGCAGTCACACAGTTTCCTTTGACAATAATGGGTGTCTCTTTGCACAGTGTGTTTAAAAAAAACTGTTGCTGACTCTTAAAAAAACTGAAAAGGAGGAGGATATAGGAAGGCAAAGCAAAATAAAAAATCTCAAGGTCATAGCAACTCCTTTACGGACTCTGCTGTAATTGCCTTAGGTAGAAATGAAGCATCAGCTACCTCATTAGCAGTGTGCCTTCCCTGGCCCAGCTTCCCATTTATTCTGGGTTTTAGAGTTGTTCTCTTCTCCCCTGATAGCCAGCTTCTAATTTCTATCCCTCATTAAGTAGCACTACTTTCTGATGAAGGAAATAGCTCTCTGTCCTCTGCTCGTGTTCTCAGCGTCACGACTGTGGCTAAAAATAATTTCCAACAAGGTTATTTAAATGCCACTTCTTGCCAAACATTCCTTGCTGCTCTGTTTATAGTCCCTCTACTCTATCCCTCCCTGGCATTGCAAGTATTCTGTTACCTGAAGTGTAAATTCAGTAGTTTTCAGATTCCTGCCTTCAAAGAGCACTTTGCACCTAGGTTCATCTTTCTTTGATTTTAGCAAGTATTCAGATTATAGAGTGCACTGGACAGCAGGACTGTGCTTGCTTTGAAAATTATTCAAAAGAGGTGCTTTGGAAAACATGGAAATATTATGCCTTTTTAAAGCAACTGCATCTTTTTTCCAGCTTCTTCATAAGCTTGAAAACAGACAAGGCCATTCTCATTAAAGTGCGCTCCTAATAAGTCAGCTCCTTAAAGCAGCCATGTTCTTTTCAGGCAATTTTTAGCTAGAAGACTAGAGGGGGAAAAAACACATGGCTCTTTTTAAAGAAATGCCACAGTCATGCTCCCGCACATTTCAAACCATCTCTTTTTGCCAGCATCTCATGTAAACTGGGCACACGCCAAAGCATATCAGCATTTTTGTGCAATAGTGTGTTGCATACATAAATCTATAGCTAACAATATTTTCCTAGGAAAATTGTCTGCCACAGCTGATCTTTCCCCTTAGTAGTCCCTGATGTCCACTGTTAACTGAAGAACTTGGAAATAACCAACTTTTTATTTTGTAATTGAATATAACTACATAAACAGTCTTCAAATGCCAAATCTTGACTGTTTACATCCTTCAGTAATAATGTAATCTCCAACTAGTGCATAATTTGTTGAATTTGATTTGTCAGCACTTGGACTGAAATCCTAGTTTATCTGAAACTCCACTAACTGGCTTAGACCTTCTCAGTTGACTTAATCATCACAGTATGTTTGTGTTATTAACTTAGTCTTTAGAGGGAGAAAAAGAAAAAATAAGATGAACACATAGCTCATATAAAGTAATCTTTTAATTTGTGCTTGGAGGTGGCTGAATCTTCTGATCTAACTTGCATCTTTCCTTTCTTTAACAGATGGCTTACTGTCAGCACATTGGAGTAGAATTCATGTTTATTAATGATCTTGAGCAATGTCAGTGGATAAGACAGAAATTTGAAACGCCTGGTGTCATGCAGTTCTCTAATGAGGAGAAGCGCACCCTGCTGGCCAGACTAGTGCGTTCAACCAGGTATTTCCTTTTCATCAACTTGCATAATTACCATTGGTTGGAGTTATAGGTGGCAGAAGAATTGTGTTCCATTTTAAGCTTCCCTGGTTTCAGGTTTCATGGACACAATCAAGGACATAACACCTTCAGTAAATTGAGATGTAAAGTTTTATCCTAGCCATATTTATAACCTCACAAAGTGTCATTAGTAGCATTGGTGAAAGCATATATCTCATGGAAAATGTTCTCCATATATGTTTAGACTGCAGGTCCCATCACTTTTGATCCTTACCTCTTTTGAGGAGAGATGATGGACTCTAATACAATATGTCTAGAGCAGTGTTTCTCAACCTTGGCAACTTTAAGATGTGTGGACTTCAACTCTCAGAATTCCCCAGCCTGGGTAGGGAATTCTGGAGTTGAAGTCCACACATCTTAAAGTTGCCAAGGTTGAGAAACACTGCTCTAGAGGGTATTAGGCTTGAAAAGGATAGTGTATGTTATTAAACAATGGCTAATCCTTTAATTGGCAATATAGAACTTCCCTTACATAACAAGCAAAGTGGGTAACAAGATCTGTTGAAGTAGTCATAATTAAATTGGATGACCACTTTTTTTTCTTAAGTACCTTCGAAGTTTGACATGTTTTTGTTGGCAGTCTTGGTTGAAATGATCCAGCTATTGTCCAGCAGGGAACAGGGATGTCCCTGAAAGCTGAAAAGTTATTTTTAAAAGCAAGATATAAGGGAGCAATGTCAGAGCTAAAGGTGAGAAAGGGAAGTCTGTTGCGTTTTTAACAAAATAGGAAGGGGTATTTGCAAGTGAAACTTCATAGGAAGTAAATGATTAACTCCTTCCATCATCCAAACTCCAGAATTGGAGTTGAGCATCCTTGAAATGGAAAATGACTATAGAGGAGAAGACTTCTGGGTGAGGAAATGGAAAACTAGACCTCTCCAAAAGAGCGGAGACTATGAGGCAGCGACAACCAACGGACCATTGGTAAGCTTGGTCCAACAGAACCTCTCCGGACAAGGAGAGGACGAGAGATCGCCCACTTATGCTCCAGACAGCTGCTCCTCACGAAGAGAGCGCAGAAAGTGGTCGTCCTGCGGTCTGAGTGCCGGGAGTTGAGGGAAGCCATCAAGCTCTCAATCGTGGCAGAGCCTTTAAGGATTATAGGACTGGGTTTGTCTAACCTCATTTTCTAATCACTTTGGGATTTACAATTATTTCAAAGTTAAAAGAGGTCTTCCTAACAACAAGTTTGAAAAGCTACCTGGTGAGTAAAACTTCATCCCAAAAGAGAAGAAAAAAATAACAGTTTAAAGAATTTGAAGAATATAAAATACATGGCAAAAAGCTAAATAAGAATTTAATTTAAGAAAGTTTTAAATGAATTAAGGACCAGACAAATTTGGAATATTAGGACTTTTGCTAAGACTTTTGAAAAATTGAGTAAACAAAACAATATTTTTGTGGGAACATGAATTGTTTAGTCTATTAGGAAAGAGATAATTAGTTGAAAATAAGAACAAAGAAGCTTGAGACTTTGTGAATACAGAAATAGTACACTAGAGGGGACTAAAGTTCCAGGCAGGAAAAAGAAAAGTGAAATTTACAAAATGATAGACAATGAAATGAGACATTTCAAGGGATCTTTGAAGAAATGGGAGACAAACTGATAACTAAACTGACAGCAATAATTTCTGCACCTGTAAATGCATTCTTTGAAGAAGATTTTAAGGAAGAAACGAAAGATGGAAAAGAGAATAATATTGAAGAATTTATAGACCGACAGGATGAAGAGTTGAAACAAATCCCAGCTGATGTAGAAATATTGGAAAATAAAGAATTTGTGGATTATAAAACAGAGATGATAATCAGAGTGGAATTATAAATGATAAACCAAGAGGTGAAAAATGACTTGGGCAAGGACTTCTTGTTGGATTTACAAAAGAGGGTTTCTAAAGCCTTGAGAAAAATTTTGAGGAAGGAAAGTTTGAATGGAGATTCAATCTTATGACAGCAACTTGATGAATTAAAGATTAAGATTGTCAGAAACAAAAGAAAAGAATATAAATTTGATTTGTTTGATCAGGGTTAAAATAAGGATTATTTTTATAAAACTCTGGAAATCCTTTGTGAAATCCTTTTTGCTGACACTTGGACAGAAACGACAATGATTTTCAGATTTGTGAATGGATAAGGGGGTTATGGGAAGAAGTGAATTATGTATGTGATCTTATGGGGGTGGGGAAATATTAATTTGCTTATACTTGGGCAAGGAAGATCGGGAGTCGCTTCTTTAAATATTCTTTTTTCTGTCTCTTTTCTCCTTTCTTTTTTTCTTTTTTTCTTTTCTTTTCTTTTCTTTTCTTTTCCTTTTATCATTTGCGCTTTGTATTTCTTTTCTTTCTACTCTCTTTTTTCTCTCTGATTTCAGTTTGTATTATCTTTTAGTATTGTAAAACTCTTTAATAAAAAGTATTCCAAACAAAAATGACTAAAGAGGACTATTTCCAGGGAAGAATTATCAGGAATTTTCAGACTTTTGGGGGAGGGTGGAGAGGGGCTGTTTGGCATAGGTATATTGATCTTCTACTTCTTTTACAGGACTCTAGATCTCCCAGGGGATCAATAGTTCTGTGAAACTATTTAATAGATGCCAATTCTAATACCAGCCTACATTCACTGGATGACCTCTAGGTGGCAGCATCTATGAATAGTCTTGTCAGTAGAAAGGCTTGACACCTTCTACCATGCGTTCAGGAGAGCAAATGGTGGTTAGTTTTCCTGCTGGTAGGTGACGCTTGGGGCAGGGGGAGGAGGAAGGACAGCAGGGAATCCACTAATCAGTGTCCTCAAGCTACTCCACATTTCATTGTGGAAGGGCAGCAGCACTGCCCAGCCTCATTCCTGAGATGCAGTGAGGTAGGCTATAAGAGCACCACAATTGATATCCATATACTCTCCTCACGAGAGCCAGTTTGGTGTAGTGGTTAAGGCACCAGACCAGAAACTGGGAGGCTGTGAGTTCTAGTCCCACCTTAGGCACAAAGCCAGCTGGATGACCTTGGGCCAGTCACTTTCTCTCAGCCCTAGGAAGAAGGCAATGGCAAACCACTTCCGAAAAACCTTGCCAAGAAAACTGCAGGGACTTGTCCAGGCAGTCTCCAAGAATCGCATGATTGAACGGATAAAAAAAAATCTCACAAGGACAGGAGGGAAGCACATTAACATGGCTTTGCAGAAGAGCCCAGAGACTCATACAGGTTATGTGACAGTTGTCTTTAAAGACATTTCTGTTTTCCAGGTTTGAGGAATTCTTGCACAGAAAGTGGTCTTCCGAGAAACGATTTGGTTTGGAAGGCTGCGAGGTTCTGATTCCTGCTTTAAAGACAATAATTGACAAGTCAAGTGAGAAAGGAGTGGATTATGTTATCATGGGAATGCCTCACAGGTAATGTTGTGCTTGGAGGAAACTGGTTGAAGAGAGTGAAGTTGTAAAGAGAGTGTATGCCAGCTGTCAAGCTGTACTTGAGTCAAAACGTTCTGGGCTGTATTCTTCCTGTGGTTCATTTTTATGAATTTGCTCTTTTTTAAGTCTCAGTGCCTTACTTTTTTCAAATGAGAACGATGTTGGTATGATATAGGGTTTCTGTAAAGAGGTATGCAAAATAGTAATCAAAGCCTTGTTTAAATCAAAATTATTATCTCTCTTATAGCGGACGGAATGTATTCCATGTAGTTTCTGACTAAATGTGGTTTTGGTTTTCTAGAGGGCGTCTGAATGTCCTTGCCAATGTTATCAGAAAGGAATTGGAGCAAATTTTCTGCCAGTTTGATTCTAAGCTAGAAGCTGCGGATGAAGTGAGTTGCTCAATTTATGCCAGAGTTCTATATTTTACTTGACAGGAACTTTCTTCATATTAGTTAGTAACTATTGTGCTTGATTTTATTTTATATTTATATTCTGTATTTATATTTATATTTTATGCATTGTGGTTTTATTGTATTTTAATTTTTTAGCTATATTGCAAACCGCCCAGAGTCCCTCTTTCAGGGGGAGATGGGCGGTGGCTAAATTTGATAAACAAACAAACAAACAAGTCAGGTGTGACCTCAACAATGTGCCTCCAACATTTTTCCAGTTGTTCTGGGGATCTTTCTCTACTGTACCCTCCCTGCAGTTTTCTTAGTCTTCTACCATGCTTTTTCAAGATTGCTCTTGAATGTCAAGAATGAGGTTTCCGTGGCATTGAAGTGTTTTCATGTCAGCTTGAGCTTAAAGGGTAAATGCTGAAACCACCTCAAGTGACTTAAAGATACAGCTGAGTGCAAAAATGATAAGAATGTGATTCCTGGCAGTGAATACTAATGCCATCTACAGACTGAGTAACAGTTCTGATACTGTGTATGCCAGTATCTCATTCTAACTAGATATATTCTGTTAAATCCTATTAATATAATCCAAAGTGAACACCAGTATCAGGAGTTTAAGTAGCAACCCTACTGCTGTCTTAATTCTGATTTGAATTTTAGACTCTGCTCTACCTCTAGCTGAATGTATTTTGGATCTCTGTTCATTTCCTTCTAAATTGCAAAGTAGCCATCATGAAGCTCTACAAATTCACAGAAAAAAATGTATCCCACTTAATAATACTCTCTTTTCTCAGGGTTCAGGGGATGTAAAATACCACTTGGGAATGTATCACCGAAGGATTAACCGTGTCACTGACAGGACCATCACTCTTTCACTGGTTGCAAATCCTTCTCACTTGGAGGCAGCTGATCCTGTTGTTCAAGGCAAAACAAAGGCAGAACAGTTTTATTGTGGAGACACTGAAGGGAAGAAAGTAAGCTGGCATATATGAGATAGCTTCTCCTTTGCTCTTTTCTTTGCTGTTTTATGCATGTGAGTGTCCAAAGGAAGAGGTTCTTTTTTCTTTTGTTTTTACAGTATAAACTGTTGTGAGTGCTTCCTTTTTCAGCCACTCTGACACCTAATGCTCCAAAATTATTAACACGTCTTTAATTTGTTCTGGTCTAAAAAGGTGATGTCAATCCTTTTGCACGGAGATGCTGCTTTTGCTGGCCAAGGGATCGTTTACGAGACTTTCCATTTGAGTGACCTGCCTTCCTATACAACACATGGGACAGTTCATGTGGTGGTGAACAACCAGGTAAAATACGTATTCTTTTGTTGCCATGTCAGATTCTCTAACTTACTTTTCTATTATAAATTTTACCAAGAACAAACAACAGATTAGGAGCTCCTTTGGTTTCATGTTGTTTGCATTCTTAGTGGAACTTTAAAGATGGTGTTTTGGTTAAGTTTATTTACCTTTAAGTGATTGAAGAGTTGAGAGAGAATAAAAACCGAAGCAAATTCAACTCAGTGTTAAACTTGTCAGATGAAGACTGATTTCCTGATGGTTACCCAAGAATTTGGAGTGTCCGAGTCCAACTCACGTTTCTTGCTTTCTGGTTTGACAGGGAATTTTAATGCCACTGATTGTGAAACTAAGTGATGGATCTGCACATTGCACTGCTTTTATGAGCTTCTGATGATATTAATGGCTAATGAAAACCTCTTGAAGGGGATAATAATAGTTGTTTGTTTTTGCCAGAGCAATTTGGGGGGATGGAACTTCTTATGGAATAGGGAGACTACTGTGTTTAGCAATTAACAGCCGCTGCTATCTGAAACTTAGGTATAAAATAAAGGTCTTACATCTTGTACTGCAAAACTCTGTAATTCCTTTTCTTGTCTTTCCTTGGTGAGACCCTCATTGTTATAATGTGCCTTTGCATGGTAGTCCTTGAGAAACTTCCCTTCAGTTCTATCTTGACAGTTCTGTTTATTCCTGTAGGTGAAAGGCCTTTTGGAACAGGAAAGCAGTGGTCTTGGGCTTCTCTAGGTTAACCTACAGCCCCCCTGGAAAGATTGTAGGAAAGAGCAGCTTTAGGGTTCTAGGACATTCATTGCTGTTTGAATCAGAATGAAGAGTTGCACAAACAAGGGTGAATGCCAAATTGCTAGTCTTGGGAAACTGCAAGTATAGAACTAGGAACAAAGAATAGAGCATACTTTGATTAGCTTTAACTCACCAGAACAAAAGAGGATCCTGGACATTGTGAGGGAAGAAGAAGAAGAAGAAGAAAGATATTGTTCAGAAGTACTTGACCTTAGCTTGATTGAATCATTATCTGGGAAGCCTACTCTTGATCGGTTTGGACATGACCAGGAGAACTGATAATATGGCTGATCGACCAGATGTCTCCTGGAGATAAGCTTGTCACATCTAGTCATTCTGCAATGCACCCCAATGTAAATAAGGCTAGTTTAATTTTTTCCTTTTCCAGAAAGAATTTCTGGAATTTCTTTTTTTAGAACTGTCAACAAAATTAAACTTTTCACAGAATACATCTCTTGACTCTTGGGACTCAGCCTGAGTACTCTTTTCATCTTCTGACTGTTCTTTCCAGAATCAGGATTGGAGAAATTACCTTTTAAAATCCATGCCTCATACTAAAGTCTCCGTATTTTTACATATACACATCATCCTCAGTAAGGAATATTCTGCAAAAGTGGTTTAGAAACACCTTCCTGACTCCTTCAGTATTTAACTAACTTTCCCATTTATCACCTAAAGAATTTTGAATCAATGATGATGTATTAAGTCCTCCTATAGTTTGTATTAACTTTATGGTTATTTTTTTTAAATGGCTTCTATCGTCATCTCAGATTGGATTCACTACCGATCCTCGTATGGCCCGTTCTTCTCCATACCCAACAGACGTGGCTCGTGTGGTTAATGCACCCATTTTCCATGTCAATGCTGATGATCCGGAGGCTGTGGTGTATGTGTGCAATGTGGCAGCTGAATGGCGAAGTACTTTCCACAAAGATGTAGTGGTGGATCTGGTAGGTAGTACTGATTCTTCTGACATACTGATAAACTTAGTTGGAACTATATAATGGGTTATTGAAGAAATTTACAAAAAAACATAGGTATCTTGTGGTATACATGCTGAAAATTATCATAAGTAAATGATAATAAATGTCCCTTGGTGGTTTAATGTTTTTAATGATTAAGGAATACTTTGAATGATAGAGGTGTGTATGTGATGAAAAACTAGAACAAATTGATGAATTTGTGTGCCTTGGTAATATGTTTGCTAAAGATGGGAGATGATTGGAGAAATTTTAACATGAGCAAATGCTAGCAGAAAGATGGTGGGTACTATTTTGCTAAAGGCAGAAAAAATAGATATGTGCATGCTTCTACAGACTTTATTATATAGAAATGAGAGGTGGCTATGTCAAGAGAAAATTGAAAGTGAGTTGAATAGAGTGGGAATGCAGGACTTAAGAAATGTGTGTGGCAAAACCAGAAGAGATAACTCTAGAATGAATTACCTCTAAATGAATTCATAAGTGACTGATTAGTAGAAAAGAAATATGCTAAAATGGCTTGGTCACATAGAATGCATGAGGATCAAATTGCAGAATAAATGTACAGCGGAAGAATGAATGGGTTGAGAGGAACACAAAGAAATTTGTGATTGGATGCAGTTGATGAGATCCTCAATAAGAAGAGATAAGTTTAAAGAGCAAAAATCAGAGTGTGAAGTGGTATACAGACATTTATTTTATTTTATTTTATTTATTTTATATCCCGCCTTTATTATTTTTTTTATAAATAACTCAAGGCAGCGAACATACCAAATACTCCTTCCTCCTCCTATTTTCCCCACAACAACAACCCTGTGAGGTGAGTTGGGCTGAGAGAGAGTGACTGGCCCAAAGTCACCCAGCTGGCTTTCATGCCTAAGGCGGGACTAGAACTCTCCATCTCCTGGTTTGCCATTGGCTCCTTCCTAGGGCTGAGAGACAGGGACTGGCCCAAGGTCACCCAGCCGGCTTTCGTGCCTAAGGCGGGGCTAGAACTCTTAGTCTCCTGGTTTCTAGCCCGTTGCCTTAACCACTAGACCAGGACAGAAAAGTATGGAGAAGTGAGTGATTTGCTAAAACCTAGATTAACTATGTTTCCTTTTCTTATTTATGCCTTTAATTCCTTTGGCATAATGTTTCTTACTCCCTTGTGCACTTCACCTAATGTTGCTTAATCCAAAGGAGAATAGTGTAAGTGGTATTTATGTTTGTGTGTATGTAGTTTTAAGCCAGCTTTTAGAACTAGACCCTCCCATAGTGATATGCTAAAACAATACAAATTACAGGTCACTGCCTCAGGAGAGATATCTAGAATCAATCAGAGGTAGCCTTGAACAGGCCAAATGGCAGGGCTGAAGGACTGATGTATTGGTTGATTGGAAGGGAATCACACGGAAGACCTTTACTGAGAGAACACTGTTCCTAGTGTACCTGTAGTGTGGGAAATTGAGGAAGAATTGAAGATTGAGTGGAGCAGAAGATTCCTGTTTTTTCACAATCTCCTCCATGTTATAGTTGGGAGTCTGCATAAATCAATGGTATTTATGTTAGTAAATAAATAAATAAATAGCTTGCCCCGCTCAGCTATATCCACCATTCCTTTGAGGAGCATTTTCAAAGGGCTTTGTGGAATGGTGGAAAGAGATTATGTAAAATGTAAAATCTTCCAAAGCTAGAAGGTTTTTCTTCTGTGATAACATTTCAGAGAATCTTGCTTTCCATTTTTGCTAATTCGTCATCACTTTACACCATGCCTGTCTTCAATCAAACATTTCCCTACAATTATTGAGTTTGAAAACTTTTTCTTAATTTGGGAAGTTGAATTGTTTAGGTCAAGAATGAGTATATGGGATTTTTCTCCCTTTCAAACATGCTAGGTGTGCTACAGGCGAAATGGGCACAATGAGATGGATGAGCCAATGTTCACTCAGCCATTGATGTACAAGCAGATCCGAAAACAGAAGCCTGTGCTACAGAAGTATGCTGAGACACTGATTTCACAAGGGGTAGTAAATCAGCCAGAATATGAGGTACTTTCATTTATGGTTTAGCAGTCAATCTGTAGCTCAGCCATGCTTTAGACATTTTTCTCCTCCTCTTCTTCCTCCTCTATTTTTTTTATGAATAAACTGGGAAGGGGGTCAGTTGGGGTCAAAAGTGCAAACTAATAATCACAAGAGTAGTTCCATAAAATAGCTTGATCCTACTGTAATACATCAACTATCACTGTTCCAGGCTTTGTTCAAGGAATAATAGCAGCATCTCAAATATATACTAGAAGGGAAGAAAGCTAATGTGGTATGAAGAGCAAATTGAAGACTCCTGGTGACCTCGTGGAGATGTCCATGTAGTAGGCAACAATATGGAAATGATTGCTATTGCCTGCAGACAGGGTTTTTTTTAAAAAAAAATATATTTTTTCAATTTTGATCTATACCCCTGGAAGTTCCTGGTGATCTCCTGTCTAACTGCTAAGCAGGTCTGACCCTGCTTTTCAAGATCATCTTAACTCAGATAAAACCAGTTGAAGAAACAGTCCACTAATTGAGGAGGAGGATGTAATTGTGAGCAAAGTATTACTCCTCTAGCTTGTGTCCTCCATTTTGGGATTGCTTGTGCAATTGCTTTTTGACTAACAGTCTTAGGAACTCTCCTCTTGGAAGCTCTTGTTCTCTTGTTTATTTAGACATTCCTTCACTTTTTTCTGTAAATTGCCCTGTTCTCTTGCCATGTCAGACACACCTTTTTCTATCTGGAAAGATAATCAGTAACATGGATTAGTGTAATGGCATGTGGGAAAGACCTTGGGAGACTGAGCGGAAGAGATGCTGCCAAAGGAACGGTCAGAGATAGCCCACAGCTGGATAGTGGATGGGGCAAGATGCTCAGAAGAGACCCTCCCTAGTTTCTCAGGCTGTAAAGGAGACGGGACAGAGAATTGTACTTTCAGACTTGCAAGATTCTGTCAATGTAGCTTTACAATAAAATACAGTTAGCTTATCTGGTTGTGTTTCCTATCTAGTTTGCCCCGCAAGGCCAACAGTTAGTCAGTGGGCAACTTGATATTCCTCATCCCATTATTGTACCTATCATTTCAGAATTTCAGAGACTTTTGACATTTGATATATATTACAATACATGGCATAATACAGGAACATTCAGGACACAGCCAGGATTAGTCAATAGTCTCTCATTTTCCTATGGCAACTGGTACTGTTTCTCTGATATTGTGTATCTTATTGAAACTTGTTTAATCAGATATATGCCACTGTGTATATGAAATGGCTTGTTATATAATGATTATCCCTTTCAGAAAGCCAACTGTGCTGGCTTTGGAAACAGCTTTTCATAAACAGAGACCTGTTTGCCCCAGCAGAAGCTCTGACTTTATTATAGAGAAAATAGAGACTGATACTCCCAGCCCAGTAGATAAATTATAATGATTTGCTACTATCAATTTTGCTTGAGATACATGTTATAATTCTAAGGCAGCATTTATTTAGACTAAACTGTTGGTAATGTTTGTCCTCGGGCTCACCTCTACATTATGCTCCTTTTGCATTTCAGGAGGAAATTTCCAAGTATGATAAAATCTGTGAAGAGGCTCATGCCAGATCCAAGGATGAAAAAATCCTTCACATCAAGCATTGGTTAGACTCACCATGGCCTGGTAAGTTACTGTCTGCTTGATAATGGCCATGGTTAAAAAATAGTTCTTAGCCAATAGATTACCCTAGCAGTTTCTGGCACAGAAATGAGTTGTACTTGCCTAGAATGTCTAGTTCTGAAAATTCAGTACAAGGGTCATAGGATGTAGTAAGCATTATTAATAAACAAAATGTGCCTGTATTAAACTAAGAGGTACTTGATGAAGAACTTTTGTTCTCACAAATGCTCTGGCAGGACGATCCAGTAGTTTAATTGGACAGGGTTTATTTGCCAAATGTCTTCTCAAAAAAATTGGCAGTTAAGGACATCTTTTTAAAGTAAATGTTCTAGTAGCTAGAGCTTGCTCCTCCTGTGTATGTCTGCCTTGCCTCTTTTTATGTCCTCTTCTTAAAATTCCAGGTTTCTTCACCCTGGATGGCCAACCTCGGAGCATGACTTGTCCTTCTACTGGCTTGAATGAAGAAGATTTGGTCCATATAGGAAAGGTGGCCAGCTCAGTTCCTGTTGAAAGTTTTACCATTCATGGGGGTATGGTTTTCTATATATATTTTTCCCTTGAGTTTCACTTTTTAAAGATTGCATTAGAAAATACAATGTCTTACTTGTATGGTGGGCTCTTTTGCAAAGTTTCCTTGAAGCCTCTTTTAGATAGATGTTCAGAACTGATGGAACCATCAGTACTTTGCTTCTCTGTTGCCTGTTTTAATGATTGTTAACAGGATTCCATGTATAATATATCCTAGTCCATTTGGGCCTACCTCATAGCCAGTCCAAATTGTCAGCAAATTCAGATGAAAAGAGATTCTGCTTCAGGACTTAGTCTTTCAGTTTTGCTCTTTTTCTACATTTTATGTTTGTGCTTTGATTTATAACAGCCTTACCTGAGCACCCTCTAGGCACGTGGATTTCAGCTCCCAGAATTCCACAGCCAGCATGGTCACTGCTGAGGATTCTGGAATTGTAGTACTTACATCTGAAGGGTACTCAGGTTATGGAAGTGATCTATGATGCAATATTCTTCACTGTGTCTTACCTGAAGCAACAGACTTTCAAAGGATCTGTAAACACATCTATACATTTTGGAAAAGGCTACCATAAGGTTTTCAAGCAGACTGAAGACAATTGTTTTTCTCTGAAGGTTTAAGTAGGATTCTAAAAACGCGGGGAGAGATGGTTGCCAATAGGACTGTAGACTGGGCCTTAGCAGAGTATATGGCATTTGGCTCTCTTCTTAAAGAAGGAATCCATATTCGACTGAGTGGACAAGATGTTGAAAGAGGAACATTCAGGTAAAGTATTTTGACTGTACATGGACAGTCTTTCTTTTACCAATACAGAGCTTTAGTGAAAATCCATAAAATTTGGGGGCAAATGCAAAATACCAGTGTAACATTATGCTAGGCTTAGGCCATAATAGTGAGCAGCCAGATCATTTTGCATCTCCCTTCTAGGGCCTATAGTAGGAAGGACATCAAATCAAGCCAATGAGAATGCCGCCCTATATTTGGGGATTGGAATTTGACTTAGGTATCTAGCAGGTCTAAGGAGAGTGAACAAATTGGTCAGGAATATATCTTTGGAAAGATATGCCTGGACTAATTGGGTATCAGTACCCAAATGTGCAACGTTGAGTTAATGAAAATCCAGAAGTTCCATTTTTTTGCCTATTGCTTTAGGCCAGGATGACACAAAGTTGTCAGTAAGGATCCAAGTTATCAGACCTACAGGGGCAAAGTCTATTTTGGCCCAATACGTGAAGGTGTATAATCAGGAATTAATCTCAATCCTATTGATGCTCGCTTCACTGCAAACAACCGTGTTTGAGACACAGCAGGAGACTTGGAATATGTCTAAACTCTTTCTAGAGGACCAAAGGAATTGCATGGGTTGTGCTCTAACTTTAACTGAGTACACTTGGTGTGCAGCTGGGATGAATCAAGCCCCCTTAGTAATGATTGCAATGTGACTGTGGCATGAAAAACTATGCTTAAGTATTTAAACAACCTGCTCAATAGGAAGATTATTTAGAGTCCAAACATGATGGCATTTCACAAAGACCATCACCTTGGTCTTGTTGTAATTGATTTCCAGAGCTTCAGAAACACAATAATTGGCCAACACTTGCAGTGCCCTTCTTAGGCCCATCAGGGAAAGTAACGCTGCATCATTCGCATATAATAGGATTGAAATATGTTTCTTGGCTAGTTTTGGTGGGTGATGAGAGAGGTCATTCATCATGGCAACTAGTGCATTAATATAGTAATTAAACAGCAATGGGGCAAGAATGCAGCCTTGTCTGAGTCCTCTATTAACAGGGGTCTCACTGATATAGTGTCCTTTGGAGCTTTATCTAACTTTTATGGTGGCTTTATTATAGAGATTATAGATTAGTAGTAGCAGCCTTCTGTCTATGGAAGAGTTTTGTAATTTGCACTACAGGTTGGGCCTAGGAATCAGATTCAAAGCTGCTTTGAAGTCTATGAAAGCTGCATAGAGTGAAGCCCGTGGTGCAGAGGAGTACTTTTCTGCCAGGGATTTGAATAACATTTTCACCTGTATTCTTCTTCAGCCATCGGCACCATGTCTTGCATGATCAGAACGTTGACAAGAGAACCTGTATTCCCATGAATCATCTGTGGCCAAATCAAGCTCCTTACACCGTCTGCAATAGTTCTCTTTCAGAATACGGAGTCCTAGGTATGTCCTTTCCCTACTAAGACTTAAGGGAGTTAAACTAAACTGTTGATTTTTAAGTCTATCTGCCACTGATAATCTTCTCCTCCAAAAACATGTTTTCCATTTGTATCACTGCAGGATTTGAGCTAGGCTTTGCTATGGCCAGTCCCAATGCTTTGGTGGTATGGGAAGCTCAATTTGGCGACTTCCACAATACAGCTCAGTGTATAATTGACCAGTTCATCTGCTCTGGGCAGGCCAAGTGGGTGAGGCAAAATGGCATTGTACTACTACTTCCCCATGGCATGGAGGGCATGGTAAGGAAGCATTTGTGTTGTTAATAATTCACCATTTACCTGCCTGGTAGATTTAGACTTAAAATCTGTATTTAGACTGTGCTAGATTAGATCCTACATAGAGACCATTTGCCCCACAGTGAAAGTTTTTCCATAGGTTGAGGTTGCCAAATCCATTAAAGGTGGTGTCTGCATAACAAAATTGAAAATGAGAAGTAATATTAACTTTTGTTCCAATATCAGAGCACGTTCTAATGGTACATTGGAAAAATGCATACTAGTTTATACTAGAATTTGGGATTTTGAATTCAGATTGATTTCATTATTGCTTGTTTGTTTATTATTTTTTACACCTACCTTTTCTCTGAGTGTCTCAAGGCATCATATATTGGCTGACTCTTCATTTTATCTTAACAACAAGAACCTAGCAAGATAGGGCAAGCTGAGGGAGAATACAGGTAGTCCTCACTTAACGACCACAACTGGAACCAGAATTTTGGTTGCTAAGCAAATCGGTCATTAAGCGAATCTGACCTGATCTTACAACCTTTTTTGTGGCGGTCGTTAAGCAAATCACCGTGGGCATTAAGCGAACCACGTGGGTATTAAGCGAATCATGCTGTTCCCCATTGATTTTTCTTGCCAGAAGCCGGCTGGGAAGATCGAAAATGGTGATCACGTGATGCTGCAATGGTCATAAGTCATAAGTGTGAGAACAGGTTGCCAAGTGCCCAAATTGTGATCACGTGACTACAGGGACACTGCAACGGTCATAAGTGTGAGGACCGGTTGTAAGTCGGTTTTTTCAGCACCGTCATAAGTCCAAACCATCACTAAATGAATGGTTATTTAGTGAGGACTGCCTGTAACTGGCCCAAAGAAATCCAGCTAATTCCATTATCAAGAGGGGAATTGAACATGGCTCTCCCTGCTTCCAATCCAGTATTCTAACCACTGCCCCACAGCAGCTTTTCTAGAAGAAATGCTCACTTTTGCCACATGCTCAGTGTGGCCTCCTTTAGCCAAGGAGAAGCTATTCCTCTTGAAAGTACCCTTGTCTGTTTGCAGGGCCCTGAACATTCTTCTGCTCGACCAGAACGATTCCTGCAAATGTGCAATGACGATCCAGATGTCTTCCCGGTGAGTTGGCTGAGTCCAGGTGGGCCACAACTTTCTTCTGTCCACATGCCCCCTAGCCACATTTCTAAGAGGGCCGAGAAGGGTTTCTGGAAAAAATCAGTATCAGCTTGTTGTTGTAGACTGAGTGGCTCCTCAGTGTGTCCCTGAACTCTCCGTAATCATCCCAATGCTTTACTTCAGGGCGGGCAGCCTGAGATATCAAGGATGTACGCTGCCCCCCATCCACCCCCAACCTCTTTAAAAAGTGCCACAGATTCCTAGCATTTTGAGATGGGTGATACAATAACTGCAAAGATAGTGCTTACAAGGAAAAAAAATCCTCCCCAAAATATCTGGCCTACCCTAATTTTGATCTCACCCCACCCTGTTTAAGTCATCCCGTGCTTCCCCCCACCTTTTTCCCCCTTCCCCAGTCCCAGAGATGTGTGCTAGAAATTTCACAGTTGATTTTCAGGTTCTTTGACCACTTTGGCTATGCATGCAATTCCTATCTTTCTGAACTCCGTCATCATTTTCCTACAGAAACTGGATGACTTTGATGTGCGCCAGCTGTACGACTGCAATTGGATTGTCGTGAACTGCTCCACCCCAGCAAGCTTTTTCCACGTTGTGCGGAGGCAGATACTTCTCCCCTTCCGGAAACCAGTCAGTATGAAGAACGGCTTCCTTACATGTGTTCTCCCTTCCCCCAATCTAGCTTTCTAGCTCTAATTAGACCCTGAAGTCAAGTAGAGAGCAGTACATGATAAATGGTGAAATAATTCTGAAGTTATCACTAGTCAAGGAAAAACACACTGCCGGATGGGGGGACTGTAACCGAAGCGTAATTTGCAAAGAGCCTGTTTTGCTTGGTGGATTCTGATTATCGTGCAAGTTCTGTTCCTTGGTATTTTTACAGCACCCTGTTCACCACCTGGAGTTCTCTCTCCAAGAAAAGCCAGTGGCAAATGATTTCACTTCCTCATTGAACCTCATGCCATACACATATTCTTGTCTTGGAAAGGTTGATTAGCTAGTTACAGATGATGTGCTTTACTGAATATTAATATCCTGTTTTTCAGGCAAATGATTTTAAATTGTACCTTACAAAAGGTTGTAACCCAATGACCCTGGAGCCCTTGTTTTTCTGGCTGATGAAAAATACTTTTTTTTCCCAGCTATATAATATCAGAGCTGTTGAACAGAGTGGCAGATATGAAGGGAGTATCAAATACAGGTAGTCCTCACTTAACAACCTTAATTGGGACCAAAATTTCTGCCACTAAGTGATGCAGTCATTAGGCGAAACATCACGTGACCACACCACTTAGTGATGGCAGTTTCAGTAGTCCCGGTTGTGGTTGTTAGGCCAGGACCACACCGTTGTTAGGCCAGGATCTCACACTTCTGCCCTGCCGCGCTTCCCTCCATTTCAACTCTCCCCACCCACCTGTCTATCCCCCATCTCTGCCCTTTTGACCGCCCTTTGCTCCGCTGCCCCGCCACCCTGCTTCCTTGTGCTCCCCCTGCCCCCTGCCGCCCCCACCACCCTGCGCTCTGCCCTGCACCAGCTGACCTTCGCCATTTTCTTCCTCCCGCTGCTGACAAGGCGCACCAGCAGCGGCCAGCAGCTGCCCCGCGAAGGGCCAGGCCGGGTGCATCTTGTCAGCAGCGGAAGGAAGATGTGAAGGTCAGCTGGGGCGGCAGGGGCAGCAGAGCGCAGGGCAGCCAAAAGGACAGAGATGTGGGGGAGATAAGCAGGTTGGGGGAGTTGAAGTACACGCTGCGGTTGTAAATGAGGGTGGGCTGCCAAGCACCCAAATTTTGATCACATGACTGTGGGGGCACTGCAATGGCCGTAACTTTGAGGACCGTCGTAAATTTGAATGGTTGCTGAACAAATGGTCGTTAAGCAAGGACTACCTGTACTGCGTTAGCAGATTGGGGCAGCTAGAATGGATCCAGTCCAGCATCCTGATTCCTGTGGCCCTTAATCCAGTGCTTGTGGAAAGCCAAGAAACAGACTTAAGACTGTAGCCCCCCCTCATGGTTACCCCCTTTGGCATCCAGGTTTATAGCTTCTGAAGATGGGAAGCCTGCATAGCCACTACAGCTGCTGCTAGATGAATCCTCCGTTATTGTATTTTAAAGCCATCTCAGCCAGATTCCATCACTCACCTGAACCCATGAAATCTGCTGGCATTCCTTCTATTCCTACCTTCTTGAGGCTTTCTTGCTTCAGAGCAATGTCTTTACTTTGCTAGTCCAAGTATGTTACCATTCCAAAAGCTGAACCACGGATCCAAAATAATTTAGGATCTCTGTAGCATCCCAGCAGGTGCGCACTTTGGATTTCACTCTAGCACCGTTGGTAGTCTTATAAGAGATTAGGGATTACAAATCAAACATTTTCATGGTATCCCTAAAAATATTGTTACCGAAGGGAGCACTTTGATTGTTTTGCATTCAGGCTAAATGTCTTACTGATGAGTATGAAAATTAATTGATCCTGGTGTATAGCATCATCTTATTGTGCACTTTGTATTCCTCTTTGGTCAATGCTCTCCTAGTAACTTCAGGTGCAGTTCTGATGATTTACAAAAGCAAAACCTTTGAATAACTAAATTTGGATTATTGGTCTTTCATTAAATTCTGAACACTTCGGTACTTACACCTCAATACTAATTTGGGGTTGTCCCCTGGCCCCCTCTCTCCCTCCCTCCCTCCCTCTCTCTCTCTTTTAGCTGATAGTCTTCACTCCAAAGTCACTGTTGCGTCACCCCGAAGCTCGGTCCAGCTTTGATGAAATGCTGCCAGGTACAACAGGCTTGGGATTGGGGTTAGGGAGGAATGTCTTCTCTTGTAGGAAGGAATACATGACTGAATAGTTAGGCGAGGACATAGTAAGCATGACATGGAGCAGCTACGTCCCTATTAAAACCTGAGCTATTTTTTCCTGTTTCTAAAGAAAGAAAGCTTCACTGATAGTTTTTAAGCTTTAGCGTCAAATCTGTTCCCAGACTCCTATAACCCGGGCAATGTATGGAACTAGAAAAATAGTTGAAAGAGCTTCTTTTTTTAAAAAAAAATAAATCACCCTTAGGGGACTATTAAAGGGATTTGCTCCCTTTAAAACCCCCATATTTTGCTAAGTGCCAGACCTCATAATGGGTTTTTATCTGAGCTTGTTAGGTGAATACTGGATAATTTCCTAACAAACACTTGAAAATGTTACCAGAATTATTTATGATAACAATCCAATAACACATTTGCTTGATCCACTGGGATTTTATTCTCTGGTATTGCTGAGATCTAGTCATGTGTGGGACTCTCCTTCAATCTTATAGTTTGTCAGCCATGAGTCCCAATTAGCCTCCTGACCTATACCAATTTGCAGCTCTGGAAATTCAACACAAGGCCACAATGGCAACTCTGCCTGCCAGCCTTCCTCAAGACTGGTTAACCTTCGTAGGAGTAGGGGCAGTTTTGGATTTCTGGGTCTTCTGTGCTAGGAGAAATCATCACCATCTCTAAACAATACCCAGGGAAGGGGGCGTATGCAGCAAAACAGTTGGGGATCTCATTTGCCTCTGACTCAGGGGCTTGGAACCTTGGTTTAAGGGGATGAATTTTGTGATTTTGCTCCTCCAAGGGGCAGCGTAGCACTTGTCTTTTTACTTGGAGTTTCCTGTGAAGAAAGACATGAGCAGGAATTAGTTCTCCGTTGCTGCCCCAGTACTCCAAATAATAACTTCTAATTAATCTTGATTTTTGTAAAACCGCATGGCATCAAAGAATAGTCTGGTTTCTGTCAACCAAATCAGTTCTTTATGGAAAAGATACTCTGCCGTTAATTCTGTCCTTGGTAAGCTTAAGTAACTGCTTATGGCTTCCTGATTTGCCCACATATCCATATTTGTCCCCTTTGTCTTTTTCCTCAGTCTTCAGTTGTGGTTTATAAGCTCCTTGGAGCAGATTTTACCATGCACGCTGATGTATAATGAAAATTAATAACCTGCACTGCATTCCAGGCACCCATTTCCACCGTATCATCCCAGACGCTAGTCTGGCAGCACAGAATCCAGAACAGGTCAAACGAGTTCTCTTCTGCACTGGCAAAGTCTATTATGAACTTACTCGAGAACGGAAGACACGGAATATGGAAGCAGATGTGGCCATCACGAGGGTAGAGCAGGTAGAGCCTTTGTGGGAATTGTATTGGTGACTTACAAAACTAGGCCGCCTGGGTGCTTTTTGAGGTCTGAACAATAAGTATTTCAAAACTCAATAGAATTTTAGGAAGAGGAAGCTAAAGAATTCCAAACGGCTATTCCAAAATTCTATAGCTGGATGACTGAGTATTCCACTGGCAAAAGTAAAATTTAACAAGCTTTGTTCAGTGGACTACAGTTCTGAAGTCAGGGGTTTTTTGCAACACTTTTCAGGTTTCTGACAGACAGCTGGTTCTGAAAAGAATGCTAAAAGGTTTGTGCAGCAAATATCTCAGTAGGTCTTACGGATTTACTCTTCACTCCTCCTAGCACATGAGCCAAGATGGAGGTTAAAGTGTGAGTGATCTGACTTTGCCTGCAGGGTATTGGGATTAGGCCCAATTTATTGCTAAATGAAAGTCCTTTCTTGGCCTTAAAAACTTCTTAAATTTCAGATATATTGCTGAGCCTTTTTTTTTTCCTTTTTAAGAAAAATGTCTGCTTAACTGTATAAATGTCTTATGGATTAAGTGCTTGTTTTTCCATTTCCCCAAACGGAGCTTGTGAACCAGATTGACTTTTTTGTTTTCCTACTGCAATTTGTTTATACGGTAGAAGGCTGAAAATCATTTGTAATAAACCCAAGGCCTTTTGTTTCTAGCTGTCACCGTTCCCTTTTGACCTCCTGCTGAAGGAATTCCATAAATACCCCAATGCAGACCTAGTTTGGTGTCAGGAAGAACACAAAAACCAAGGATATTACGATTATGTGAAGCCTAGACTCCGCACAACCATTGACCGTGCAAAGCCAGTGTGGTAAGTGGTGTCTTCTGGTGCTCTCATGGAGGGACAAGGTTTATATACAGGTAGTCCTCGCTTAATGACCACAACTGGGACCGGAATTTTGGTTGCTAAGTGAAACGATCATTAAGCGAATCCGGCCCGATTTTATGACCTTTTTTCCAGTGGTCGTTAAGCAAGTCACTGCAGGCGTTAAGCGTGTGGTTGTTAAGTGGTTCCCCATTGATTTTGCTTGCCAGAAGCTGGCCAGGAAGGTTGAAAAAGGCGATCACGTGACCCTGGGATGCTGCAACGGTCATAAACGTGAACCGGTTGCCAAACACCCAAGTGGTGATCACATGACCGCAGGGATGCTGTGACGGTCGTAAGTGTGAGGACCGGCCGTAAACCATTTTTTTCAGCACCATTGTAAGTCCAAACTGTCACTAAACAAATGGTTGTTAAGCAAGGACTACCTGTAGTTGCTCTGGCATAGTCAGTCCAATTCCACTGAGGGCACAGGAAAGGTCCACTCTAGAAAAAGAGGAAAAGGAGCAACAGGGCTGACTCAGAGGGACTCAGGAGCCTAGCCCTTACTTTTGGGCACCAGACTCAAGAGGGGAGAAGCGTAAAGCAGCAGCCCCCCAAATTCTGTACGTGCCAGTCGATGAGCACGAGCAGCAATTGCAGGTAAGCATTTGTGCTTCTGCTTTTCTCCCTCCAGGTACGCTGGCCGAGAACCTGCTTCTGCCCCGGCGACAGGCAACAAGAAAACCCACTTGACCGAACTGCAGCGCTTCCTGGACACTGCCTTCAACCTCGACTCTTTCAAGGGCTTGTCTTAGATACACTTGGACCTGGTTCTCTCCCAGCACCCTGTGTTTGTGGTGTTCCTCTCACTTCCTTTCTGTGTCCTTAACTATAGACCTTGTAAACTAACTTAAGGAGTCTGTTATTAACCTCTCCTTGCTGTTAAAGAAGTGCCCCATCAACAATCCCTGTCTGGATATTTGTGTTAAGTCTCCTGAGTGTTGCTGCAGCTCACCTCTTCCGGAGCAGCGTGGGTTCACTCCTGCACAAACCCCTGGAGCTATCCTGCTCCACTGCTCCAGGGGGAGAGCTTTGAAGGGACTAATATTTGCCTTCCAAAGGAATCTCCGTGGTGGAAGCTCTGGTGGCTTTCAATTAATGCCTGACTCTTGCTTTTAATCCCAAAATGAATCTGGAGCTGGCCCTGCTTTTGGGCCCAGCGAGTAGCGAGACAAATTATGGTTTTCACCCCCCTTTCTGCTCAAGATGCGTTTGATCTGATATAACGCTTGAATTGGGTGACAATACCCCCTTTCCTTAAGCACCACACCTCTGGCACTGAAAATCCCAGGCTAACAGCCTGTTCTACTGCTGCCATTTAGCAACTAGCATCGTCTTTACTCAACATACAGACATGCCTCCTTGAGGGACTTTTTGTGGAAGCCTTGCTTTTTTTCAGGAAGGAAGCAGAGTCATCCGCAAGGCACAGGCTTGGTTTCTTGTTTTACCAAATTGTAACCCTTACTAATTCAAATCACATCCTGGAGGAGGACCTGTTGGATATTGGAATCTAACACCCTTTTTTACATAGTTGTCATAACCATAACTAGATGGGCCTTCAGCTTCGCTTAGCTTTCGGCTCTGATTCTGTATCTAGAAAAGAGTACACCTAAAAATTATGAAAATTCATTGGGTCCCAATGTCCCTTCTAAGAAAACTTATAGATGCTTAGCTCTTCTCTTTGCTCTGTAATTCTATATCACCAGTAAAAGTTGCTTCATTAGAGATTCTGTTCTGTCTCTTGAGCAGAAAGACAATATTTTTTCCCCTCTCAGTGTATATTCACACCACCCATTTTTCCCTGAATTTCAGGCAAAGGTGGTCAACCTTTGTTTTACACTCATTTAATTTGGGGGGTATAATTCTTTCACAGCATTTGCTGGAAGGTTTAGCAATGTTTTAAGAAGTACTTGTGTATATGGAAATGACAGATTTAAAAAGTCTGAAAATCTACCTTTTGCCCATATAATACTTTGATTTGAAGAAACCTGGATCATAACTTGCGTCATGCTATTGATATACAGCCACAAGTAATTTTTCAGTCATGGTTTCCATCATGCATAAGGTTTTCTGTGCATACAGATACATGGGTCAATAGGTTATACACACACACTGTTAGTTGCTGAAATACCACTTAACCTACGTTATCTTAGTATTATGGGCATAAACTCTTAGCAGAGCTTAGATTGTGTGCACTTTTGATTGGAGAAACAACTCATATTGACTTTTCACTGTACAATTAATGCCATTGGTCATTGCCATTTCACTTCTGATGAGTGAAATCAGTTACCCTTGAGGGCTTAAAACAAAGAAGTTGGGAGGTAGTTCCAAACATCCATTCTGTGAGTGTCTCCCATTTGCTTTGTCCTTGTCTTATGCCTTTGGGAGGTTCCCCAGGCATTGAGTTTCCTTGGCTTTCTCAGCGCATACTTTACTATCTAAAGCAATATTCTTAAGGTAGTAGTGTTCTAAGAGCACTGAAAGGATCCCACCTAAACCTGAAAGTTTCTACTTCTTAATTGAAGCACACAATCGAAAATTTAGATTGGCTTTACTTGTGCCGACCTTCCCCCTCATCCACCTGAAGTCCAGAGCTCAAGAACCATCACTGTTCAACGCATATCAAGCACGCATATCTCTTGTGGCAGGGACTGCTGCTGCTGTCCAGCTCCTTTTATCCATCCAAGAACCAGTGGCTGCCTCCAGGTAAAATGTACCTCAGTGCTTTGGCTGAGGAGAACGGCAGAAGACTTCCTTGGCCAAGGGTGTTCAAGTAATAAAACCCTGAATCCAGTAGTACCTACTTTGGACTTGAAATACAGCACATGCAGTTTTGCTTTTTCTTCTATGTATGACCAGGTTCTGTGTCACTCTCCTGAGCTTCTAAACGGCACGGTCCTATGCTACGTCAGCGTTCCATACCTCCCCAAATACACACATATACAAAGGCTGCACAAGCCTTGAAAATCATTTGGAAGAAATGCCTCAGTTCTTGCACAAGCACAATACCTCGCTGCTGCTTGTTAAACCCTCATGTCTTTTTCAAGCTTCCACATATAAGCTTGAAACAAAGATGTGGCCTCTGGAAGAGAAGCATTACCCTCAACGAGTTGGACGTGCCTTTTTCAAGCCTGCATAGACCCCTGAAAAAAAGATAGGCAATGTTAAGGAGTAGCAGAGAAGAGCTGTGTCCTTGCCAGTTCCAGAGCACTTCTGAATCATTGTCAGACCATGCACAGCCCAGAGAGAGCAATAGATCCCTGGTTGCTGCCTTCAGTGTGATGTGTTCAATGTGGGTTCCATCTGGTTACATTCTGGGCATGGCCCAAAAGTGCAGCTTCTGTCATGCCACCTCTTGTGTGTGCTGCCAGCCATACTGAAAGAGTGAGCCATCTTATGAGTAAAGACTGAATGTATTTGTGCTGCTTTGCTAGTGGAAACAGCACATTCCAAACAATTCCCGCCATTGAGACAGGTTTTCAAGGCCGTGGTTGTATGGTTACTCCAAGTGACAGTGCAGTGTATGTTCTTTTAGCTCAGCAAAAGGAGAAAGGAAAAAATGCTGGTGTGCCTAGCCTTTGCCAAAGCCAGAGACCAGTGAGGGAGGAGGTTTGCCTATTCTGAGCCAGCTCTGTTCTGGATCTCCCGTCACCTCACAGCCTGACTTACTTACTTTGGTTTTAAAATAAAATCAAACTGAGATGTGTTTGGCTTATACAATAAAGCCTGACCTCCTGGCTAAAGTGTGTCCAGCTGGCTTAGTTGTCTGAGATTGATTCTTTTACTCAGTGCAAAAAGGACAGCCTGACCCCGCCTTTCTGGGCATACGGAATGAACCTCGGTAGGGGACTGTTCAGCCCATAACTTTGCAGACTCAGTGCTACAAGCAGGGAAGGCAATACTGTAGATCAGTGTTTCTTAACCTCGGCAACTTTAAGATGTGTGGACTTCAACTCCTAGAATTCCCCAGCCAGCCATGCTGGCTGGGGAATTCTGGGAGTTGAAATCCACACATCTTAAAGTTGCCAAGGTTGAGAAACACTGCTGTAGATTATGCTTGCCTGAGTGACATGTCCCAGCTGATGTACAATAAACCCTCTTGATTCTCTACTGGGAACCACTCATCTCCAAACAATGTCACCCAAAGCACTCGCGGCATTTTGAAGGTGTCCTTGTACATTAGGACTGCACCCTGTTGCTCAAAGAAGAAGCAGCGTTGCTACCCATTCAGTATGGATGTTGGACTGTACCTCTCTTAAAGGTAGTACACCTCTTTTAAAGTCCAGAAATGTCACTCACAGACTGTAGTCCTAAATCGGAACTACTGTAAAAAGCTGGCCAAGAAAATAGAAGCAAGCATACAACAATTTATCGTATGATGTGTCATCAAAAGAATTGTGGTTAATTGTAACCATAAAGCAAGGTATATATATCTCAAGGCAGCCATTTCGTCAATGGAAGCACTTGTATTGCAATACAGGCTCATTAACCTACTGCAGTCAATGAAGTCAGGGCTTATAATGGGACCCGTGAGTGGATGAGTTCCAAGTTTCTCTCATGGAGCTGCAAATCTAATACTCTGTCTTTCTCTAATATTCTACAGCTATCAAGCACAGAAAATGGCTTGTTTTAAGAAAGAAAGTTTGTATAGGCATGGGCTCATCTAGAATTTTGTAAATTGGCCCTAATACCTTATGGCATATTATTGTTATGTGTGGATCATAACAAATTGTGGCAAGTTCTTGGTGGTATGGGGATACCAAGTCATCTTGTCTGCCTCCTGAGGAATCTGTATAACGACCAAGTAGCAACGGTAAGAACAGACCACGGAACAACGGACTGGTTTAAGATTGGGAAAGGAGTACGGCAGGGTTGTATACTCTCACCCTACCTATTCAACCTGTACGCAGAACACATCATGCAACATGCTGGGCTTGATGAATCCAAGGCTGGAGTTAAAATCGCTGGAAGAAATGTTAACAATCTCAGATATGCAGATGATACCACTTTGATGGCTGAAAGCGAAGAGGAGCTGAGGAGCCTTATGACGAAGGTTAAAGAAAAAAGTGCAAAAGCTGGGTTGCAGTTAAACCTCAAAAAAACCAAGATTATGGCAACCAGCTTGATTGATCACTGGCAAATAGAGAGAGAAAACATGGAGGCAGTGACAGACTTTGTATTTCTAGGCGCAAAGATTATTGCAGACGCTGACTGCAGCCAGGAAATCAGTAGACAATTACTTCTTGGGAAGAGAGCAATGACAAATCTTGATAAAATGGTTAAGAGCAGAGACATCACACTGACAACAAAGGTCTGCATAGTTAAAGCAATGGTATGCCCCATAGTAACCTATGGCTGTGAGAGCTGGACCATAAGGAAGGCTGAGAGAAAGAAGATAGTTGCTTTTGAACTGTGGTGTTGGAGGAAAATTCTGAGAGTGCCTTGGACTGCAAGAAGATCAAACCAGTCCATACTCCAGGAAATAAAGCCAGACTGCTCACTTGAGGGAATGATATTAAAGGCAAAACAAGTACTTTGGCCACATAATGAGAGGACAGGATACCCTGGAGAAGATGCTGATGCTAGGGAAAGTGGAAGGCCAAAGGAAGAGGGGCCGACCAAGGGCAAGATGGATGGATGATATTCTGGAGGTGACGGACTCGACCTTGGGGGAGCTGGGAATGGTGATGGCCGACAGGAAGCTCTGGCGTGGGCTGGTCCATGAAGTCACGAAGAGTTGGAAGCAACTGAATGAATAAACAACAAAAAACCTTATGGCACAGTTTGATGCCGATTAGGACTACAGCATTTAATGCTACAATTGATAACTTGCCCTCAGTATTTTAAAACATTTTAACAAGGGCTTATAACATGTTAGTTTTGACAACAAAAACTAATTGGCATTTTCCCCCTTTCTAATGTCAGGAAATTTAAGATGGTACTTCTTGTGATCACATGCAAGTATCAGCCAAGAGATCATAATCTGCAACTTCTGACAGCGAATGGTTTGCTTAACCTTTGGGCAAAACACACCACTGTAATCTGTTAAGATGAAAATTGCTACAGGAAGGATTTCTGCAGCTGCTTGTGCAAAATGCCTGCATAGCTCCAGCAAGATTATATTTGTTTGGATTGCACCGTAGGAAAATGCACACACTATCTGTGCTGTGATGCTCACCCCCCACCCCCCAGGAGACAGCATAAGTGCTAACTAATGCAAAAATACATTGAACCAAATGCGTGGGCGGGCCCTCCAGTGGGGTTAGTAGATTGAAAAATCGAAAATGTGTTCCCTTTGCAAATAGTGAATGGTTCGGTTTGTCCTTGGCAGAGATGCAAGAGCAGTGCTCAGTTGCTTATTGATCTTCGAAGGTTCTTGCTTATTCCTTGACCTATTTTCATTTGGGTGAAGGTCCTTGGATTATACGGTATGGTGTTTGATCTGCTGAGAATAAGCCAAGAACGCTTTGCATTTCTTTCCTCTTCACCTCAGTCGTTTCAATGTGTTCATGTTAAATCCAGTCTAGACTTAATGCTGCATTTGCACCACTGGTTGCCTTGAAAGTGTGAGTTTGGGAAATCTATACTTTAAGTCTTGTCTCAATTGGAGACTTCTTATATGGGTCACTTTCTTAGCATCTTTTTTCCTTCTCCATTTGGGGGCATCTTTACCAGCCTGCCAACAAGTGAGCTTGCAAAGATTACAAATGCATTTTTTAAGTTTGTTAATAGCAACTGTCATCCACCAAGAACAGAGAACAAAGCAACAGTGTCAAGCTGAACTTTGCATGCAGGACAGCTTATGAGAAGAGAATTTGAGAAATGCCATGGTTATCACACCATGAAATAGCATATGCACCTTGTAAGTGATGACCCTGAAATCACATATTGGTAGATTCTCTTATGTAACTGTTAGACTAAAGTGCTGCATTCCCCATGGATTTTATCAATGTGTCCTTTGTCTAGAACAACTGTTTGGATCATGTAGATTTAGAGCAACTTTTCCCCTACCCTTGCAGGAGCAGAACTGTGCCAGTCTAAGGTACCCAAAAATTTTAGGGAGTCTGGTAGCACATTTTCAGACTACCAAAAAATCTGATATCTGCTGAAATGAGCTACAATTCAGGAAAACGTATCTCTTTTTTAAAAAATGACTTAGTCTGGAAAGATGCTACCAGATGATTCCTGACTTTTCTTCTACCAGTTGCCTTCCAGGGACTGTAAGCCCCAGGATTACCAGCCATCATGGTCAGCAGCTAAGAATTCTGGGAGCTTTCATTCCAACATCAGGAGAACTCACAGGCCGAAGAAGATTAACTTAGTGATCCCACGTAATATAATGTGGTACTACATTTTTGCATTTCATTTCTGTCTGTCAGTTCCATCAAAGCAGTATTAATGGCCCTCTATCTCTGGAGCAGTTGTATATGTTCTACTGCAAGGAGAATATTCTATTCCATTCATCAACCAGTTTCCATGAGCCCAGCCTTTCCCAAGATGGTGGTCTTCGGATGATTTGGTCTATATTCCCTCCCATCATCCCTAAGTTTTCTGCCAGCTGGCTGCAGTACAGAGTGGTGCTTAACTTTTTGGAAATGTCCAGACCTGGAAGGTGTTTTCTGTCTGTTAAGTTGGTATACCCAAGAACCTTTCCAAAGAAGCGCTAAAGTATTTTATTGAAGTAGACCAGATCCTACGTCTACTTCTTGGGAGGAGAGCAATGGCAAACCTTGATAAAATAGTTAAGAGCAGAGACATCACACTGACAACAAAGGTCCGCATAGTTAAAGCAATGGTATCCCCCATAGTAACCTATGGCTGCGAGAGCTGGACCATAAGGAAGGCTGAGCGAAGGAAGATAGATGCTTTTGAACTGTGGTGTTGGAGGAAAATTCTGAGAGTGCCTTGGACTGCAAGAAGGTCAAACCAGTCCATACTCCAGGAAATAAAGCCAGACTGCTCACTTGAGGGAATGATATTAAAGGCAAAACTGAAGTACTTTGGCCACATCATGAGAAGACAGGATACCCTGGAGAAGAAGCTGATGCTAGGGAAAGTGGAAGGCAAAAGGAAGAGGGGCCGACCAAGGGCAAGATGGATGGATGATATTCTGGAGGTGACAGACTCAACCATGGGGGAGCTGGGGATGGTGACGGCCGACAGGAAGCTCTGGAGTGGGCTGGTCCATGAAGTCAGGAAGAGTCGGAAGCGACTGAACGAATAAACAACAAAGACCAGATCCTCATATAATTATGTTTATTCAGTCTTAATGAAGCACTAGATGGCAGCAGAATATTAGCAGAGATGCGAGACAATATCTTTCAAGGGACCAAACATTACTTTAAAATATATTGCAGCAAATACTTTAGTTCTACAGAGGACTTCAACCAAAATTAATGCTCAGAGCACAGCAAGTGTTTGCACTTGTTATATCTCATGGAAAAATCAAAATGTTCTAGGACAGAAAGCTGCAGGTAACTCTGTCATCTCTCTCACCAATTGCTATGGGAGAAATTACATAACTTTACTATTTATTATGAACAGGAGGACAATTTTACTGTTTTACTGTTTGCACAGATGAGTTTTTGTACCTTTTGAATCTGCCTAGTTTTCTTGCTGGAGCTGGATGTCACCTCCCTCAAGTTGACTTGAAAAAAAAATGCAGTACTGTTGACTTCAGATGGCACAGATTTATTATACTAGACGTAATTTGACTACCGAAAAAAAGTTAGGGTTATTATAAAACATAGATGCTGGCTATTAACTATAAGAAACCAAAAGGGTTTTTTTGTTGTTGTTTTTAATGAGGATGCTTAAAACAAATGACAGCCAGAAAGATAGGATTTGGAACAAGTTTGGTCTTGAAAATATTTGGGCTCTTACAGTATTTCTAGTTGTTCTTAAAGTGGAACACTTACAAAAAGTCTGAGTTGACTAGGTGCGAAGAATTACACACAGAGCCTTTTGAAGGACTTCCTAATCCCAGGACTTCCAAGATACATGGTAGGAGCTGCTTACAAATTTAGAATTGGGGTTAAATACAAGAGCAAGCATTGCAGATGGTTTCTTACTGATAGCACCTCTGCACAAATGACTCAGCGCATGGACAATCTGATTTTAACTGATGCTTATGTATACAGCCAGAAGAAAAGTGTTCTTCCAGGATGACACACATTTGGGGTTTGACCAGCCTCTGTGCCTCCAGTGCAGTGATCACAATTATACAATACAGGATGTAGACTAAATTGACCAGATGCAGTCTTCCCCAGCTGTAGTAGTATACCAGATTCCATCAGCCTGGGCAGTAGGTCAGGGATGATGGGCAGTAGTCCAAAACCTCTGGCGCGTAAGAGGTTGGGCCAGGCTGTTCTGCAACTTCCCTCTTCCAGAGACATCTGTCTGCAAGCGTTTGCTCCTTCCTCTGGCGATAGCATCAGTGGCCTATCAGGAAGCTTGCAGAGGTCACAGGAAGGGCCTGGCTCTTCCCTTGAAGGGTTGCTTTCTCAAATGTGCTGGATTGGGATGCCCTGAGATCATTCAACTGGAGCTCTCCTGCCTGTATAGGTGAAACTGCAAAAGAAACCCTTTGGACTGCAGCCAACATTCGTGCCTAGAATGCTTCCGTCTTCACTGCACCCTAGGGAATGTTTGAAGGTAGCTCCAGGGCTCTTGTCTTTCCCAGATTTGTACAAGGGCCTTTCATTTTGTTCTGGTCCTTGTAACAGCCTCTCCAGTACAAAAGCTGAAGGTGACTCTCCTCCTCCCACTCCCCCAACGTTAACAAACAAAAATCAATGGTAATTAATATAATGGAACCTAAGGTCAATGAAGCCAAGTGGAGACAAATTGAAAAGCTGGAGAGCAATTCAAAGACAATGGAGGCAGTGCCATAGGGCAAAAGAAACTCCAGAGCCTGGATGACCTCAGGGAGAAGCCATGATCTCTGGTGATCTGGTTACCTCTGAAGGCATTGAGAAGTACCAAAGGCGCCTGCAGTGAGTGGCCAGTTCCAGCCAGTGGGGATCGGGGAGGAAAAATCGGTGCCTTGGCTGCTCCCTTATGGGGCACCCCAGGGATTGGTTCCCCCCCCCCCGTCATTTAACATCTACATGAAGCCACTGGGGGAGTTCCTCTGGCAGTTTGAGATCCGGTATCATTAGTTCCTTGACATATCCAGTTGTCCATCACAACCGCAGGTCCCAATGGGGATGCTGTTTATTTTATTTCATTTCATTTAAAAGGTTTGTATGGCCACCATCTTAAAGCACAACTCTGGGCAGCTCACAACAACAAAACCACCAAACCGTGACAACCATAAAACAAAAACTAAACACCCAGTGCCTCAGTCATCCCCCTGGGATGCCCCAACAACAACTACGCCATCTTGTCACAGTGCCTGGAGGCTGTTAAGGTCTGGATGGGAGAGACCAGGCTCAAACTGAGCCCTAATAAGATGGAGCTCTGCCTGTCCCCCCAAGTTTATTGCTCATGGATGCTGCTGGCAATGCAACAACTGGGACACGATTCGCAGGTGAAAAAAGGCAAAAGACAGCTTCCCAGGTAGAGGAGGACATCATGTAAGATCTTTCCCCACTACTTCACAGCAGGCCTGACCTTCACTAGGTGCACCAGGAGGAGCTGGTTGGATCAGAGGAACCAGCCAGGGATTCAACACCCTTAAGGCTGTCGGTTAGGGAGCCCAGCACGGCCGAGGACAAGGAAAGGCGGTGTGGTAACCCTGCGGTTGCCACAGCAACAGCTCTCTGGCCTGCCTGCCTGCCAGAAGGGAAGCAGAAGGCTTGTGGTCCCCAGGGAGGGCAGCATTCCTCTCTTCTCCAAAACTAGAGAGAGACCAGGTTCCTCTGCTGTTTCTGGGAGGCCAGGGTTTGCTATCAGTTACCCCAGTGACCATAATCCACCTCAAGGCCTGTTGAAGCTCATGAGAGAGAGACCCATATGCAGTTTTTGACCCATATGCAGAAGGTTCCTGTCTGGTCTCCAGCAGCTCCCGGCAGAGCTGGAAAACCATCCCATCTGCAACGCTGGAGACTCGTTGCCAGCTGGTTTAAATTAGACTGGAAGAACGGTCTGGCTTGGTGGGATCCAGGCATTGCACAGGTTCAGTTAAGGGGTTGTGCGAAGCAGTCAAGGGTGATTTACTACAAAAGCCTACTTAACCAATCCAAGCTTTATGCAGGAATGTAAAAGTGGGGAGGACCAGGAGTGGTTGAAGGCCTTTAATGGGTAACCCTGGTGCCTTCAGCGCTTGCACAACTGAACAGCCCCATTTTGCTGCAAAAAAAAGGGGTATATTTTTGCTGCCACCCACAAGAAAGGAGGCTGGCAAATCATACGCGTTGGCCCTTCTGGCTTAGTACAACATGTGAAACAAGTCACTTAAAGGCGGGCACTGTACTCCTGTCCTGCTTCTATACTTGTTTATAAATACCCTCCTTTTTCCCTTGTATAAATGAGGATCACAGTGGCTCACAGCCAACTAGTCATCTTTGGCATTTGCAAGAGGAGAGTGAAGATGCTTTAAAAATCCACCTGTGCTGCCACTTGGGTTCACCTGCTGCGGTAGGGGTGGGGGGAAATCTCTGGCCTAAACTTTTTGGATGTATTTTTATACCAACTTTTTAATGATTGAGTAGCTTAGACAAAGTACCTTTTAGTACTTGCTCGGCAGGTTTGGGGTTGTTGTTTTTTTATGGATACACTGAGAATGTAATAGGAGGTATTTGAAAAGAATATGATACACAAATAACAATTGAGAGTAAATGTTTAGAAAGGGAGGCAACTTCTGTTCAGCATGGGCTGCAATACAAAGTCGCAACATGGCAGCTCAAAGGTTACTTGTGACTCCTTCTATCAAATGTGTGAGAGAAGGTTGTTCCTTCCACTTCAATCTCTAGGAAAAGCGATCCAACACAGCACTGATGGAAATAGCATAGGTAAGCCACCGCCTATCCCAGTGTTTCTCAACCTTGGCAATTTTAAGACGGATGGACTTCAACTCCCAGAATTCCCCCGCCAGCCATGTCCACCCATCTTAAAGTTGCCAAGCTTGAGAAACACTGTCCTAGAGAAAGGGATGTCCACTATCCCTTTCTAAGCTTAGAAACACCTCACCTGTTGAATCTCCCACCAGCACCCTGTTGCCAAGTCCTGCCTATCTTTTGAGGAAGAAGCTTTTCCTGACTTGGTGCCCACTAGATATGGTGGAATGTAGCTCGCATCGTCCCCAACCAGCTCAGCCAAGGGGGGTTCCTCACTTGTCTTCAGTGCCAGCATGGTTTAAGTGTTGAGCTTCACTCTGGAAGACCAAGTTAAAGTCCCTCATAGACCATACAGACGACTGGGTCATCTGGGGCCAGTCTCTCTCAGCCAAACTCAACTCACAAAGTCGCCTCTATGGGGCTACACTGCGGAAAGAATCTCCCCTCCAGCTGCCCGGAGCTCTCAGTGTGTGTGTGGTGAATAAATAAGGAAAGGGTGAGGACCCTGAGGATCTCTGCATGTAACTGACATCTCCCAGCATTTTTCGTCACTTGTCCTACAAGCTGAGGCTACCGGGAATTGTAGTTCAGCAACTTCTAGAAGGCAATAAGCTCGCCATTCCTGCTCTATTACCTAGCTAAAATTCAGGAGGAGTCTGGAAGCACCTTTTTTGACTAACAAATGTTACTGAAGGGGATATGCTTATGTTTTTTAACAAAACATGTTAGTCAGAAAAGACTCCTCCTGAATTGTGTTTACCATAGACTAACACGAGTCTCCTCCTACAGTAATACTAAGCTACTAATCTTAGTTCAAACTGCAGTAAGGGCTGGAGCATCTGCACACTATCAAATGTAGCGCTCTGGGGAATTTTAGGTACCTGTGAAAAAGGACCAGCTCAGCACGCTCTTTCTGATGATAGCAACCAGGTGCCCCTCAGAAGCTCCAAAGCAAGGCAGGAAGCTAAAGCTTTTCCATCTCAGAGAAATGGGTATTTAGAAACTCCTGGAGACCCTATATGGCTGTTATGACTGCAACCCACAGACAGATTTCTCCTCCTCCATTAATTTGTCCCCTTCTCCTTTAAAGCAGCCAAAGCTGGCAGCCCTCACTTCTTGTGGGCTAGTATGACGTGGCACCAGATGGCCCCAGCCATGTTCCTGCTGTCACTGCTGGGGGCAGCTAGAGCAGACGTCAGCATATGGGGGAAGAAGCTTCTGAGGGCTGCTCCTTCAGAAGGTAGCTTCAGGATGACTAAGAGCTCTTCCCTCTGCCTGAACATGAGCTGGGCTTTAATTCAGCCCCTCGGAGTAGTTAATTTTCTGCTTTCTCAAGCGGAACTAGTTGATGCAGAGCTGTAGGAGGTGAGCAGAATCAGTGGTGGCAATTAAGACCCACTGCACGTGTAACTAATGGCCTCTCTTGCTGCCCCAAGGTACGTGAATGGCTTTTTTTTTTTTTTTTTTTGGTGTAGAAAGGATTCCCAGTGCCCAGTCACAAGAGCAGCCGTGTTAACAGGTGGCATATTACCCAGGCTACAGGTAAACCTACCATGGCTTTGATAAGCGTGGGAAATGGAGAATTTTAAATCACTTCTGGCCAGAGAAGTATCATGTGCTGGAAGAATAAGTAAGCTGGAGAGGTCTGTACTACCACAGCAAAGGAACTGGGGGGCCCGTGTGCATCACTTAATAACAAACCAGTGGGACACCTCAGATGCTGTCCCATTAGCAGGAAGATCCACATTCAAGTCCATCCTTAGCCACAGGCACTTGGTGGGCGATCCTGAGCCAGTACCCCCAGCCCAACCTACCCCACAAGTTGCTGCAGTGGGATAACAAGGTAGGGAAGGCATGCAGAGCGGGGCTTTCGGAATTCTTTCCAATCCATTTACTAGCAGTGGCATCTATATTTTCTTCAGTGTAACGAATACTTGCACCTATCTGGATGTGTTTCTGCTTTCCAGGTTGTCTCTATGTATGCTTGCTGGATTTGTCTACTGGGTTTATGGGACCAGGGGTAGGAGGCCTCTAATCAGACAGTTGGCAACCCTCTGAGGATACCCATATCCTCATATACTGAGGATAAGGTAAAGGTAAAGGTTCCCCCCACACATTTGTGCAGTCGTGTCCGACTCTAGGGGCCGGTGCTCATCTCCGTTTCTTAGCTGAAGAGCCAGCGTTGTCCGAAGACGCTTCCGTGGTCATGTGGCCAGCATGACGTGCATGGAACGCTGTTACCATCCCATGGAAGTGGTACCTATTCATCTACTTGCATTTGCATGCTTTCGAATTGCTAGGTTGGCAAGAGCTGGGGCGAGTGCGGGAGCTCACTCCGTCACGCGGGACGAGGGATTCGAACCTCCGAACTTGCGATCAACAAGCCTGGCGTCTTACCTGCTGAGCCACCACGCCCCCAACAACCTGCTTACCCATTTTTTCATGTGGGTAATTTTCAGTGGGAAAATTGAGGGGTATTTTTTTTTTCCTCCACAGCCCGCAGCCAGATCTGGTCTGTTTTCAAATTCAGACTTCCTTTTGCTTCCTCCCTTCAGATTTCATTTGGTTCATTTAGTTCATTTTTTTTACATTGTTATGCTGACAGATAGAATCCTGACCCCCTTTATATAACTTATTTCCATCATTCCATTAGGTTGGAAAGAATAAAAACGAAGGGAAGTTCCACCCTCATAAGCTACCTTGAATTCCTGAAGGACAGGCAATAAATAACCCTATCAAACAAATGAAAAAATATCTGGAGAATGTCATCTTGGGGCTGTTTCAAACATTGGCAGGTGAGTTACCCAAGTAGTTTTGAAATATTAGGTTACCATTTTATTTGCCACATTAAGAATTTCTTTCTCTGGGAACTCAAAAGAGTGAAATCTCAAAAGAGCAGCTGTGTTTGTACAACATACAGTACTTACCCATGCTTAACTTAATTATGGTTTATTCAGTTAATATAATTATCAGGGTTCACCTAAGATACTGAACCCGCACTCCCATCACAAATGTGAGATTAGCACAATATACTAATCTAAAATGAGGTTGCTAGCTTTGTTAAATAAGAGAGCCAGTTTGGTGTAGTGGATAAGGTGCTGGATTGGAAACTGGGAGATTGAGTTTTAGTCCTGCCTGAGGCATGGAAGCCGGTGGGTGATCTGGGGCCAGTTACTCTCTCTCATCCCTAAGAAGAAGGCAGTGGCGAGCCATTTCTAAAAAGGTTGCTAAGAAAACTGCACAGACTTGTCCCTGTAATCACTAGGAATCAGGGTTGACTTGATGGACCACCACAACAACAAGGAGTCCAGCCAGTAATATGTAGGTGTATTCAGAAGTAACTCCTCCTGGGTCCCACAGCATATATTAGCATGCATAGCATTGCCATTTTAGGCTCCTTTTCCAGTTGTGAATTTCACAGCATGAAAACCTTAAGAGATTTTAACAAACACATCATCATCTGTGGCATTTCTGTCCTTCATTTCTCTCTCACCTCACTATTTACAGTCCTCTTAACCATGGAGGTAATTCAAGGTTTGCATTTCATCAACTAATGGAGTTGGCTGTGGTCTGTAACAATTTATGCGCCAATACATTGGTTAATCTTTAAAATTCTTCTTTGTTTGTGTTGCCTAAACTAATCTGTGCATGTCTCTGAAAGTAGAAGTCTGACTATTTCTCCTTCTTGAAACTATTTTCCTATACTGTTGCTTTATACAATTAAAAATATTTATTTTATTTCCATTTATTTTTCTTGAAGTAAATTTTCATTTAGCCACTTCTTGCTTTACTTTTTGGTAAGGGTTAGCAAGGGTAATAAGTTTTTATAGCAAGGAACATTGCCAGACTCAAGCAGCGAGATGGTTCAAATCTGAACAAGCAACAGGAGGCCGAAGTTTGTTTTTTATTTGACCTGATACTAGTCATTTTTTAATTCCTAACAGGCTCTTGTGTCTTTAACAACTGCCTGGCATGCAGAAAACAAGCAGGTTTCCATGTTTTTCCTAGGCTGGCCTTGGAAAACCCAATTATAAGGAAAGCTAACCAGGCTTGTTGATCGGAAGATCGCAAGTTTGGAGGTTCGAATCCCTAGCCCCATGTGACGGAGTGAGCTCCCGCACTAGCTCCAGCTCTTGCCAACCTAGCAATTCGAAAGCATGCAAATGCAAGTAGATTAATAGGTACCACTTTGGTGGGAAGGTAACAGCGTTCCACGCGCGTCATGCGGCCACATGACCGTGGAAGTGCCTTCGGACAACGCTGGCTCTTCGGCTAACAAACGGAGATGAGCACCGGCCCCTAGAGTCAGACACGACTGCACAAATGTGCAGGGGGAACCTTTACCTTTACTTAACCTCTGTTCAATTTTTGAAGGTTGTGAAAATTTAAAGGCACAGATCCTCAGGCTAAGAGTGTATATTTGGGTGCAGCAGTTTAGAGCAGATGGGCCTTATGTGTGGGTCAAAAACATGCAGTTGATATTAATCCAGTTAAAACTAGTTGTTACCATGATTATATGTGATCTGTTATCTTCCCAACAACCCTGTGAAATAGGTGCAATACACTCTGTGTGTGTTCAGATAGTATGACTATTTTCCACTAGGGACTTACAGCATCATTCAGGCACAGCTGTTATTCTGTCCAAATAAATGACAGTTATTTTGGCACAACAATAAAAAACACTTTAAGTCGCTAGTGGGGAAATGACCGATATCTAAAACAGAGTGCCTGATCCTTGTGACTGTGTGTGGAATTGCTGTAGGTTCAGTGTTATTTATTAATGTCTCCAAAGGATGAGCATGCTGGCAAAGGAGACTGGACTTGAAAGGCAGATGGCCCTGAATTTAAACTAATCCCCACCCAAAAAAGAATGATTAGACAGCAAGAAAGTCACCCACTTTCTGCTTTTGCTGCATTTTCTGTGAACTTAAAATAACCTCCTCTTGTTAAAGGGTAAATTATCTTGGGGGAAGATCCACCCTTCCTTTTGAGTATTGTTCTGTGTGATGACGCTGTAATAATGATTTGAGAAAGGGGATACCTCCCAGCAAAGAGACGAAGGACACTTTGGTGTCCAAAGTCTACATGTAATGATTTCGGTGGGCCAGATCCAAGGTGTGGACGGGACTGAGTTATGGGGGGAGGGGGGGTTGGCAAATGTTCTTCATTTTTTAAAAACCAGATATACCTATTGAAGGGGCCTCAGCACATTATCCTGCGTGTCCTACTTCAAAGTGGCAGGAAACTGGGGTGATCATTTTAAGTGATCACAGTCCTAGGGACCCCTTTGGGCTGCATTTTGCCCATCCCATCTTAGGGGAAAGAAAGGAAGGCCCAACACAATGGAATGCATTGAGACACTTTTGATCCTAAGAAGCCTTGTTAGAAGAAGTGCCTGCCAGCAAGCATCCAGGGGCGTCCGCGGGGAGGGGGTAAAAAAAATTCAAAATGGCAGCCCGAACCATGCAATTGAAGCCCTACCTCTTTTTTACTTCCACTGCGTAGTAAAGTTTTAGTCCTGCGGCTAGGTATAGTTGTGGCTGCTATCTTGACTCCCCTCCCTGCAGACACCCCTGGACAAGGTAAAGCTTGACTTTTTTTGACTACCCTGCAGATCTCCCTACCAGCATCCCAGCTCTTTCAGCATCCAGCTAAATTCCCCAGTGAAATCTATAAGCACAAAGCAAATGTCATCTCTTTTCTCTCACTTATGGCTGTACCTGCCATTCAAGTTGGTGGCCATACAAGATCTGTAAATGTATAAAGCTTTGCTGGCTGGGGAATTCTGGGAGTTGAAGTCCAAACATCTTAAAGTTCCTGAAGTTGAGAAACACTGGTTTAGTTTGGTCTAGTCGTTAAGGCAGGGCTTTCCAAACTGTGTGTCACGACACAATACTGTGTCGCCTGGGGGCCCCAAGTGTGTTGCGTGACAACCCAGAAGCGCTGATGAAAATGCCCTCGGTTCTGGAAGGGAGGCGAAAATTGGGTGCATGCTGCCGGGCCTCCCGGGGTGGAAATTCTCTGTGCAGATCAGCTGTGCGCTGGGAAGCCCGGCAGCGTGCGCGGCAAGGCTTTTCGCCTCCCTGCTGGAGCCGAGGGCATTTTCAGGGTCCGCGGAGCCTGCCCTTTCGAAGGGGCAGCAGCAGCGGAGTCCTGGAACCCGGAAGTGCTGATGGGGTAGCCTTCCGGGTTTTTGTGGGCCGGCCGTTGGTGTGTCGCCAATGGCAAAAGTTTGGAAAGCCCTGGGTTAAGGCAACACGGCTAGAAACCAGGAGTCTGTGAGTTCTAGTCCCGCCTTAGGCATGAAAGCCGGCTGGGTGACCTTGGGCCAGTCACTCTCTCTCAGCCCAACTCACCTCACAGGGTTGTTGTTGTGGGGAAAATAGGAGGAGGAAGGAGTATTAGATATGTTCGCCACCTTGAGTTATTTATAAAAATAATAAAGGGATATAAAATTAAATAAATAAATAAATAAATAAATAAATAAAATAAAATAAAGGTTTGAATCAAAACCTTCTTTATGAGGGGGAAAAATCCCTTTTATCCCTCTTAACTTCATTTGTTAAACCCAAGCAGTAGTATCCTGAGAGGATGTAATGGTATGTGGGAATGACCCTGGGGAAGAGCCACAGCCAGGGCAACGCTTAGCCCGCAGAAGGAATGTGGGCATGGCAAACATCTCGGAAGGGACCCTCCCTAGTTTCTTGGGCTGTAAAGGCGACGGGTGAGAAATGTACGTTCAGACTTGCAAGATTCTGGTAATGTAACCTTACAATAAAGTAGAATTGGCTCATCTGGCCGTGCTTCCTGTCTGGACTACCTCGCAAGGCTGACAGAGAAAGAGGAAAAACCTCCCACGGGTGTCCAAGGAGGCTTAAATGAAGAAATGTGTGTGACAAAGTAATCATGCAAACACCAAGTCTGAACACAAGTACAGTTCTGTGATGTCATCACACACTTATGGTCATTTTATCTTCATTATGCCATGCTGCGGATGCTGCTGGAAGTCTGCATTTCCTTAACACAATGGGTCATTTTAGAAACCTCTATCATACTTCCTTTTTACTGCCCAAGGTGTAACATGAGGTTGGAGATGCCTGAACTTCCTGATAATTTAGGCTTCACTCTTTGGAATAATACTGCGCAAGAAAAGCTGCTACCTTTGAGGGTACAATGTTCTACCCAGCCTGGAGTAGCAGTCAAGGTGCTGGACTAGAAAACAGGAGACCGTGAGTTCGAGTCCTCCCTTAGGCATGAAAGCCAGCTGGGTGACTAACCTCTCGGGGTTATTGTTGTGGGCAAAATAGGAGGCAGGAGCATTACATACCCCTGGAGTTTTAGAGTTGTACAAAATAGGGCAGGATATAAATCTAATAATAATAATACCTTTACTGGAGCTGTGGTGCCATCAAGGCAGAAGACTAAGCCCCTTTTGATGGGATAATTAAAAGGGACCTCAAATGCAGCAGGTCAGACTTACATGTTTAAATCAGTGAAGTAAACGCACATCACCATCTGGAGGGAAGCACAGCTAAGGCCCTAACCTCAAAGTCGAAAATTTCCAAACTGCAGCACGTTCAGTTAGACCCAGGGCGACTTATGCCTGAGGACACGCGCAGAGGGCAGCCAGCTACATTACCTTTCTCCTTCCTGCCATGCAGTGCTCCAGGCACCGCTGACCCAAAGATTGTCCCTGTTAAGTCAGAGGAAGCTGGGGAGAGTGGGGAGGGAGACACGTCTCCCTCTAGAGCAGTGTTTCTCAACCGTGGCACGTGTGGACTTCAACTCCCAGCTGGAAGGATGCTGTAACCCTTCCCTGGCAAATCAACTCCTGTTTTGTTTTTTTGTCCCTAGGCAGACTGACTGGGGATTATGGGAGTTGCAATCGGAGTTGAGCACTGCCTCTGAAGGGTGCCAGGAGGCTGCCTCCAAGCCTCCCTTTCTCTCGTCCCACCCACGTGCGCCGGCACGATGTTCTGACTGAAGAAACCACGTCAAGGAGAATTGCTGCTGAGTAACATTTCTCTGACATACGCAGAGAAAGGTCAGCCAAGGTGAAAGCTGAGCTGCTGTGCCCTCCCTCCAGATTCCTGAGAAGTCTGCCATGGAGGAGGACATCTGCAGGGGTTGAGCCCTTCCTTCCCGAAGCCCCGCGTTCGCCCCAGAGCCACCCCTAGCCGAGGAGGAGGGGGAGAGACGCAGGGGCTGGAAATGCAGCAGTGAAGTTTCCAAGCCTGAGCATTGACTGGTTTGGCCCTCCTCCCAAAGCTCTGGGATGGTTTGAGCTTAAAGCAGTATGTGAATCTAGCTGTGGCTCGTGAATCAGCGGGTTGCTCAAGAGTGGCTGATCCAAGCAGCCGTGGTTGAGAACAGCTTTCATGCAGTGTGTGAACCAGGTCAGTGCAGTGTAACTTGTTTCTCGGGCCCCACAGATTCCCCTCAAGGCCATGCTGATACCAGATTGCTCGCTTTCTCTCTTGCCACCCACCACTTCCAGACTCTTTCTCCACCCTCACTTGCAGGCTGGATCAAGCAGTAGCAATGCCACCTTTTCTTCTCTCTTCCTTGGTTCTGCTCTCCCATCCAGCATCTTGGATCAGAGTCCATTGGAGTTGGGTGGCCAATACATTTAAATCTATCTATCTATCTTGGTTTTATTGGCCATGTCTATTGGCCCTGTCTTGGTTTTATTGGCCCTCCATGGAACAGTACTTCAGCTGATTGTTTTTTGAAAAAGAAAATTAAAGACCTCTCTGGATCTGGACTGAGAGATCCTCCATGTTGTGGCCCCTAGACCATCACCCGTGGACTACCTTTGACACAAGGGAGCAGTTTTCAGTCAGTCTGGCAGCAGAAGGAAGAGCAGGGAAGCCCAAAGGAGCAATGAAAACTCCGTAGCAGAACACTGGCATTTGTGGGCAGAGGTTGGGCGCCTGGGGACCAAATGCTTCGGCAATTTCTAGAGCTGAAGTCTGTTGCCAGTAGTGTCCCAGCAATCGAAGATATGGCTCATGTTTGACTGTCAACTCTATACCCCTTTTAGGCTGAGATATTTAACTCCCCTACTTGAAAGAACAGCCCACTGGGACCTGAATCGCAGATTGTTCTATTTCCCCCTGCGCTGTAACATAGACATTGTGAGCAGAACTGCCAAGTTAATAGACAAGGCAGTTCGGCTAAGAAGCCGTTACATTGAACAGATCGGGGTTTCATGTAAAGGTGATGCATTTATCTGAATGCTGATTCTTTGTACTTACCACATAGGTATTTTATTATTGTGGTTTCTTTTATCCATTTTACCCTGGAATTTGATCCGGTATTTTACCTTTATTTTCTTTGATACGGTCGTAAGACTAATCAATTAATAAACTACTACTACTGCTGCCAGTATGACTTTGGAACTTCAGGCTATAGTCTGATCTAGTAGGAAACAGGTGGTAGGTCTTCACTCTCTGAAGTCATGGGAACCCAGGCAGCCTGCTGACCCAAAAGCCAGAAGGTGGTTTCCATCACACACACATCCCTACATTCCCTCACTTACGATGGGAAGACTTGTCACTTATGGGGAGATAGACAATCTGGAGCCTTCAAGAGGTGACTACAACTCCCACATTCTCTTACCATTGGTCATACTGGTTAGGGTTGAGATTCAGTTCTTCTACAGAGGGACCACATTGTGTTTTGTTTTTGTAAATCATGAGTTATGGTTTTGCCCATTCAAATCCAGACAACTGGATCTGATCCATAGCTCAGCACAATGTGCAAACTAGGTCAGTGTTTTCTTCTGCATCTTATGAGTGGTTAATTTTTTGCAACATATTCTATGTAGCTCATTTCATTAGCTGTGAGGTGTCTCAGATTTGAACAAGGTGTGGCTTGTTGACAGAAACAAACATTTACTGCTCCTTCCACCTAAACGGATTAAGGATCATGGACTGAGAAATCATATAGTCCAGACAAGCTGGATTGCCTTAGAAAAACATTGGGAATCAACAGGAAGTTCCAAAGTGTTAGATAATAGTATTTTATATCATCTAGAGAGTAATAGATTCTTCCCACACCAGAGTCCCCTGACATAGGGCGTACTCACACATTACTCAAATCCATGTTGTGGTTTGTTTGAGTTAGGTTTAGTGTGTTAGGCTGAACCCAGCCATTGAGACATCTTAATATGTTGCATGAACACAGCCAAGACTCAGTTTTTTTCAGCAGTGATGTAGCGCACTATATGAACATGAAAGTGTATGCAGGAGAGAATTTAGGCATTCACAGGATTGGTTTTGTTGACAGTTGCGACTCCATTATCCCAGTCAGAAGCAATAAGAAGTGCAAACTTGAGAAGGTGAGTCTGTAGCTTGAATCATGTCAACTGGATTTCTATTTTCTCAGTGGAAATGTTTCGCTCCTTATCCAAGGAGCTTCTTCAGTCTGAGCAAAGTTGGTAAGTATCCTGGAGAAGCCATCCCCTGCATCTACGGACTTCCTAAGATCCACAAGGAAGGAACACCCCTCCGACCCATAGTCAGCAGCATTAAATTCGGTAACATACAACATTGCCAAACACCTCTCTACCATACTAGCACCTCTAGTTGGACACTCTGAACACCACATCCATAATTCGGAAGAATTTTGTTTCCAAAGTAAAGATCCTGAAACTGGATACAGATGAAACTATGGTCTCCTTTGATGTGTCCTCCCTTTTCACCAGCATCCCCACCACTCATGCTCTATCCGCTGTCAGGAAGAGACTAGAAGAGGACAGCACCCTTGAAAGGAGAAGCCATCTCAACCCTAACCAGATCTGCCAGCTTCTGGACCTGTGTCTTAACACCACTTATTTCACATACAGAGGTGACTTTTACAGACAAAAACACGGCTGTGCCATGGGTTCTCCTGTGTCACCCATTGTGGCCAATTTATACATGGAAGAAGTGGAGAAGAAAGCACTCAACACATTCCAGGGAACGGTGCCCACCCACTGGTTTAGGTATGTGGATGACACCTGGGTCAAAATCAAGGCCCAGGAAGTACAGGCCTTCACGGACCATATAAACACTATAGATGCCAACTTTAGCTTCACCAGAGAAGACACCAAGGACAACAGACTGGCATTCCTAGACTGTGAAGTCCTCATTGGGACCGGTGGCAAGCTAGAAATAGGGATCTACAGGAAACCCACACACACAGATCAATATCTGATGTTTGACTCCCACCATCCACTGCAGCACAAACTAGGAGTCATCAGGACATTGTCACACAGAGCAGAAACCATCCCCACCTCCATGGATTCCAAAAAGAATGAAAATCAGCACCTGAGAACAGCTCTGAAGGCCTGTGGATATCCAAATTGGGCCTTCACCAAATCTAAATCTACCAGACCTAAAACAGCGACAGATAGGGCTGAGACTCAGAGTAAACGAAAGAACCTGGTCATTCCCTACATGGCTGGTGTGTCTGAAAAGATAAAACAGATATTTGGCAAACACCACATACCTGTATATTTCAAACCCTCCAACACACTGAGACAGAGGCTTGTACACCCCAAAGATCAAACTCCAAAACACAAGAAAAGCAATGTAGTTTATGCAATCCAGTGCAGTGAGGAGTGCTCTGAACTCTACATTGGAGAAACCAAACAACTTTTATACAGGAGGATGGCCCAACACAGGAGAAGTAACACCACAGGACCAGAGTCAGCAGTTTATCTTCATTTAAAGGAAAAAGGACACTCATTTGAGGACATTAATGTTCACATTTTAGACAGAGAAGATAGGTGGTTTGAGAGAGGGGTCAAGGAATCCATTTATGCCAACTTGGAAAATCCTTCCTTGAATAGAGGTGGGGGCCTCAGGCACAATCTTTCGCCCATATTCCTCCCTGCTTTGTCTTCTGTGCCTAGGAAGATTAAGACCATTTCACAAGCTCAACAGCAGCATGGTGATCTTAACGATCCTCCTTTAGATGATAAAAGGACTTAAAATAACATCTCAATATAACCATGACCTAGCCCCAGGTGTAAGGTCACACAGCTACCTAGAAACATATTTAGGATTCCCTTACCAACTTTGCTCAGACTGAAGAAGCTCCTTGGATAAGGAGCGAAACGTTTCCACTGAGAAAATAGAAATCCAGTTGACATGATTCAAGCTACAGACAATTCCACATGGATGACTGAGAACCTTCATAGACATATTGAGAAGGTGAGCAGATAATTGTGAAACAAGGTATATCTGAGTACATGCTCAGCTCAGGAATTGGTTTCAATAACAAAAACTAGAGTTGTGCATAGATCTCTTCATGCACACATACACATCTATCTATGTTTTTATTTAGGAAGGGGGAAAGAGGACATTTCCTTACTCTCTATTAATCTATTGGGGGTTGAAAGATTTTAGCTGGAATCTTACAGTATAAATTGCAGAAAGATGTTCCCGTTGTTTCCGAGGTCCATTCTGTCAACATTTTCTTCAGCTGCTCATTCATAAATTTTCTTAGCAGTTCATATTTACAGCACAAAGGTAGAATGTGTAGGGCTGGGGAATTCTGGGAGTTGAAGTCCACACACCTTCAAGTTGCCAAGGTTGAGAAACACCGGTGTAGGGTGTGTGTCTAGGACTGGTTTCCAGTCTATTGTCTGCTTTTTGCTGGCAAAAGCTGTTGTTTATGGATGTAAGGTGTTGACCAGAAAACATGCCTCTCCAGATAACTCGCAAATTAGCATAGCTTTATATTTATATTTCTAAAAATATATTTATATTTATTTTCTTTTGGGGGAATGGATTAGTGGTTCCTTGCTTGCAAACCTTTATATTCATATAAAACTGCCAATGAACACTAAGATTGGAATTAACTACCACTGTATGGAGATTTGGGTTTCTTCTGAACAAGCTGAAATGGCAAGGATCCTCTGGCTCAAACATCTATAAGAAGCAAGATAATTGTGGTAGCTGCGTCCAGCTGCCAACCAGAAGACTGCAACTGAGTAATCTCATTCACTGATTTGCAGTCAAGATTGCCTGGTGGAGCATCATTTCCTTTGAGTGGGCCTCTGCTAACCATGCTTGGAAACTGGTGGGCGGGCATGGTTTCAAAGGGAAGAATGCGCAGCATGCAGTTGCAAGCCCGTGTTGCCTTTTTGAGATAGCACCAAAAGTCTTCACATTCCTTCCATTTTTGCCTGGAGGAGATTAATTGGAGAAGCAATGCCTTCTCTTTGGAACCGCCCAGGGTCCCTCCTTGTGGGGGAGATGGGCGGGATATAAATGTAATAGATAAAATAAATAAACTGTGGCTCTGCATGGTGGGGTTTTCCACTGTATGGAAGGAAGTATAAAAGGCCATCCTTGTTGGAAAGAAAAAAATGCTCTCTGTTCTACAACCAGTTTTTCTGGAATCCAGGAGAGAAAAATTGGTCACATATTAAGTTGTCAGTGGGGCTTGGAAATCCAGATGAACTGGAAAGGCTGCTCCAGGTCCTTTCTTTTAGAGAGGCAGGTTCAGCCCAATTAAACCTTCTCCGTGGTGGCCCCCAAACTGTGAAGCTGACCTGCAGTCTGCCCTGTGGGGTTTTAGTTCAGCCTTGCCAGCCTGGGACTTGCCCAGTAGTTCACAACTCCAAGATGGTTCTCCTGGGGATTGTGGTCCTTACAGAGGAGGGCACCAGGTTGGGAAAGACAACTTTACATAATGGTGGCTTCAGACTTTGAAGAATTGGGTGAGAAACTCAATGGACTAATCTCTTCAAATGGACCCAGCCCTTCTTACCGGTGGTACATTTGTTTGCCACTCCCCTCGGTGCCCACTGGACATCACTACCCCAAGGGAAAGACAAAGTACATGCAGGCAGCAGTGCACTTTCTTGCAGATGTCACAGCCTGAACATCTGGAAAGGGCTTAAGAGAGAGCAATATCAAAGAAGCAAGACCAGCAAGATGTAGGATCAGCAATGGGAGACACATATTTTCACACCCCCACGGGAGTGTGGACCTTGACTGATTCCTGACACCTCCCTGCCTTTAGGAAGATCTTTCCTACCAAGGTCCCCCAAGAGGGAAATTAGGGTGTGAATGTGCTTCTACCTTTAGATTTGGCTCTTTGTTACTGTTTAACTTAAATTCATATTTGATCATTTCTTTGGGTCATAGGAAAGCATACAGGAATTCCCATAAAGCAACATTAATATGTGTTCATGTACCTCCAATTTGCTGAGATGTGAGCAATGATACATTGGCTTGCATAGAATAGCATGAGCAGTAAAATTGAGCTTTGGTAACATTTGTGACATACTGGCCAAAATGCACTAAATCTGCACAATCCCTATCATTAGCAGAGAATGCTCCACCTGATGCCGGTACAACTAAGGGTTGTAAGCTAGTCTTCGCCTCCTTTGTGTTACTAAAAAGCATTGTGTGAAAGCATCAAGTGATCAAAACCACAATAGGCACCTGTCAAGTCTAGTAGTCCATGGCAAACGGAAGACTGTGACTTGGAACACAGGAGTAATAAATGGAAAAGAGCATGAATTAACAAATGAAAGGAAGAAAAATAGATATACTGTCTGTCTGTGAATCCAAGTGAAAGGGAACATTGTAACTGATTTTGTGAAGTTTATGAATACATGACAGGAAATGAAAGTGTAGGTTTCATTATGAATGAAAGGGCTGAAATTGATATCAGAAAGTATGAATTGCTGTTTCTAGGTTGTCATGGATGCATATGAAAGTAGGAATTTGTTGATGATAGTTGCATGTTACACTTCACTGAATGGTAGTAATGAAGCAGCCATAGATGAATTGAACAATTATGCAACGTTCTAAATTAATGCAATCAAGGGGAAAACATTCTGTTTGGTGATATGAATGGATAGGTGGGGACAACACATGATAGTATAAAAAAAGTTACTTGGGCCATTGGGAGACCCAAGAAAAATGTGCAAGTATCTGCTTAGCAGATTGGTTCTGAACACATGGTTTAAGCATAAATCAATTAACAAACACACATGGTGAAAAAATGAGTATCAATCTAAAAGCATGATTGATTTGGATGATGAGATGTTCTGAATGTGGACTGACCTTTTTTGTAATGTCAAGAAAAGATCTTGGGAGAAAAAGTACATGGAAGAAAAGAAAAAAAAGTGAAAGAAACTAGAGTGAAAGTAGAATGATTGCAAGAAGACATCGTATGAATCCTGTTTGAAAAAGTATTAGCAGATAGACTAATCTCTCAACAGAATGAATGGGGCATAAGGAAAGAGAAGTTACTTGGAACAGAGTGAAAGGGATTATATTAGAGATGCCACAGAAATTGTGGAGTTACACTAACAGGAAAAAAGAAAAGGGCTGCTTAGTGAAATGATAAAGAGAAGCTGTAAATGAAAATGATTAATGCAAAAAGTAGAATGAGAGAAGAATACTGTATACAGTATATGAGAAAAACATACTTTCAAAGAACATAATCAAAGAGAGCAAATATAACAACTGTACATTAAAAAGATCAGAATTTCCCGGGTGTTTTCCCAGGTAAGGAGTTATAAGGCGGGTCCCTGAGTCCTTATAGAGCAGAGCTTTCCAAACTTTTCATGTTGGTGACACACTTTTTAGACATGCATCATTTTGCGACACACTTTTACAGCAGGGCATCATTTCGCGACACACTCTTACAGCAGGGCATCATTTCGCGACACACTCTTACAGCAGGGCACAAGGCAGGCACTTGGACCTGCGCGGAATCACAGCAGATTTGGAGGCAGCAAGGCACAAGGCAGGCACTTGGACCTGCGCGGAATCACAGCAGATTTGGAGGCAGCAAGGCACAAGGCAGGCACTAGGACCTGCGTGGAATCCTGGCTGGGCTCGGAGGCAGCAGCCGCTGGGACACACCCAGACACTGCAGCTGACACACTAATGTGTCGCGACACAGAGTTTTGAAAGCTCTGTTATAGAGGGTACAGTTAGTATAGGAGGCCATGAGCTGTAGTTTCAACAGCCCCTTGTCCCCAAGGGCACAGTCTCAGCTCATGGGGGACTTTTTTGTATCGGCCCTCCAAAACTACTGTGGGGAGAGCATTGAGGCGTGCTACAGTTACAGTCTTTGGAATTTGGAAACAGTTATGTGGTGTAAGTATCACACTGGTTTGTAAAAAGGGGCTTGACTGCTCAGAAAAACATTCTTAAGTAGAGCAGACTGGTCCTGTTGGGCTTCCAGGTCTTTGATACGTTGTTTAAATGTGCTGAGTGGACGCTCATAACCCATCATTAGGAATGCCTCCCTGGCAAAGCCGAGATGTTGAAGTTATTGTGAGATTGTCCTGAACCATATTGATTTGTAATTGTCCTCAACAAGTTATATATTAGTGGCAAAAAACTAGAGCACATAAACTGATGTGTATACCTTCACAGAATATTTACTGTAGATAGGAACATTTTAGAAGTGCAAATAGTCGTAGAAAGTAAATCTGCAGTGAGGAATAAAAGCTTATTGAGAAGAAAAAGCAAAAATGACTCTGCACAGCGTGTATCTGCTGGAAGTGAGAATTGGGTATGTCAGGACAAAGGTAAAAGTTGAATAGCATGGGAATGCGGAACCTAAGAAATGTGTATAGTAAAACCAGAAAGGATAAAGTCGAGAATGAATGGCCTCTGGATGAATTCAAGTTGAATACAAAAGTGACTGATTTGTAAAAAAAGAAATATGCTGAAGCAATTTGGTCCCGTAGAGAAAATGCATGAGGATTGAATTGCAGAACAGACATGCAAGGGACGAGTGAATGAGTTGGGAGGAAGACTAAGAAAGCTGCGATTGGATAGAGTTGATGAGATCCTCAGTAAAACAGAGATAACTTTAAAGAGCAAAAGCCAGAGACTGGTGGATAGACATGGTGGATAGTTTGCAAAGTTAGAAAGGTATGGAGATGCATAATGAATAGCTTGCTACAAATTATATTTAGTTACGTATCTTATTCTTATTTATGCCTTGAATTTCTTTGGCATATTTCTTATTCCCTTTCTGCACTTTGCAAAACTTTGCCGATTCTGGAAAAGAACAGTGTGATGCGTATATATGTATGTAAGCTTGAGCTGTATGTCTTAAATGCTAGAAGCTGGGAACAAACTTCTTAAAACAATTTCAGTCCTTCTCATGAAAGATATGGGTTTGTTATATTCATACATTTTATTTTCAGACAACTAGAATAATAGTAAAAAACTTCCAGCATGTGAATTAACTGATCGTCTGGGTTCCACAACATGCTGAACCATGAACTGACCTCATTTTAGTCTGCCATGTCATGCAAACCCCAGCTGGTGTGGTTGCTTTATGGTTTGGTGCATTATGTGAACTCAGAAAATTGGCTGGAGTAAACCATGGCTCAGTCAATCACCAATAAGCATGCCACACAAAGACAGTGTGTGTCAACCTAATAGTGTGGTTGAAAGGACAGAACAAGGTAATCCACGTGCTCAATGGAAGAAATGGGCTGCAATTTGGCTTTGCGTTTGTAGGCGTCTTGAGATATGCATTACAGTTGTCTTGAGAAACATTTTCTTCTGACTCTTTATGTTCTTCTTTCCTTTCATCGGTTTATTTAAACCTTCCCCAATCTAACAGCCTTCAGCCTTCTTGATTATAATTCCCATCAGCCCCATACTGGAAGGGATGCTGGGAGTTGCATTCCAACCATGAAAATTAATTGGGGGGAAAAAAGACAACAAATATTTCTTGCTCTTTCCTTCTCTCTCTTTTTCTGTCTCTCCAAAGCAAGCATAATTTACAGACAGTGCTCTGATTTTTAATTTATTCTTACAATTTGGACTACTGGTAGCCAAACACTATCCCACCCAAACTCATGACACCATTTGGAAAAGGCTCCTTTGTGGGTTTTATGCTGTTGCTCAATTGGTGAGGCTCTTTAGACTGATTCATGCTCTTCATGTTTCTTCCTGTAAGCCTCTGGCCTGGCAGTTCTGAATGGATATGCACTTGGGCAGACAAGAGCTAATCTGAATAATTCAGTGGGATAACAGTCATGTCTCTGTCTAAGGACTGTCCCATGCAAGGTCTACTCTGTTTTTGCTTTGGTGGTTTTCAAGATCACAGTCAACAGTCCTAGCCTGATACACAAGACAGTCTGAAAAGAATTCTAAGACCAGGAATTTGTTGAATGCCTGGAAGAAAAAAAAATCTCTTGTTTATCCAAAGCTTTCTTTACAGTGTTTCAGGAATGCGTTTAGGACAGGGGCACATTGCTCAGCAAGAGGTCTACTGCATATGACCTGGAGTTCTACCAGCAGGTTTTTATCTACCTCCTGCCCTTCCTTGGGCAAGTAAATTTCATCATCTCCTTTTCTGATAGCTCTCCCTTACAAAATACCCTTCCCCAAATGACTTTTGTCTCCAAACTCCCTCCCTGCACGTCCTGAGAGATTAAATCATGGGGCTTGGAGATAAGTATCAATAGGTACTCTTACCCCATTGTGTGCTTGGTTTCTGTGCCCCAGGGTGAGGAAAAGGTGAGACATGTGTTAACTGCATCCTTGGTTTACACCTCCTACTCAGGATTTCCAAGGTGTCCATCTCAAAGGCATGTCCTATTAAGGGGTCACTCCCATAACTTCCTGGATATTGCTTTTTGGTGTAAGGACCTCTTAGGGACTCAGTAAGAAGGGGATCCATTTATTCTTATCTGTATTCTTCTTCTCTTCCCTTCTATAATTATTTTCCCTAATCGGGCACCAACAACTAGATAATTTTAGATATGGGGACTTAATCATCTTAGGAAGCCTTTCTTCTTAAGATGATAAAATATGTATTAATTCACTTTTTTCAAAATGTGGTGAGTCAGCAGTGCTGCATGTGGGGGAAGAGACCTTCTCCTCCAGATCTGCTCCACAGATGCATCTAACCACCAAGCTACTGGGATAGTACTAATTAGTAAAAGGTTCCCCCCGCACATTTGTGCAGTCGTGTCCGACTCTAGGGGCCGGTGCTCATCTCCGTTTGTTAGCCGAAGAGCCAGTGTTGTCCGAAGATGTTTACACGGTCACGTGGCCGGCATGACGCGCACGGAACGCTGTTACCTACCCACCGAAGTGGTACCTATTCATCTACCTGCATTTGCATGCTTTCGAATTGCTAGGGTGGCAAGAGCTGGGGCGAGTGCGGGAGCTCACTCTGCACGCAGGGCTAGGGATTCGAACCTCCGAACTTGCGATCTTCCGATCGACAAGCCTGGCGTCTTACCCGCTGAGCCACCACGGACTTTGTTTCTAAACAAAAAAACCCTCTTTCAGTTTACAAACTGAAAGGGTTAATATGGGTTAAAAGGGTTAATATGGTTTGCTGCTTGCTTGATAAAGAAGCTACTTGGTCTTTAAGGCAGGAATGTCACTAAGTTGATGCTTGCCTGAATTTTCTATCAAGAGTGTACGAATCCACTTCACTAGCAAGCAGAGGAGGATGGGGCAAACCTTGTGCCAAGGTTTAGAGCAGTGTTTTTCAAACATGGCAACTTTAAGATGTGTGGACCTCAACTCCCAGAATCCCCCAGCCAGCACACCTTAGGATGTGTGGACTTCAACTCCTTCAACTTTCCCATGCTGGCTGGGGAATTCTGGGAGTTTGAAGTTGCCAGGTTTGAAAAATACTGGTTTAGAGGGTCTGGGTAGAAAAACAGAGAAAGGAAAAATATTATTTATTTGCATGCTCATTGAGGGGTGATGTCTCATTTCTTGCATGCTATCCAAACTTCTTCTCTCCTGGGAGTGTTCCCATTTCAATGGCTATTCCCCTCTGCTCATTATTCCAGGAAATCTACTTTCACTGGAAAAAGTAATGTGTTTCTCCAGACAGGGTTTTTGCCATTTGGAGGGCAGGGTGGAATGCAGTTATGTGAGTTTCATGGGCACCTGCTAAATTATGTTGGTGACGCCACTAAACAGGGCCACTCCCTGCCACCCCAACCTCCAGGCTCACATCACTTTACTAGTTGCTTTTCTTTAAGTTAATCATTTTGTTCTTTTCCAGTGGGTGGCTGTTCCCATCATAGACTTTAAAATATCTCTTTCTAAATCATCCAAGAAGAGACACTTAATATGTTAGTCTATGGCAGTGTTTCTCAACCGTGGCAACTTTAAGATGTGTGCACTTCAACTCCCAGCATGTTTCTTTCCTGTAATCCTAATCCCAAAATCTCTATATAGGCATATATAGGTAGGAGGTCAGTTTATGGCAGCAGCTGTGCTGCCTGGGGGATCATGGGACTTGAAGTCTATCACATCTTATTGTCTACTCTCTCTGGTGCTAGACTAGACATTACTGACTGGGAATAAAGCCCCACAATGACAGATTAGCTCTCTATTCTTAGATACACAATAGCACCATTCCTGGACAGGAAAGCACCAGGAGGAAGACCTAGGCAGCTTCATGGTGCCACCATTCCAGTGCAGTAGAACTTGGCTTCTTCAAGAAGTGCTAGGAAATCCACACTTCAGCCACTGTAGGATGCTCATTGTTGAGGAGCCTTTGTCTTACTTAATGCAGCAGGATACCTGTGTTCCTTGTTTCTGAAAAGTCACTCCTCCACAAAATGTAGGACAGCCATGTTAGTCTATGGCAGTGTTCCTCAATCTTGGCAACTTCAAGATGTGTGGACTTCAACTCCCAGAATTCCCCAGCCAGCCATGTTGATGTGTTGAAGTCCACACATCTTGAAGTTGGCAAGGTTGAGAAACACTGGTCTATGGAAAGCAAAAAATCAAAAGCAGCCTGATGGCATCTTTTCTGATGAACACATTTTATTAAAAGGCACCCGCTTTCGTGAGCTGCAGCTCACTTCATCAAATGCATCCGATGCAACTCATGAAAGCGGATACTTTTTAATAAAATGTGTTAGTCAGAAAAAGTGCTCCCCAACTTTGATTTTTTTCTCCTTTCTTTAATGGAGACAAAGTGGAAAAAAAGTATTTCCAATGGTATGGACCCTACTGTCTTTTGTGCACTGCCTCTTCTATTCTCCCAGGTTTGAAAAACGTTTTAATCCTCTTAGATTCTCACACCGACCACATCACAGCTTAGTGCAATGTGAGAACCCAGCCCCTGGTTCTTCAGAAAACCAAATTAAAGCCTGCATTTAAAGCATTTAAACCACAATGCCAGGCTTCCAGATCTCCCTGATTCCTATTCTGATCCTTAAGTAACTTCAGGGACTCTCAGTTGTTACTTAAATTTAAGTTGTAGATATACTGCAATTCTTTCTAGGCCCCTTTTGCGCCAACCAGTTTATGGCTGGGAACTGGACCACAACCTCCATCCTCCACACTAATGGGCAGATTGCAGGAGATTGGAGGTGTAGTCCAGTGTATGGTGGACGCCTGGTTGGAGAAGGCGCTCCGTCCCGGGACATCACTCCCAGCTGGGGGCTCCCTTACAGCAACCCTGTAAAGTCGGCCAGTCCAATCCAGAGCATCCCGCCCACCCACCGCATCAACAGGTTCGGCGCGCGGCTTCTCGTCTCGAGGGCGCGACGCCCGCCCAGCCTTTGCCGCCTGGACGCATCCACGGCTGCAGCGAGCTTTAGACAGCGAGCGGCCGGCTGACCCTTCTCACCGCGGCGGCCGTTTTGCACCAAGGCAGCCGAGCTTCGCACGAGCCGGAGGCTGCCGCCGTCACTTCTCCCAGCTCCGCCGCCCCTTCCCTTCCCTTCCCTTCCCTTCCCTCCCCGCCTGCCTGGGACGCGAGACAGCCCCCTGGCCTGCCCGCCCCCAGTCTAGGAGAGGCCCCGCGCAGCACCCGAGCCGTCAGCGCCCCGGGCTTGCAACCCGCCCCCGGCAAGCCCCGAGTGGCCGAAGGGCGGAAGCAGAGCGCCCAGGGCTTATACGCCCAGCCTGCCTCTTTGCGGAGCGGGGGCTGCAGAGGGAGCCAGGGCGGGAGACAGCCCTTCGCCCTTTGTCTGGTCCTTCCCTCCGCGCAGCCCAGGGGAAGGCAGTTTCCCGCGGGGTGCCCCCCTCCTCTCCAGCATCTCACGTAGCCGCCGCCGCCGCCGCCGCGCGCACGCCACCTGCAATCCGATGCAATAGGTGCAGGGCGCAAAGGAAGCGCCCCCCTCCGTCCCTTTTCCTCCTCCTCCTCCTCCACCTCGCGAGCCGGAGAGATAGGAGCTCTATTGCTCTAGTCTAAGCGTCGGAAGAGGGGGAGGGCGAGGGCGATGAATATTGATGAGGCTGCCCCGGCTCTATTGTGCAATTGGAGCGGCGAGGTGAAGGCGCAGCCAGAATGGAGGTGGGGAGCTGCGAGGCGCTCGTAGGTCGGGTGCTTCCGCGGCAGCAGTAGCGAGCCGCCGCCGCCGCCGCCGCCGCCTGCACGGGGGGCTTTGTTCAGTCCGCCCGGCCGCCGCCATCCGCCTCGCCCTGCTTTTCCCGTCCCTCGCAGCCAAGGCGGGCGGCCACCATGGAACCGGGACAGAAGGAGCTGTAGGGAGAAAGCGGACCCCCGGAGGAAGGAGACGGGAGAGAGAGCGGCTCGCCCCCGAGCCTCCTGCTCCTCCTCGCTCCGCCACGCAGAGAGGCCCCCGCTCCGTGAGGTAACGACGTCGTGGGCCATTTTAACGTGGCTGCCGGACGGCCCCGGGGTCCTTCGTTGGGGCGCTTGAAAGGGGGGGCGCGAGCCGGGTCTGTTGTTGCTGAAGGGGGGGATGGGGGCGCGGCCGAACGGGCTCCCCAGAGGGTCAGGGAGAGGAGGGGGAGGCGGTGGGGATGGCTTGGCTGGGCGTATTTTGAACCGCGGCGGTGCTCTGTTGGGGCAGAAGGACCTCTCCATTCCCACATCTTGATTGCAGTTCTCCCCCCCCCCGCCTTTCTTTGGTTTTGTCCCTCCTGGGTTCTGGGCTGGGCGCGTGGACTGGGAACAGAGCGCCACACGCGCAGGCAGAGCGCGCCCGCTCTGGGTTTGCGGGCTGCCCATCCCAACCCGGGGATTGCACGGTGGAATTCTTGGTGCTGATCCGGATCTTCCCCGTTGGGTTTGGGCCTTGGAAGCGAAGGTGTGTGCCCCGAAATAGGAGCGCCCCCCAAAAGTGAGTCTCCATGGTAACAGAAGCTGCCACCGTGGGGCGGTATGGCCGTGAAGTTGCCCCTGCCTTTTAAAGATGGGGCCACCCACAGCAGCGTGAGGATGCTGGTGGGGTGGTTGCAAAAGGCACCTGCTGCTGGGCCAGGTGTGCCACGGACCCCGTGGTGGCATCACCTTGGTCTTCTTCCAGGAATCGGGGGCATCTTTGGGGCACAAGAGTGGAGTGGCCTGCATCCCCGCTTCTCATAAAGGAAAGGTGCTTTGATACTTGGCAATAGTGCCCCAGGGATTTTGTCTGCTGTTGGGAGAATTGCAAGCAGAACAGAGCTGCAGAAAGTAAGGCTAACCTGGGAGCTCTATCAGGTTGCATTAGCTTTCCAGTTGGTGAAGGATTTAAGATGTGGGAAGACTGACTTCTGCAAGGTTTCGGTCATCTCTGGTGGCTGAAGGCTGGAGTTTTCCAAACTGAAAAGACGTCCCCTTTCAGATTCCCTGCAGTTGTTTTTGAGTCCTGCCTGCAACCCGAGGTTCCAGGCTAAGAGCATGGCAGGGCCCAAAATAAAGCAGTTGGCTCCTTCTGTCACAGTATTTGCTCAATTTATTCTCTTCCGGCTAGCTGAATGCTATCTTGAGATCCTATTCAGGGGAAAAAAAAGTTCTTGGTGTACTTTTGATTGCATCTTTCTTCTGTTTTGTATATCAGTTGTGGGTTGTTGGTTTTTTTTGACTTCTTGGGTCTTGTTTTTGAACTTTTAAATCTTATATTTTATTGGTCAGGGTGGCCGAATAATGCAAGTGGAGAAGGAGTGTCTCTTTCCTGCAGCCAATTGCTAACTTGCTTTGTTATTACTGCTGCCCCCTCTGCTTCTAGAGATGCTGCTAGTCTTTCTGTGCTGGAGTTTTCTAGAGGGTTTGTGGGATAAGCACCCAGTAAAGGGGAAAAAAAAGAATGTTTGGGAAGAAAGGAAGCCCCCCAGGTTGTATAAGGTGGAGGGGGCTCCTTATTCTTTCTTTAATTCCATTTTTACAACCTTTAGTAGCCCACCTTGCTGTATCGGTTAAACATCTGAGGCGGCTAACACTCGGGAAAAATACTGAACTCAAATAAAAGAAAAGCAGCAGTGCTGGAATAGAGAGACTAAAATGAGTGTTGAAGATACTAATATCCAGTATTAACAGGGTTCTGTCCTCTAAACTTGAAGTTTCCAAGGTCTTATCTTTGGCCCATTTTAACTCAGTATTGACTGAGTTAGCATATAAGCTAAAGCCAAAATGTAATCAAATCATTTTCTTTTGAGGTAACATGCTGTGTAAATTCAGTAATTGTGGTTGATTCACAAAGTCTTAGGACTGAGTGTTTGTGAATGCAGGTAATTGAATATTACCCAACGAACCATGAAGTAGGGCAAGAATAAGCCACTCATAAGGCTTCCTCACAATCATATTGCCGGCATGGTAGCAAACTTTTGTTTGTAATCTTGCCATTTGGGGCTCTTTTTAGCAACACAAAGGGTGCAAATGGATGTTTTAGGCCTCTGCTTAAAAACAGTCAATGGGGGCTTCAGATTTTCAGGTCTGCCCATCCCCACAATGTCACCAAGTTTCTGGACCTGTCTCTTTTTGTGGCCCCCAAGATTTCCCACCCTTGAATTCATGTGTGAAGCAACAGTCATCTCCATGTTTTCAGGCCTGTGGCCTTTTCTGCTCTCCCTGGAGGTATCAGGGATGGAAGCCAGGGTCTTTTGTGTACAAACCATATGCCCTTCCACCGTGTAACAGCTTCCTCCGGGGAGCAGAACATGAAACCGAGGCAGAGATTTCAGTCTTCCCGGGTAGGATGGTCACAGAGGCTCTGCCCTGTGTACTCCCCAATCTTGGCTCAGAAATCAGTGGGACATAGGACATGGCTTATTGCCAGGCTGATGTGACAAGGTCTCCCCCTCTCTCTCTGTCGAATTGCTAAGAAAAGTACAAAAACAAAGTTGCTCCTGCCCTTTCACAAACATTTGAATGAACAGGGACATTGCAGAGCTAGGAACACTCAGCAGAGGTTTGGCTGGTTCGGTGGGTTGGGCAAAGCTTGTCTTGCCCGGTCTTTGGCTCTTTTCCTTTGGGTGTATTGCTTTCTTTTACCATGTTCATTTCTCAAGCAGACCTACTAGGCGCTTCTGGATGAGTTGACTCAGAATTCTGCTTCTAGAGAAATGAGCAGGTTAGTCTGCTGTGATTAAGACAACAAAGAAGATGGGTTCCCACCTCGTGCTAAGAATGAGGTGCTTTGCTTGGTTTTGGCATAATGTGTTGTGTTACGCAAACTCAGCCATTGCAGCACAGCACTGCATTAGACAGGAAACGCTTTACCGAAATAGAATCTGTCTGTTCGGTTCGGACATCTAGGGAAGAAGGCTAGTCGAGTTTCCTCTTGTGGGGTGTGAATCAGGCGGGAGGCCTTTGGTGGTCCCCATCTTACCCCCAGAAGTACAGACAGCCCCAACCTGCCTTGCGTTTAGGAAGCAAATCAGCGTGGTCCTATTCCAGTGCGCTTTTGGTCTTTAGTTTTGTTTGGGTCACTGTCACAGATAGCTGATTGCTGCTATTCTGATTTTAATTGTTCTGTTTTTTAATTGTATATTGAACTATTATGTGCCACTCCGAATTGGTGTGAATTGAGGCAGCGTACAAATACTGTTCAATCAATAGATAAATAAAACCTCATGCAACAAACGATGGCTAGTGAACTCTGCCAGGATCGTAAAGACTGACAAATGCGTTATTGTGTAAATGATTATGGTAGTTGGCAAAAGCTTGTGGGATAGCCAGTTTGTTCCTGTTAAATGGAGAGTTTCTGCTGGGAGGGTACTGGGTTGGGGAAGACTGTCCTAGGGCATGTAGTAGATGGCCACTATGGTGTCCCCATGCTGATTTTTTGTTTTTATCCGTTCAATCGTGTCCGATTCTCGGAGACTGCCTGGGCAAGTCCCTGCAGTTTTCTTGGCAAGGTTTTTCAGAAGTGGTTTGCCATTGCCTCCTTCCTAGGGCTGCGAGAGAGGGACTGGCCCAAGGTCATCCAGCTGGCTTTGTGCCCAAGGCGGGACTAGAACTCACGGTCTCCCGGTTTCTAGACTGATGCCTTAACCTAGCCTTTCTGAACCTTTTGACCCTGGAGGAACCCTTGAAATATTTTCCAGGCCTCGGGGAACCCCTGCACATTCAGGCTCAAATATAGGCCAGAAGTTACAAAATTATTCTATTCATTTCCTGTGTAGGCCTGTATAGATGCATTAACAGTGTTCTTAAACTGAAAATAAAGAATGAAACTTACTTCTTTAATGTGAAGTTGCCTGAATTTGAAATAATTTTTTAAGTAAATCGTGATCTCCCAGGGAACCCCTAGTGACCTCTCACAGAACCCCAGGGTGCCACGGAACCCTGGTTGAGAAACCCTGCCTTAACCACTACACCAGACTGGCTTTCTATGCTCGTATTTAGTTGTCTGCAAATGGATAAGGTGAACTGCTTTTAATGTATTGTCGAAGGCTTTCTCTACCTGGGTACAGAGATTTCGCTTCTGTCTGTGCTCCTGCTCTCTGAAGATGCTGGCCACAGATGCTGGCGAAACGTTAGGAACCACAACTTCCAGAACACGGCCACACAGCCCGGAAGACCCACAACAGCCATTGAACTGCTTTTCTTTCTATTAGTCCTTTTAATTAGCTAGTTATTCCCTGATGTGGGTTGCAAAAGCTTCTGTGTTTCTTGGCTGCCATGCCATGTGGCTATCTGGCTTTTAGCAGCCCAGATTTGGTGGCCATCTAAACTGGCCCAGACTGTCCATTTTGATCATCATAGCTGCTACCAGTTGCATCTCATAACAGTACCGTACAGTATGAGTGACTTTTGTTGGAAAGTATTTATGAGATGAGGTAACACAGCAGTTCTTTTTGGTGGGATTTGAGCTGTGAAGGTTTCCTTACTTGCAAGTAAACCCTAGGTATTGTATGATGACCCAACAGGGGAGATGGGTGGTAATATAAATTTAATAATAAATAAATAAATAAATGACCTGGTTCAGATGTTGCTCTGAACCATAATGTGGTGTGGTGTGCTTTGGTTTTGTATGATGTGGGAATCTAGCCATAATCCTAGTTTATGGCTTGCTGTCATATGTGAATTAAAAGCATTTGGGCCTGAGGCTCTCTAGTGTTTACAAAAGATTGCCTCATGGCAAAGATTTAAGTATTAGGGTCATTTTTCCTGGGCAGAAATTAATTAATGTACTATGGCTCTTTAGTTTCCTGACAACCATCAAGCCATAATCTGAAAAGGTTATCTGCCTTTGATGGTATTAGAGAGAAAAGCATACCAAAACTAGAGTTATGATCTGGAAGGAACACTTAGTGTTCTGAGGAGGCGTTGATTATAGAACTATTACAAGATTTAAATCTGACATTTATTGGTCTTTTAATTAGAAATGGCAGCATTTGTGTCTTGGGTTCAGATGAATGAAGCTACTGTGGGAACATCTTCCTATATCCCAACCTGGCTTCTTCCCAGCCTATGGCAACTAGAGCAATTAGGATGAATAAACAATTGTCAGTGATGTGATCCAGCAAGGAGTTGCACTGATGAATTCCTTACCCCTCATCCACCTCTCAGATTCTTTTGGAAGTGTAAATGAAGGGAAACTATGTATCATATTCTCTGGTGGGGAATACCATTATTAACAAAGCAGTGGTGTCTACAAAATGAGATCCAGTAAAACAATATTCCGATTTCCAGGAAAAAAAATTCTAAACCTTGGAGAATGGTTGGATTCACACAACTAAGCTATTATTTTGTTAACCATGTTGCTGGGTTCACACACTGGGTTGATTAATTCAAAATCAAATAACCCATATTTTGGCTCAACGTGATACACAAACCCAACGTTAGTCATACACAGAGCGGGTCTGCTAAAATCAGTGAAAATTAAGATAGTCATAACTAACTAGTTTCATTGAATTTGTTCACTAAATCTGAATCTAGTCCTGTCCATGGATTTGTGGTGATATTGAATCAACCTTCCTAACCTGAATCCTTGTGAATGTGTTGGATTTCAACTCCCATGATTCCTAGTTGGCAAGATGCCAGCTGAGGAAAGTTGGGTGATATTTTGTCTAATGTGTATATAATGTGATAAGACCAGTTAATGAAAAGGCTCTGGAATTCTAATCTTCAGCTTTGGAAAAATGTATATTAAATTTAAAGAATCTTTAAGAGTGAACCCAATAGTCTGGAATTTTTCCTGCCCTGAATTAATGCTTAGGTCTGAAAACCTATGCTTGGTCATGGTTTGATATAGTTCAGACAAAGATAAAGGGTATTATAAACAAGCAAGTATTTTGCTTCTTTGTTCTTCTTGCCTTCATCAGCTAGTGAGGGCAGTTGAGTAGGTTGATAAGACATTACATCTGAATCCAGGGCCTGCCTTGTTGGTCTCAGAACAAGCTGTGTTGGCAGGCCAAGAATAAATTCTGGAATATATGAAACAATTGGGTTTTGTGAGCTTCCTTGGGTATTTTGTCATCCTACTCATTTTATAGGTAAAGGTGTAGGAATTGCCCTAAAAGAACCTTTCGCAACCTGGTGCATGCTTTTCATGATGGACATCTAGTGATACGGTTTTCTTAAAACGTTTTTAACCATTTTCTTACACTTTCTATCACAACCTAGCATAATTTACTGTGGAAAACCAATAAAAAAAATCTGATCAATAACACCCCTAGCCTGTCGCATTCTAGCACAGCCAAAGGGTACCAAACAGAGCTCATAAATCCCTATGGGTTTTAGGCTTAAGTACTCCTCTCCTCTCATCTAGGATCCCTTGTGAGAAGTTTGGAAACATTTGTTTCTGTTTTTTATTATTTAAGTGCATATGGTGAACCCAAATCTAACAAACTGTGATTCATCTTAATTCTGGCTTGTAAACAAAATACAAGAAAAGAAAAATAAAAGAATTGCAGATATATTGACCAAGGTTGTTTTAATATGATACTATGAATCCAGTTTTTAATCTCCAAAACAAACACTTTGAGTAAGAACGGTAAGAGCCCTGCTAGATGAGGCTGATGGCTCATTCAGTCCAGCATCTGTGTCCTGTAGTTGCCATCCAGTTGTTTATAGGAGGCTCACAAAGGTGAACAGATGAGTGACGTTCATCCATCTTCAGTGTTGCTTCTGAGCAGTTGACATTCAAGACATGCCACTGAGATTCTGGAAGTCCCAGAATCAAGTAGGAGTCCATTAATTGTCCAGTCTCTCTTAAAAGCCATCTAAACTGGTAGCCGCCACCACCTCTGATAGCTATTAAGTTTTACTGCCCTTTTGTCAGTCCTGGATTTCTCCATAGTTAGATTCAGTAGATGACTCCAGTTTCCAACACTGTGAGAGGAAGCAAAATTTCTTTCCATGCAAGTTTTCCATACTAAGCATGATTTATAAACTTCGGTCCCATCTCTCCATTCTGTTTTCATGCCAAGTAAATAGTGTCATGTGTTTGCACTGTTGTTCTTATGTGACTGTACTCCTTAACTTGTAAGAAGATCCTAAGCATATTTATTCAGAAATTATTGACCACTGTATTCAGTAATACTTGCTCTCTAGTAAGTGTGCTTTTACAGGCTCAGATAAGTTTGCTTAAAAGCCTTGCAAGACAGACAGGGGAATGTTATGGATCAAAAATAGCTGTGATTAAAGCAGGCATGGGGATTAATTTGCAAAGCACCGGAGACAATCTGTTTAGTTAAAAGTCAGGGAAACTGCTTGATGGAGGATTTGATATTAGCCTTCTGAAACAAAAGTGTAGCCTCTCCAAGTTGTATAGGCTTAGAGCCAAGGTAAACTGTCAACAGCCTTAAACCATGCATCTGTTTATTGGACTATACTACTTCAGTTTACCATGGGGAGATGATATTTTGAAATCACCCCCTCAAAGGCTACCACTCTCTCCAAAATGTGTGTGTGTGTGTGTGTGTATGAACAAGAGAAAGTAGAAAGCTGTCAAATGTTGGATTGCTCATCTGACCATTGCATAGTTCGTTGATCATGTGGTACAGCACTTGGATAATGATCTGATGTTTTTCTTGTTTGGAGTGCTTTGGAATAATTAGTTTGTATCTAGCTGAACAGGAGTCAGAGAAGCAGGATGCAGGATTCTCGGAAGACTTGGGGAATGACCTGGCTTGATTTCCATGTCTCTTTTAACAGCAGCTCTTACGAAATTTAGCAAGTAAGTAAACAAGCACGTTGGCAGATCAAGCTTCTGTTAAGGACATAAAATGAAGGCCAGTAAACAACATTGGCAGCTGAGCAGAATATGTTTCGTTATCTTAATTATGGGGGGCCTCCTAGGCCTGATCTGGCACTTAGCTTCTCTACAGCTGCAAGGTATTCTTTTCTGCCTGTAGCAGACTTTTCAGCCATCCTTCAAGCACGGCTGTCCCAGTGAAGAAACTTAGAATTTTGAGAACCAACCTTATTTGAAGTAGATTTTTTGTTCTTTGTCAGCCTTAGGTGTTCAGTTTTGAACTTGGGCAAAATGGAGGCTTTCCTTTGAACCGAGGCCAACTTCACTTTTGCATTTCTGCCCAGTCCTTTTTGCTCCCCTAAAACATTCTAAGTGTTCTCCTTTACTAACCTTGATGGCTGGAACTACCTCTCAGAATGCCTGTTTTAGGCCAACTTGCTTGCTTCTTTTGAACCTGTCCTCAAACCTCATTCTCTTTCATATTCTCTAGAACAGAGCTTTCCAAACTGTGTGTCGGGACACGTGTTGGCTGCAGTGTCTGGGTGTGTCACAGCTGCTGCTGCCTCAGAGCCCTGCCAGGATTCCGCGCAGGTCCTAGTGCCTGCCTTGTGCCCTGCTGTAAGAGTGTGTCGCAACATGATGCCCTGTAAGAGTGTGTCGCGAAATGATGCATGTCTAAAAAGTGTGTCACCAACATGAAAAGTTTGGAAAGCTGTGCTCTAGGACTACCTGCAGCCCTCGCAAATCTTGATGCTCTCCAGATGGCTTTCCAAGGCTTGTTCCCTGATTGTTCTGGGAACTGAAATCTATATATCTAGAAGGGGGCATAAGGCCTGGCTATCTGAAGGGTACCCTCTCCCATTATTTCTGACTATCCCAAAAGATGTAACAGAGTGGGCGTGCTTCATGTCCCATCCATTAAGTATGGTCACCTGGTGGGGGGTACAGCTTCTGCATCACAGGACAAATCGCCCTGGCTCTGCAGTCCTTTAATTTATCCTTGAAAACTTGTTTTTTTTCCCCCAAGCTCTAGGATAGGTCAGGGTGTCCACCTGAATGTATTGTCTGTTTGGCTAAAGGTACACATTTGTTCCCCTGTTGAATTTTATTCTCTTTTGTTTGGCTTTAGCTATTGTGCCTCTTTTTAATTTGCAGACTGCCCAGAGTCAATGTTGAGTTGGGAAGCCAAATAAATAAATAACCCAGATTGGAGAAAGGTCTGCAACTGTAACCTCCAAATATGCCCAAAATCCATAATTGGGTATTCACCTAGTTGAGAACAATTACAATTACACCAAAGAGTGTGCAGACTTTGGATTCTCTAGAACTTTTCCTCCTCAATTAAAAAAAAGCAGAGAAGAGTTCTAGAGAACTCCAAAAGCTTACACATTATTTTGGTATCGTTTTGACTGATAATGTCAGTGACCAAGTAAAGGTCACCCAAATGAGTTTTTTTTAATGACCAACGTTGCTATAATAGCCTTTTGTATTCCAAATAGGTGTAAATGAGATAATGCCATGTTTTCCAAGTGATTTCTACTTTTATTTTCTCTTTGGTACTGTTCAGCACAAAGACTGCAAGTTCTATACTTAATGATGATGATGCTACGTAAGCAGTGAAATATTTTGGATGCTTCCAACTGAGACGTTGGAAAAGGGCCCTGTCTTTTCTTGGAATACATCTTCCATTTCTACCAGTGCTTTCTCAGGGCATCTTCCTTTCTTCTTTTGCACAAAACAACTCATGAAAAGGGGGTAGGCTAAAATAGCTGGACAAACTGCTAGGGCCTGTTTGTTTGGAGTATTCTTTGAAGAAAGAAAAAGGTGGATAAAGCACTGGGAAAATAAAGACTGGGTGCTGTTACTGTGCCTGCTTTCATCCTGTAAATTCTAGGGAAGAGGTGGGGGGAATACATTTTAAATAACTTGCCTAGTTTGGAAGTACTGTTGGATGAATGGTGTTCATTCCAAACTGTGGTAATGCCGAAATGTTGACAAGTGCATCCTGGTGTCACCGGGCAAAAGATGTGATCTAGTGTTTGCAAGCGCACAGGTTGCAACACTTGCATCATGATGAACATGTCATCATTTGCCCCCTTGGGTATACCTGTGCCATGGACCAAGCTGCCAGAGGTGGTGAGAATATGAGCGAGGCCTTCCTGGAGGAGATCGGTTGGGAAAGGTAGACTTTGCATTCCACCACCTTTCTTTATGGCTGGGTTCACACACTGCGCTAAAACATGATGTGGTTTGTTGTATTTTGGCTTAGCAGCAATTGTGGATCTCTACCTTTCAACATTAAGTTGCGAGGTACCCTACGTGAGCATGGCCATATGAAATTTGGGAGGCTTCATATGGTGTGCTGGATCACATTTTCCCAGTGGAATCAGCCTGGTCAGTTTGACCTATCCAGAAAAAACTATAGCGGTGCCCCCCTTTATGTAGGTGAGGGGTCTGAAGTTCAATGATGCTGCTTTTCAGTGGTGGGCCTGGTCTTTGGAATGGCCTCCTGGAGAATATCTTGTTGACTCCCACCCTGACTGCCTTCTGGAAGCTGCTTAAGATGGAATGACTTTGGGTCTTGAGCCCACCTTGCTTTGGTTAATTTAACATTATTCTATGTTTTTCATTAGTATGTGTATACTTTTTGTTTATGGTATAGTGTTTCTTATGTATTTTATTTTGTTTACATTGTTTCTTATGTATCTTATCTGTGTACCACCAAGAGTCCTTAGGGATTTGGTGGTCTACTACTACTACTACTACTACTACTACTAATGGTTAAGCAAATCATGAGCAAGAGCCCACCCTTTTCTCTTGACAAACTTTCCAATCTGTGCAGAGCTGATAGCTGTTGAATGCTTTTTGGAGTTTCTTTATTTAAAGTTCAGACCTCCTGAATTCCATTTCATGATGCAGTTCCCACCATGCACACTTTTAACTATTCAAAGCCATCTGTTTATATGGTTATCATTCATGCTGGGTTTGCCCATTCATCAGGCAAGAGTGAGGTCCACATGGTCAGCATGTACATTCAAAAAGAGACAGTAGGATCCTGGAAACTGTTTGCAGTTTACTATTGCAGATTAATTAGCATGAAGGGGGGGGGGAGGAGTGATTCTCTGAGCATGATGTAGCACAGCTTTCTCCAACCTTCTGATCTCTTGCAGCTCCCAGAATTTCCTCTGATGCCTTTTACTAGGATGTGGTCAATAAAAGGTAGTCTGTGTACTTTGCTGAAACAAGCTTGCCTTTGCTTCCCTTCCTGATATTCTAAACCTTATATTTCTCTATTCAGTTGCTGTTTGGCATCTGTGAGGCCATCTAGAGAGGTCAGTGTTCCTCTTATACCTCTTTTGACTTTTCAGAAATCAGAAATTGTCATTTTGGTACTTGGTAGCATAACTTTGGCCCTGTTTGTGCAGGGAACATGAATGTACCTAGAAGATGCACTTTATGGTGCTCCCATAAGTACGCCCAGGTTTGCTTACAATGAGACACAACTTCTGAGAACTCCAATTGGCTGTTTGTATAGTTAACTGATTCTGTTCTGTTTACCTCCTTCTGCTAGTGGGAATGTCTACATTAATTAGGAATTCAAAATTTAGCATATTGCACAGACTGGAACTTTTTGCTCCCCTCCCTACTAACCAGGGAGCTGTTGATCAAGAACAAATCCTGGATTGCTATTTGTGGCTTGCCAAGGCCCCCATTTTAGATAACACACAAACTCAGTTTTGAATTCCTGGTTAATGCAGCTCTTCCCACTGGTGGACAAAACCGAGCAGGAGCAAATGGTCCCCAGGAATTCAATGGTTTATGAGTGATGGATCAAAATTGTTCGGAATTCTGACTTATCTTTGCATGTAGGTAGCATGTTAACCCCACCGGTTGAGAGGCACGCTGACGTTCTGTGGCCTGTGGCTTGGGGGGGGATGTGCTGAAGTTCTATGGGCTTGGGGGGGATGTGCGTTGTTCATGGCCTTTGAGCATCATGCTGATGGATACACTCTGCAAAAATAGGCTGGACCAGAACGAAGAAATGTGTAGAAATGAAGTTGATTTAGTTTAAGTGTAATTGAAAACCAATTAATTACAGTGAATATGATGACTATCCATGTAGTTCATCACGTCCCCTTCCTATCACAGGAATGATAATTCTGCAGCAACTTTGGGAGGAATCCTGAGGGCTGCACCTCTGCTTTAGGTGGAGAGAATCTCAGGCTTCATCCCAAGCATCCGTAAGAAATTGCTGGTATATAATTAGAAACGTGCATTATTTTTTACTGAGAATCAAACATGCCCGTCTCCCCTTTTCTTATGCTGCCGCCGCTGCTGCTGCTTGAGCTTTTCCATAGCATCTCTTCCAACCAAAGCTGTCAGTATTCAACACAGATTTGAATTATCTTCTCTACTCCACCCATCCAGATAGGTGTTTGCTTGGTGAAGGTCTGTTTGTTTTCAGGACTTGGGATGGAAAGCTTCCTGGTTTACAGTGAGCAAGCAGAGATGCTTTGCTAGGTAACACACTTAATAACAAGCATGTTTTGCTACCAAGTAACAGCACTGGACAGGGATAAAAGCAAAAGGTCTCCAGAGAAAATCTGCAACTTAATGTTTGCTTCCCTGTCAGCTCACAGACACCTCTATGAATTACGGGTGGGTACTGCTACAAAGTATGTGAACTCCATTGGATGCACCACCCTTCAAAAGCTCCCTCCCAGCATTACATAAACTAGTGGATGACTAGTTCACCTAGTTACCTGGTGATCTTGTTTGGGGACAAATGCCACTAGCATTTGTACCAGCCGCAGGGGATAGCTGGCACCATGACACCATATCTGCTATGGGTTCTGCAGAAGAGGGAGAATCTGTTACGCATTTGGCAACAAAATCAAAGTGCAATACACAGAGGACCTTTGCTGTTACAGGGCAAGATTATTGCCCCAGTGGTCGTTTCACATACCATGCCAAACCAAAATGAAACAAACCACATTTTGGCATGTATTTTCCTTATATTGGTCTATGACCAAACAGGAATGTTTGATGGGCAAAGTAACAAGGATATATTTAGAGTTGCTTGTGTTAACTTATGGGATAAATGGGGTTCATCTTAATAATGAATACAAATACAGAATGTTACCCATTTGCCTTATCTGGACTCCAAAGGTAATCAGGGTCTGGCCTGGTTAGTGCTTAGATGGGTGTAGGGAGTAAGGGAGGTGACCTTGACAGACCTTGACAGGTGACCATTACCTAGGCCAGCCTTTCTCAACCTCTGACCCTGGAGGAACCCTTGAAATGTTTTTCAGGCCTCAGGGAATCCCTGCGCATTCAGGCTCATATAGACCAGATGTTACAAAATCATTATATTTGTTTCATGGGTAGGCCTGTATAGATGCATTAACAGTGTTCTTAAACTAAACATAAAGAATGAAACTTACCTCTGTAATGTGAAGTTGCCTGAATTTGAAATAATTTTTTAAATAAATTGTGATCTCCCAGGGAACCCCTAGTGACCTCTCGCGGAACTCTAGGATGCCACGGAACCCTGGTTGAGAAACCCTGACCTAGGCAAAGGGGCCGAAACATTAGTTAAGCCGTGAGGAATGAGATAATATTTTGAGGTGGCTCAGGCAGACACTGCCCTGATTCACTGGGGGAGAAGGTACAGCACAATCAGACTTGCAAGATTCTGTTGTTATTATAAAAAGGTAAAGGTTCCCCCTGCACATTTGTGCAGTCGTGTCCGACTCTAGGGGCCGGTGCTCATCTCCGTTTGTTAGCCGAAGAGCCAGCGTTGTCCGAAGACGCTTCCGCGGTCATGTGGCTGGCATGACGCGTGTAGAACGCTGTCACCTACCCACTGAAGTGGTACCTATTAATCTACTTGCATTTGCATGCTTTCGAATTGCTAGGTTGGCAAGAGCTGGAGCTAGTGTGGGAGCTCACTCGTCACACGGGGCTAGGGATTCGAACCTCCGAACTTGCAATCCTCCGATCGACAAGCTGGCGTCTTACCCGCTGAGCCACCAATAAAGTGTAATTCTGGTCTTCCTGTGGAATTGATTTTCTAGCCTGGTCTACCTAGTGGCTCTGACAGTGGGAGACCCCCATGGGACCCCCCATAATGTTGTAGGCTAAAGTGGGAAGTTGAGAAAACATCCTGATGGCCAATCAGTTCTGTATTGCTGCCAAGGAATCTACATGGATGTTTCATGTAATCACTAGATCACTTGATTTGAAGATTATTTTTTTTACCCATGTAAATGCTTGAAAGCAAGCAAATATTTCTGCCTTTTACTTCCATTCAGCCTGGGGCCAAAAAAACCCCAAACCCATATCGGAGGAGGACTTGGCCTTTGAAGACCTGTAGGAATGCTTCCCATTCCAGAAGGCCAAGAGCCTGAGGTAAAGAGGGAGCAATTAGATAGCACTAATTGGGGGGAGGGGGGAGAGAACTTGCTGTTGCTTGAGCTTGGTATTTCCTGGCTACCCCTCTGTTCGCCATGGATCTAGGGCAGAAAGAGGAGATAAGAATGTAAGCCCTGCTACAGCCTGCCAACTTTCATCTTATCTTGCATTCTGTGTTTCACTGTGGCCAGCCAAGTCCTCCAGAACGCTGACAAGCATGGTCTTAGGTTTCTAGGTTATTTTTATCTTCCCTTTTCACCGCTGGTCTGTGCAGAACCAGTGGTTAGCACTTCTGCTATTGCTTCCCCAGCAGCTGATACCCATTTCAGTTGTCTGCCTGCGATTCTGAAGGGAGTAAACAGCTCTCCAGAGTGGGAGTAGCCAACCTAGGCAGATTCTTCAAGGATTTGTCCCTTTCAAAGCCATCTAAATGGGTGGCCATCACTCCCCTAATGGCAGTGAATTCTGTTCTGTGCCTTGCCTAAAAAACAAAACCAAACCAAGGGCTTCCTTTCATCACATCCAAATCTTCTGGGTTCTAGATTCACTTGGCTGTTCCCAAGTGATTATATAGTCAGGGAGAAAACCTTCTCTGTCTGCATTTTCTAAACCATACATGATTTTAGATACCTGTATCCTATCTCCTCTTGCCTGCCTTTGCTCTCAGCTAAGACGTCCCAGACACTGTTGTCTTTCTTAGCAAGGAGCTTTTCTGGTTATGCAATTATTTTGGATGTCCTTTTCTGTCCTTTTTCTTTCCAGCCTGTCCAATCTCTCTCTCTCTCACACACACAGAGTGATCCAACTGGTAACAAAGCAGGTCTAATACATTACATATTGGTACTGTAGACTTCAGCAAGGCCCCTACCTAAAACCTAAACAATGTGGCAAAAAAACAGACTGTTCCCTTGTGTTAATCTTAATTTCTTAGATTTTCCTTCCCTAAGGGGCAAACAGCCTCCCTCCTTCCCCCATTTGCAAATATTAGAAGAAAAGTGTTCAGCCTGACCTCTTGGCTGTCTTTTATCCTTCTGGTGTGCATTATGAGGGCTGTACTCAAATAGAGGTGGCACCTCCAGGTGCTTCATTTTTGTTGTTGCTTCATAATGAGTCTTAATTATCAGTCTCTCCTGGACAACTGCCCTCTTCCTTCCTTAAAATGTGTCAGACCGAAACTTTTGTTCCTATTCCAGGGAACTGGAATGCTTCTGATTGGCTTGAGAACTTCATGACTCATACTGGGTTTTAAGCTGTTCCCCCTCCCAAATAATTGTGTAGATTTGCATTGACTGACAAAGGAGGAAAGAACAAGTTATCTTTCTGTGGCTGAGTAACCTGGCTCAGCTGAGACATAGTCGTCGCCCTGAAATATTTATCTCATCCCTCCAAGAACTTGCAGTTCTCCTTCTTTATATGACATGTGTCTCCTACCTTCAAGGGTCTCATTGTTCTCTCCTTTTTCCCATTTTAGCCTCAGAACAGCCTTGTGACATTAGATTGACAAGATGGTGCCAGACACATGATGACTGAGTTCACACATTGCACTAAGCTATAATGTGGTTTATTTGGTTTGGGGCTTAATGGGAACCCAGCTATTGTGGCTAGTGAATCATAGCTTAGTGTATTGTTTGAACCCAGTACTGGGGGTCATGGCTAAATGGGGATTTGGATTCTGTGGGAAGGAAATCCATAGCAGGTAGGACAGGGGAGAAGAGCATCCCTTGCAAGGCTCCCTAATTATTGGGGCTGAGAAACCTCCTGGCTGAATGCTGGAAGTAGTTCACCTTCTGTGTCCATTGCATCTCCATCTGTGCTGCCGAACCTCTTCTACGTTGTGAATGCAAGGCTGTTACTTAGAGTGCTTGGCATAGTTGATGTCATCTTCATATAGGAGTCAGAATCTGAGTATATGAAAGGGGATGTGCAACTCACTCTGCACTTTTTGGCAGTATTAATTTATTCTTTCCCTCTTAAGCTGTCTACAGAACATGGAGGGGACTCTCTTCAAAACACTGTTCAAGAGAGGTGGCTTGGCCAAAATGAAGAATCATTAGTAATAACAATAACAAAATAACGGTTAACAAGAATTTCTAACTAATCTGAGGCAGTCCATCTTTGACTTTATGACTAATCGGGCAAAATCTATTAGTTTAAGGACATTATGTTAAGAGATGTCCAAACTTTAGATGTGGTAGAAGTCTCTATGCGGAAAGTCCAGCTCACCTTCAATGGATTCATTAGGCAGGGAGGGAATGTAAGGTGTACATCTAATACAGGACACTTGGAAATGATATTCTTCATACTGCTGCTTGCTACTACACATGGTTTGCTGTTGATGTATTTTGTTGGATTTTCAGTTGTGGTTTTGTTTTTCTAAACAGCTTTGAACTTTACCAAAGAAGTGAGCTCAGATTTTCTGTGCTAAATAGAAGAAGACCTCCATATGCTGCCAGAGTTGTAAGAAAAGGGCTTTGGAAGTAGTTAGGTAAATGTTGAAAACTTGGCGGTTTCTGTATTTTCAGGGTTTTATCTTGAAGGGAGTAGCTTCATCTCATGTTACTTTTGTGCACATAGGACATCACAATAGGGATTAGATATGGGTATTTTCCAGTGCTGAGAAATCAGTGTTGTGAGAAGTGATCTGTGGTTTCAGTAGAAATTGGGAAAGCTGTGCTGAATGTATGATCTGGGACAACAGCTGTTTTTTTCTGCATATGTTCTTTGAAAGTGCATACTTTTAAAAATTACAAGATTCCCTCTCTCAAAAAAACCCCCCAAAGGGTTTTGGTCAGACTTGCCCTTACTTATAAGTAGAGTAGCCCATTCCTTGGGGGATTCCCAAGGCAAAGAAGATTTGTATCACAGGAAGCTATTTTCCCCCACCCACAACTTCTTTAAATATGTCCTTCGTGGATTACTATGTGTACTGTGGGGAACTTTGAAATCTTCTAGTTGGTGGGTTCAGACTTGATGAGTTTTTTTGGAGTTTTTAAAAGCACTTTCAAGCCATCTGTACACCAATTCACAGGATAATACACCATTTTTGGTGGACTTTTATCTCTTTTCTGAAGTTATGTGGTGTTAAGTCAACTGAGGAGTGGACCAGGGCTGGATTCCTTCCCCCAACACACACTTAGAAGCACACAGTCGGTCACTCCCTCTTTCGATGCCTGCTTACTCACAGACATACAACAAGGACTGCAAAGGAATTGTGAAATGGAAATGATGTTGGCTAATTATTATGGAACTATTTACTGCTGCAAGTCAGAAGGAAATGCAGGTAGTCCTCGCTTAACGACCACAATTGGGACCAGAATTTTGGTTGCTAAGCGAAGTGGTCATTAAGCGAATCTGACCCAATTTTACGGCCTTTTTTGCAGCAGACTTTAAGCTAATCATGTGGTTCCCCATTGATTTTGCTTGCCAGAAGCCAGCCAGGAAGGTTAAAAATGGCAATCACGTAACCGTGAGACACTGTGACAGTTGTAAATGTGAACCGGTTGCCAAGCACCCAAATCATGATCACATGACTATGGCGACGCTGCAACGATCATAAGTGTGAGGACCAGTCATAAGTCGGTTTTTTCAGCACCTTCATAAGTCCAAACCACCACTAAACAAATGGTTGTTAAGTGAGGACTACCTGTAGATGTTCTCTCTTTTTGGGTGGATTGACTTTACTCTCCTTATTTCTAAGGAGGAATAAAGTTACAGTTTGGAGAAGTGGACTGGTTATTTATCAAGTGTTCTCAGCTTTCTAGGCATGGTCCTGGTGCTGTTTTAGTTTAGTAACTTTTCTCTTGCAGTTAAAAAAAAAGGAGCATGGTTTACAGTGAGAACAATCAGGAAATTGGGCTGGGAAAGCATGCATGCATGCTGATATACTGGAACGAAGGGGAGGGGAAGAGTTGAGATGAGAGGCCAGAGATGGGCGGGGAGAAGTTCTGGAGTATCATCTGATCAGTTGTGGACTGGAAGGTTTTTTGAAAATCTGGGTCAGAGCAGCTCTGGATTCCTCACGCGGGGGGATGGGCCCTGCTAACCAGATTAGATTTGGCAGCCAAGTTCCAGAGCCATGGATTCCTGCTCTTTTAGCCTCCTGTCCTGCAAGAGGAGGTGGAAATGCCTGGTCTGTGCTGTGCTGCAGCGCCACAGCAGCTGGTGAATGGCCCCCATTGTCGGAGGGCCTTTGGAAGCCTCTCTTGCCAGGTTTTGTTCTTCTCATCAGATCAACTAGCAGTTCTTGAACAAATCCAGTATAAATCAGCGCACGCCCCGTTGGACAAGCTGCTGAAGGCCATGCTCCCCAAAGGAGGCTGGGCCAGGACAGAGGAGTGAGGTCAGGCCAGAACTAAATTGATTTCATTCACATTTTCAGGGGGATGAAAACCAAAGTAATCCAGTGTCGTTAATTTGATTATTCCCTGTGTATTTAACAATTTTCGCCTTCTGGCACATTTAGAAGGGCAACTTTTATAAAGATCCTGGGAGCCTCATTGAAGACATGGAGGCTGTAAGAGAACCGTTTTTTGTTTGGTTTTCCTGGAAGCAATGGAAAAGGTCACTTAAAGGGGGTTTTATTTGTGGCTTTAAGATTTAGCTGGGGAAGTAGAATTTGAAGTTCTTGGAACTGACCCCAGATTAATTTCTGAAACTGATATGAATCTTGAAAGTTAGTGCCATGTAGGATGACATGAAGGGGAGTGGGGCAAGTGATCTGCACAGATTGAATAGCCAATGCATATTCTTTTGTCAACCCTCATACAATGTAGCCTTTTAAAAAATATATAAACATATTACTAGGCAAATACTGGACAAGCAGCATATAAAGCTAAAAAGGAGCTAGGAACTTGCTCACCATCACAGAAACACTTGATACTTGTCATTAACTAAAGGCATATACAGAAAGCTTGCATGTTATTGAAACCTCAGAAAAATTTCTACGTTGTTTTCATCAGCAAATGTTATGCAGCTAAGTGTCCAAGGTTCGTGCCTTAAACTTCCCAGGGGCTGTTGATTTGATTTCAAATTCTCATTATAAGCGCATTTACTATGCATACATACATATAGCCATACATTATCCTTCTTTACTTGCCTTGTGAGCCTTGTGATTCCTTCTTTGCTCTGTGATGCTTAGAAATTTGGGGTTAAGACAAGCTGAGCAAGAGGCCTTGTTCCTATAGGCTTTCTACTCTTTGTAACATAAAAAAATTCACATTTTGTGCTTGTAAGCAGAGACTAAAGTAACTGCCTGAAATACAATCTGGAGAATTACTTCAGAAAACCATTAGAACATAAGCAGTGCCCTGCTGGATCAGACGCTTGGGATTTCCATGAGATGCCCTGGTAAACTTGCTGGTAGATGTAGTTCTTGTTGCAGCTTTTATTATTTTCCCTCCCTGGCTACTGAGGCATAAAAAAATAAACCTTAGGATGGTGATGGAGCAAAAGAAGATGGAGAAATATTTTAATGAACTAAATGAGCAGTCCCCTAAGATTTCAACAGATACACATTGGGGAATTGCGCAAGTTCCAAAGCTGAACAACTTTAACATTTTGGCAGCTGACCAAAACACATAAGAAGTAAAGCCATGGTGGGAAAGACACCCCGGAGCCTCTATCCAGTGTGAGCCATTAAGGATTTGGATTGGTGGCCCTAGAGGGCACCAATAAGGGAATAGTGTTTCTTGCCCAAACTTCCCCATCTTTTGAGATGGCGTTCATCTCTACAAATTCATGGTAGCAAGCTGTTATGTAAGGAAATGGAAAGAAAGAAAACCAAATAGTTCTAAGTCATCTAAGATTGAAGGGTTGACTTAGAAAAAGTATAAGCAAGGTACAGGTAGTCCTCGACTTATGACCACAATTTTGGTCGCTAAGCGATGCGATCATTAAGTGAGGTATGACGTTACCACGCACAATTTTATGACCTTTTTTGCCGTGGGCATTAAGCGAATCCGGCTTCCCCCATTGATTTTGCTTGTTGGAAGCCAGCTGGGAAGGTTGCAAATGGTGATCATGTGACCCTGGGACACTGCAGCCCTCATAAATACATGCCAGTTGCCAAGCGCTCAAATTTTGATCATGTGACCGTGGGGACACTGCGACGGTTGTAAGTGTGAGGACCGATCGTAAGTCACTTTTTTCAGTGCCATCGTAACTTCAAATGGTCGCTAAACGAATGGTCATAAGTCAAGGACTACCTTATACAAAATAAGTCTCCTGCACAGAACTGTTGGGGGAGAGGGAGCCAGCCACTCTTTTTATTTCTCTTCATATTAGGGGTATATAGGCAATATCAGTGAAAGTGAATTATATTGCACAATTATACCAGTTGCTGGTTCACATTATGCTAAGTCAAACTTTGTTTAATCATACAGTGAATAAATTATGATTGGCTGGGTTTATCCATCAAAGTAAGCCAAAGCCCCATTGTGTCCTAGCATAGCATGAAAAAGCAGGCCTATACTTTTCACAGGATGGTTACAGACTGGCCAAGTGATCTCCCTTTTGCCATCTCTCAGAGCTAATTTATAGAGGGAGTGGAGATGCTACCTATGTGAGGACCCAACTGGCAACATTGTTTTGCTAAGTTAGCAACCTTTAAGTCTTAAGTCAGCTCTGCCCAGCCTGGTATCCTCTGGATCTGTTGGGAATACAGCTCCCAGAATATCCAGCCAGCATGGCTGAAGTGTTGTTGGAAAGATAAAAAGAGGATGGAAGAACCATGTATATCCACAAGTTTCCTTCAAGTTGCGCTCAATGCCCTTGATATCGTGGGCACATCCAGGTTATGATTTTTTGGTATGGAAGTAGTTCCCCGTTGGCTTTTTAATTTTCAATCCAGCCAACTGCTCTGGTACTTCCTTTTCCAAGTACTTACTAGGTCTGCTTAGGTTTCAAGATCAGCCAAAGTCATATTAATGCTACACTTAGCTGGGCCCTCCAGAGGTATTGTACTACATAACCCCATCACCCAGTACAGCCAGGTTGGGAAAGGCTAACATAAAAGGATGCATATGCTGGGAAAGACTGAAGGCAAAAGGAGAAGGGGACGGCAGAGGATGAGATGGTTAGATAGCATCACCGATGTAATGAACATGAATTTGAGTAAACTCCCGGAGGCAGTGGAGGACAGGAAAGCCTGGTGTGCTGTGGTCCATGGGGTTGCGAAGAGTCGGACACGACTTAACTACTGAACAACTAACTGCCACCTTGAAGCATCCTTTTCAGTGACCAAACGGTACATCTTGGGTGTTCAATGGATAGGCTCTCTTCCTCCCCAACCATCACCACAACTTGTCTGGCTGCAGTTGGTCCATACATTATGCATTTATCTGCAACGTGCAAGTCATTGCCCCTAGGTCCATGCTGCCTCCTTATAGCAAAGGTGGAAAGTCTCAAGTCCCCCCTTTTCACAACTCGGAGGCTGAGGTGCTGATAATGTCAGCTTCTGTGGGGGGAGAAAAGGGGATTGCTCATTCTTGGCATTCCCGGTGCTGATTAGCTTTAGCCCACTGGTCTGTGTCTTTCCCTCCCCAGTTGAAAGACATTGCAGCTCTTGGAGGGGGGAGAGAGACTGACTGCAGGTGACAGTGATTGACAGGGATAATCTGCAACCAGGCTAGAGGGTCCCATAAGCCTGTTCCCTTTGCATCCCATATAATACCTAAAAGAGTGCTTCCAGATGGGTGGGTGGTTGATAGAATCCGTGCCAGCCTGTGCATTTGAAAGCATCTCCCTGGAAGAGCATTTTCTAAAAAGGAAAGCTGTCAGGGGAGGAAGGATTGAGTCTTGCGTATCACTTATGGCTACTTTTCTTTGATGATGGAAAGGCAGTTTGCGTGTGTTCAGAGAGAATGGAGGAACACAGGAGCCATTTACCACCTGGAAATGCTTGGGATGCCAATAGCTGCTTGGTAAACCAGCTGGCTGTATCCTTCAAAGTTAGGCCCCTGGTCCCCCCTCTCTTTACTTCAAATTCTGGGGAATTCTGGGAATTGAAATCCATATATCTTTGCCAAGTTGCCAAGGTTGAGAAACACTGCTCTGGAGCAACTCTTAGGTTTATCTTCAGTCTGGTAGAAGTACAACGTGCAAAAGGACACAGCGCTAAACCATAACTGCGGATGGTAAACTACACTGGCTCAGTTCACACAACCGGCTAAGCTGAATCCCAACCAAACTGGAGCATGGCTTAGCATGTTGTGTGAGCCTCTCAGAAGATCTCAGTGTAGGGGGCAGAATAATCTGGAGAAAGGCCATTCTTCAGAGAAGCAGTCCATTTTGGGGTTTTAGAATGGCAAACTGGCACTTTCAGTTTCACTCAGAAGCAAACAGGCAGCAAAGGTCGGAGCAAGGAACAAAAATGTTCTGTCTCATCCCTATCAGAAGCCTGGCTTCTGCATCTGTATCCAGTGACGTTTTCTAATCAGTGAGGGCAGTCCGTCCTAGAGGGCATTGTGACTGGACTGGATAGCAGTAGCCAGATCAGAAGATCCCAGAAATCCAAAACTATTTGACTCCTACTTCTGCTATGTGAGATCAGAAACCTTCTTGAACCCTGCAGAGTCCACCGAATGCTGATATTGTCATTTTTAATACAGCACTAACAACATTACTTGGACTCATAAATTCAAATAATAAATGTTAAACAAAGCTGCTTCAAGTGATTCTTGAGAAGTTACTGCTGAGTCAATTGACTCACTTTATGTACAGTACATTGCAGAGTACATGGTTTAAACCATATTGTTAAATATGACTTAACTGCAATGTTAGGTGTCAGTATTTGCCTTACTGTCTAACTACTTACTGTCTAACTAACTACTGTCACCAGTAGGTTGCATACTCAAAGATAAATATTGCAGTGGAAATTGGTGGATGCAGATTTTCTAGCAACTAAGGGATTGTGGAAAACCAGCAATAAGAGGGTAATTGGAAAAAGTGAGAACGGATATGCTGTCACCACTCCTGCTTTGCCCAGACTAATTAGTAAAGCCCAACCCTGCAATCCTTGTTTAGTTAATGCATATTTTTGTCAAATTTTACTTTGGGATGTATTGCAAGAAATGCTGTTTCGTATTCAGTGTTTGTAAGTTGCTGGTTGGAGTGCTCTCAGATTAGAGCTGGCCCATTGCAAACTTAACTTTTCTATTAGAGCAGGGGTGGGGAACCTTTTTTCTGCCAAGGGCCATTTGGATATTTATAACAGGGGACCAGGGGGGTGGGGAGCAGGGTTTCTGGGATTTCCATGGACCGGGGGCTGGAGTTTGCGGGCGGGAGCCAATCACAAGCACTAGGGGGTGGGGTTTGCAGGCGGGAGCCAATCGCATGGAAGGGGCAGGGTTTGCGGGCAGGAGCCCCGCGGGCCTTAGGCAGGAGCCCCACGGGCCTGACGTTGCCCACCCCTGTATTAGAGAAAGAGAACAATCAAATTTTACTGTTGGAAGCTCTGGAGCAAATCATGGACATCCACTCTGAAGGGATGGTGTGATGCAGATGGCTCAGTTTCTGGGATTCTGGACGAGGGGGGTTTGAAGACTAAGGCTCAAGGGGATTAATTATTTCAAATATTATTAAAGCACAGGAGCAAGAGGGAGGATCAATTTTAACAACAATTATTGTAGGAATAGTGGAAAAATAATCCCACCTAGCTGAGAAAAAAATGTGTCCTGCATCCATAACAGAGTGGAAGAGTTAAACAAGTGAGCTTCTGACAGTTAGGCTGAGAATTGTGTGTAGTAACACACACACACACACACACACACACACACACACACACGTATATTGTAGTGTGTACACAAATGTCCACTGTAGATTAATATAAAAGGACTCTGATGGATCAGAGCAAAGGTCTGTCTAGTTGAGCCTCCTATTTCCATCAAGGGGCCAGAAAATACCTAGGCAAGGCCAATAGGACGCACCCTCTTCTACTGTTCCCCAGCACCTATAGAGGTGAGCTGTGTGCCTCAGATCCTGAGGGTATCAAAAAGCCATTAGGAGTAGCAGCCCCTGATGAATTTCTCTGGGAAACAAGACATCTTTCTGACAAAATAAGGTGGGGGGGTGTCTCCAAGTGTTTTGTGCTAGAGGACGCATTTGAAAAGTTGAGGGCATGTAATAAACTCAAAGAGTATTATAGGCAGTGACAAATCACTGATTTACCAAAGGCAAATGGGTGAAGTTGCTCTATATTACCTGGAGGCACTTACCACCCTATGTCACCTTTCTGTCTCTTTTCAGAGGGAGAGAGTGTGTGTGTGTACAGGTGGGCACATTTCCCCCCAAAGCACAGGGTTTCTATCTCTGTCATTTCTATTCTCTAAAAATGTCTCTGGTGTATATGCTGGGCTGGGAAAGATTATGGGAAATAAAAGTTATGATTGAGGCTGGCAATTTGCTAAGTTAGCATCTCATTTGATTTATTTTATTTTTTAATTTAAAATATCTCCAGAAATTAAAATCATATCAAATTGAACATGGAACCAGATGGACACCAAGGGTAGAGGCTGCAGACACCATGCTGGGAAGAACCCAGGAGCTTCAGGGCTGGTGAATAATCCCATATTCTCCTGAAGTCAGAGGGGAAGAAAGATAAATAAAGGAAATGTTTTGTGTGCAGAAGTTCCCAAATGCTGCTCCTCCCTAAAGTTTTCCCAATAGGGAAGAAGAAATGGGAACGATTGTGTCATTAAACCTTTTGAGAGTTGCTCCTAGAAAGGTTGGAAACTAGATGGACAAAAAAGCTGGGTTCACACATCATATTAAGCCATGATGAGGTTTGCTTCCTCGTGGCAGAGTGTGGTGCATTACAAACTCAGTTCCTGCAGTCAATAAGTCCTAGTTGATGGTGTATATGAATTCAGCCAGGCTTAGTCAACAGACTAGAGCTATGGTATATCATGATACGAACTTTGAGTTAATACAGGACAGCTATGGTTCCTGTGCCTTCTGAGATAGGCTCGTTCACTCCTTTATCAGTGCAGAACCCTCCCTTCCCAGTAGTGAACAATTAACGAGCAAGTGTAGATTGGTCCTTTTGTTCTCAGCAGAGGAGGTGTTCAAGTTACACCCAAGCTCTTTTGTAATTCCTGCCAATCCACCTCTTGTTCTGGCAGCTTTAATGGAGATCAAGGACTTCTTGGCTCCCTTAACTAGCTAGTTCCTGCTGGGACAGGTTGAAGCTTGTTTTGGACAGTGGGGGAGAAGGATGAAAAAAAGCAATGTGAATATAGCCTGGCCTACAATGCCTAGATTGATTGCCAAGGATTATCACTGGCAGATATTTTTAAAAGCGGGCTAGGCTGCCGACTGTTTTGCACACTACCTAACTTCAGTATGTGTGTTTGGTGCGATTTTTACAGAGCAATAATTAGTAATAAATTATTGCTTTGCACTGATTACCTAATGCTTGCAGAAAAGTAAAGAACAGGAATAACTTAATGATTTTATTAAGGTAAGTGATACGTTTTCCCTATATCTATTTTTTTTTTAGTATAAAAATAATGAAGGGGCTTGGAGAGTGAGGAAAGAGAGGAGAAGTTGGTGGGAATGAAGAATCTCCAGCTTCCAGATCTTAACATTTTAAAGAGAGAAACTTCTTAAAGAGAGAAACTTCTTAAAGAGAGAAACATTTTAAAGAGATTAGAGTGAGCAAGTGCAGCAAGGAAGGCAGGCTGGGAGTCTGAAGAAACACTGGCTGTTCTTTGAGCAGGTAAAAGCCAGCTGTTCTTCACATCTGCCTTTTACAATCTACCAGGTTTCTTCCGTAACCCAAGTGCTACATATCTGTATACTTTTTAAATTAAGCATGATTTCGCAGCAGCAGCAGCTTCATTTAGGGCTGTTTCCCCAGGCATGTTACAGTCTTTCTTTCCTTACGTTTGTATCTCATTCTTCCAGCAAAGAAATCCACAGAGTAAATAGAGCTCCAATAAGAATGGACAGAATCCATGAAGTTCAATTTCATTCAATTTCTCACGTATCCAACCTTGAGTTTGCTGCATCCCATTTCTTGCATTAGTTTGAAATTCTTTTTTAAAGCATCCATGAAAAATTCATCAGCATTTTCATATGCGTTTCTCCTAATGCACACAGTTTAGTGCATAGTTTTCTTAATGCACCTATTTTTGCAAGCTATTTTTCCACATATAATGCACATTTGTGTATAATGTTCAGCAGCATCTACGTTCTGGGATACTCTTCTAAAATCCACATTTTTTTGTTTAGAAAAGTTCATTTCAGAGTTTGGAAGAATGTAGACATGGAAGGATAATTGCAGTTGGGAAATAGCAATTAGATAAATTTCAGTCAGACTGTGATTTGAATAAACTTATCCTCCTTTTATAGCTTGCAGGCAGATTCCCACTTACAACTGACCTGGGACTGATTTACAACTACATCTATGGTGAATACCATCCTAACTTAACATCAGTAGAAAATATACTTCGCAAATAACTTTAGCAGCCTGGCCAACTTCTAGTCACCAGTGACTGTGTTACTAGGGAGTTCCTTAATGCTTTCTGTCAGTTGCACTCTCTGGGCCCATCCCTCTGAAAACTCTGCCAAAAGCAATCCTAAATCCAGCAGAGTGTGTCTACTGAGCAACCGCCATGTCTAATTTGCTAATTTCTTTTACAAGTGATCAGTATTTTATAATCACAACAATTGTATGCATATCTTTCCCCTTTCTATTAAAGTCATCTAGAGCCAGCTTCTCCCTGGCCAGAAGCAATGGACTCTAATCTGACTCGCGTATAATGAAGAGAAATTGCACAAGGCTTGTTAAACTGGGAGATACTATGATACAGACACAAGTTTCTCTCTTGTGGGCACTTGATCGCTGTTATCGTTTAAAAGTAAACACAGGAGGGTATGATTAAGTGCTGCAGAAAGAATAGAATAAGCAGTGGAAACAGTGCAAAGCTAGAATAGTATGTTCTCTTCAGAACATTAAACTATATTTTTTGAGCACCTTTGCTTGAGCAAGCATTGATCTGTTGACTACAGGTGGTCAGTTAGTTCATGCAGCCGAATAGGTTGGTGGAAGAGAGTGCACTATTTGTCTGATGTTGAAACTAAACTAGCTGCTAGAAGAGAAGCTCCTTTTTCCACACCCAGTTTAGACATTTAGCTCTTTGTCTCTTCTTTCATTCTCCAGTAGTGTAGCAATACATTTTGCAGGCTAGTATCATTTGTGGCAGGTGGAATCCTGCTCCCTACAAGCTAGCCATGTTATTTTATGTCCATTCATGCTGGGCTTTAGCAAGGCTCCCTATTTGTCCATCTCACTAACACGTAGCTCAAAGGTTGTGATATATTTGTGTGCATTCTCTCTGCTTACTTAAGTCTATGTAGGGTTGGATTTTCATGTTGAACACTTATATCCTCCCTTCCTCTGCAATACATGCACATAAAAATTGTGGAAGGAGGGCTATTGGTTGGGAAGGCGGCAAGACATTTTTACAGGTCCTCTACCCCATGTTTTATTGCATGTGATAATATATGCATGGCAGGTCATCCAAGTGGTTACAGTCCACAGATTGTGAGCTAATGAACTCCAGACAATTACCCTTGGGAACCTAGTCCTGAGAGTTAATGTTTTCCTAGGACTTGGCATATTAACAGTAGAATATTGACCTCATCAGGGCTGTCTTATCCACGACCCTATCACATCTTAGGAGTGGAAACAATAAAACTGGGGAAGGAACATGTCTTTCTAAGCCCCCCCTCCCATCATCATGTCACAAACTGAACCTAAATGTCAGAAAGAAAGAAAGAAAGAAAGAAAAAACCTTACCACCCTGTTGACAAAAGTTGTAATAGTGTTGGAAGAGATGTGAAGGAAGAATAGCCGTTGTGTACATTATTCCTTTTCTTCCATTTTCTCTGTGCTGTATCAATATGTTGTTTTCACCTGCGTAATACTAGCTGAGGACATGGGGTGGGGATTGAGGCCGCTGTAATGATCTCTTACATAATAAATTTGAAGCGTCTTCCTTTATTAAGACTTTAGAATAGTCATTAGAATAACTCATACAGAAAATTATGAGCAATAGTTGGCAATTGGGGCTCTTACTGTTTGCATCAGTGGCAGATCTTAACATGTTAAACTGTTATGACAGTCTTGGTATGGTTGGTTCTCCCAACGTATGTAAGTGTAAGTTGCTGTGAAATATACCTACTTTACAGCCTGTGGCACTGACATTAAAACAGCCTAGAAGTCCCAGGCGTGATCACAGCAGGTGTGGAAATGTAGCCTTGGGTCAAAGCTGCCTACTCAGGACCCTAAGGACCACCGGTTGGGGAAAATAGTGGGGCTGAAGGCTGAACAGGTGCTGATAAACTTCTTACCGAGGGCCATGAGAAATAATAAGCTCTAGTTTGGGTGTTTCACTGGGTTTCTTTATATAAGAGCATAGGACAGCAAGACCGGGCTGGCATCTTGCCTCCTGGAAAGTTACCAGCATATTTATCTGCTGCTATTTAGGTCAAAGTTCCCACAATGCCATTATGTTAAAGCACAAGGGGGGTTATGGGAAAGTTTTACCTGTTATTTCCAAGAAAGCTTAAGCTCCTTTGTTAAGGAAAGGAGTACCTTACACCCCACCCACCCACCCACAAAACCCTCTCCCCATCCCTCCAGCTTTTTAAAACAGGATGCTACGCTGAGCTTTCTTTTTGTGCTGTAGTGGTGTAAGAGGTGGTAGTGGACTGGTGGTAGGAAGATTTGAGGTTGCAGGACACAGAGTACAAACAATACAGTTTTCCCAGCGGCCCTACTGAAAAACGGCCTAATAAAAGTGGTGCCTCCATTGAGTTCTGCATGATGGTGGTGGTGGTGGTGGTGGTGGTTCCCAACAACAAATATGGAGAGCTTGGGAAGAAATAACAGGAAGCAGAGGAAGGTCACTCTCTACATTCTCTGATTTTTTCTAGGTGTTTAACATCTCAGTGGCTATCAGGTTTAGCTCTGGGGTTTGCAAAAGCCCTGTTTGGGGAGCAGGTAAAATGCAGAATCCTATCTTCCATCCTGCCTCAAGACTGAGGTAAAAAAGGTAAAGGTTCCCCCCGCACATTGGTGCAGTCGTGTCCGACTCTAGGGGCCGGTGCTCATCTCCGTTTGTTAGTCGAAGAGCCAGCGCTGTCCGAAGACGCTTCCGCGGTCATGTGGCCGGCATGATGCATGCGGAATGCTGTTGCCTACCCACGGAAGTGGTACCTATTCATCTACTTGCATTTGCATGCTTTCGAATTGCTAGGTTGGCAAGAGCTGGGGCAAGTGCAGGAGCTCACTCCGTCACGCGGGACTAGGGATTCGAACCTGCGATCTTCTGATTTAGGCAAATGCCTGAACAGAGTTGGGATTGATTGCTGAGCCAAATAAACATAATTAGGCTTCTAATTCAAACTTTATTATCAATTATTGTCCTCTGACAGTCCTTTGCTCATTTTTTTGGAGGACAGGGACTGTCCAGATGCCACCCATTTTGTGTGCGCCTTCTTCCCTCAATTGTACAGCCCTTTTCTGGCTACAGCTCCCTAACTGAGCAGAACGTAGTGCATGTTGGGGCTTGTAGTTGCCAGGAGCTGGCATCTCCATGTGAAATGCAGGGAGAGTTGCCGCCTGCTCTTTGTGCAGAGAAGCCACTGGGCACCCTTCTTGCAGGCAGTGGCAGACCGCCAGCCATGCTCTCAGCTGGAACTGGATGCGTCTGTGCCAAGACGAGGGTGACTCCTTGTTCCTGGGATCAGGTGACCTGGCTGCAGCTGTTGCCTGGCCACTCGCGCTGGCGTCATCATTGCTTGCTAGATCAGGAAGGCTCTACTGTTGACAAGCCTGTCGAGACCAGCCTCTCTGCTTAGGAAGTGGAGCTGTGAGACAGAAGAAAGGGTGGTTGCAGGTTTGGAAGCATAAGCGTTCTTCTTCAACCCAGCCCCCAAATTCTCCATGCTCATTCCTTGGGGAACAAGACCTGTTTCCTTTCGCCAAGCTGCAGAGCCAGTGTGAAGTTGTAGGTAGACTGCCAGACTAAGAGTGGAGAAACCGGAGCTCAGCTCACAGGGTGACTTCAATATTTGCATATTCTGTTGCTGGTCTGCTCTCGCCCAACCTGATCTACCTTGTGGATAGTGTTGTTGTTCTGCGCATAAGGGAAAAGGAGGGTGAATCATTTATGCCACTTGGAGCTCCTGGGGGAGAAGGTGGAGATGAACATGTAACGCTTAACTCTCAGCCCAGAACTTGTTTGTCACACATTAGGCAGGTCTGGCAGGAAAAAGGCAGGGGTATACCTCCTCGCATCTCCATAAAAAAGATACAAGCGCCTGCAGTAGGGCATGGAACTATAAAACGACATTGAAGAAAAATGCCGGATCGTTTCTGCTCCTGGTAGGACTGCTTCCTGTATCTCTACACAATTCCCAGACTTCTTAGCCCACCTGGAGGTTGTAGTCTCAATACAACTACTATGCAATTTTATATGAATTCAGTAATTAATACTCTGTTTAAGGATCTAACTCTTCCTTTCCAAGCTGATGCCCTTTTGGCGTGCAGGTTGCATCTTCCGCCTCCAGAGGCCGTGCCGAGCAAGAATGATGGCAGGGGTGGGGTTGCAGTCCAGTGCATCTGGAGGCACCGAGTCAGCGGAAAGGCGAATCCCTGCCTGGGATTCTTCCAGGGAAATCTTTTTTGCTGATCCAAACTCTCTTCCCTACCAAATTCTCCATACAGTACTATAAGAGAAACATGGCACAACTCCAGTAAGGGAGCAAGAGTTCCTTGATCCCAAGGGTTATTGGATTACACCCATTATTATTAGCCCTGTTTTAAAAAATGTTATTTCCCTCCCCTGTGCAGTCATTCACTCCCAGACATGCACAGTGCTGCCCCCACAGCCTTGCTCTCAAGGGTGGAGGACCACCAGAGCCTGGTGCAGGAAGTGGTGCCTCTAAAGCACTTCCTGGCCTGTTAACCCTTTCCTCTCCCCTTCCCTTCAGGGTAGCTAGCACAGTTTCATGCTCTTTAGCCAGTTCTCCTAGTGCATCCGTTGCTTGCAGGAGAGAGATGCCAGGCTGGACGTGAAATATCCTTTTGCCTGCAATGGTACCAGGGCGAAAGGGAGTCTGTATAGAAGGGCACAAGCTCTCATTAATTGTGATTTCTGTTTTCAACATGCATGTGCCACCTTTCTGCTAAACTGTGCTCACAACAGTTTAAAGGAAGGATTGCAAAATTCTCCAGGTATAAAATGCAGTCCGCCAGTCATCAGTGGTTGCCATAGAATGTGTTGGGGGCCTTCATCTGTATTATAACTTGCTAAAAGGTTGGAAGCCTTCTAAGGTAACTTTGTCTTTGAGTACAGCTTCGTTACAGAAAAACCCATGTGCTCCTTTTACTTGAAAGACAGGTGGGGCTTCAGCGTTGCCTGGCAAAAATATTGGCTACAATCAGTTCTTCAAGCATGGCCTTGTAATAAGGTCTTGAAGGACTTTACAAAAGCCAAGAGAAACCACACTCAACATCTTTCCCAGTTTAGAATGTTGCTAAACTACATCAAGTCAAAGGTTAGATTCACCAGCTGAGCTATGGTTTCTTTAATCATGGCTTAGTGAAGAAAACACAGTTGGCTGCATTGCATCTGTCACGTTGTACAAATGATGGCATCCAGGCTCATACAATGCTCCAAGCCCTAACCCACGAGAACTGGAAGGTGGCATATTGTGATGATGTAGACCCATCTCCCCAGATGATGCTTTTCTAGCACAAATGGAGGGGGGTGTTTGAGAGAAATTTGCTCTTAAAAAGGAAACTCGCTTTTCCTTCGGTCCTCACCCTGTAAGCCTTCAAATTGCCACTCTGAGGTTAGCAAAAACCCACCTTCCAGCAGAGGAAGTCACAGCGCATTCAAAAAGGTCTGGAAACTGAGACAAGAACCGGAAACCACCCTAACTCTAAGAGCCCATGTGGGGGAGCTGGCTCAAGAGGAGTAATTAGAAATTGCTGCCTGGAGAGACAACAAGAGTAAGTTTTGTTCAGATTTAAGGCCATTTTGTCCTAGGGAAGAGTCTTTATGGGGGGGGGGTGTTCTCCACTCTACAAAAGCATAATGGATGAAGTTTATTTTTCACCAGGCAAGGGAGAAAAAGCCCTCCTGCAGCTAGCCTAGAATCTGTTTATATCCCCGTTTGTAAAACTAGGCAGAAATCAAGCACGCTGTTTAGTTTTTCTTGGTTGGATACAGCTCGGAAAGGAAGGGGGGTGATTAAATTGAGGAGGGCATTCTTTGCTCCTAGGTACAACCCGCTGCCTTAGGAGCCTATCACCCCCAGCAGTGCTGTAGTTCCAGGCTGCAATTCTGGGATGGAACAGTCTGTTTTTCCTTGTTCTCGGAACATATTCAGAGAGAGGCACTCGGTGTTCAGAGAATGAGCATGAGTACTTGCCGTGTCACACACAGTGCGTTGGCGCTAGGCAGGCAGGCAGGGTGGGGGGGGAGTGCAGCTGGACCCACCACAGTCTCGACATTTGCTGCTAAAGTCTGCATTGCTGGGCCTTCTCGCCTTCCCACTGGGCTGGATTACCAGGGCACCCAAAACAACCTCGGATTCAGAGCAAGCATAAGGAGAATTTACTTTTTGACGAGATCTTCACTTAGTCACGGGAACATCAGATTGTGCACAAATCCAACCCTGGAATGGTAGAGTGAAATGGATGGGCATTTAAGCCATCAGGTCCGATTCTCTGCTCAGTGGAAGAGGCCAAATAAAAGCATTCTCCAAAGATGTCCAGCAAAGGGGAGCCCAGCACATCCCTCCATAATTGGTTCTGTTATCAAACTGCTCTTATTGTTAGATAGTTTATCCTAATAGCCAGAATCTTCTTGTAGTTTAAGGCTGTACAATGGGTAGCAGTCAGGGAAAATAGAGAATAATCTTGGCCTTTTTATGAGCCACCCTTTCGGATGCCTGAAGTATATTATTATATCCCCCTTGCCCTTTCTTTTCAAAGCTAAATATACCCAGTGTCTCAAACTCTCTTTATGGGACTGTATTCTCTGCATCCTGTTCCAGCTTGTTTGGCTCCTTGACTTCTGGTGCCCAGTTCTGGACATCGTTCTCAAGGTGAGATGTCACCAGTGCAAACTATGGGAGGAACTATTTTCTTCTGCAACTTGGAAAGTTTATTTTAGTTTTGCATGAGCTAAAATCACTGATTAAAGGAGGCAGTTGACATATATTATCACAGCACAGCCTGTTGACTAAGTGAATGTTGGATATCCATGTTTATATTGAGGCCACAAGTGAAATGCAGCATTGTTCTGCTATGCCGTGTTTTGTTTGAGTGAGGTCTACCGAAATATATAACATGGTTCGCTTACGTTTCAGTCAATACTACCTGGTTATTTTGAACTTAGAAGAAGGAAATATACAACTATCTGGGTCTACAGCAGGGTTTCTCAACCTTGGCCGCTTTAAGCTGTGTGGAGTTCAACTCCCAGAATTCCCCAGCTAGCAGAATTCTGGGAGTTGAAGTCCACACAGCTTAAAGTGGCTGAGGTTGAGAAACACTGGTCTACAGGATGGAGTCTGGAACATTTAGGTCAGTGACAGGGAGTCAGTGGCCCTCCTGATGTTGCAGAACTACAATTCTCAGCAGTTCCAGCTGACATGACCAATGGTGAGGGATACTGGGAGGTGTAGTTAACCTCCCACTCCTGGTCTGGTTATACTTCCCTTTTGAGTCACGCAGCATGCAGCAGGTTTCAGCAATGAGCATACCCTAAACCTTTGTTTTCCCTTTTCTTTTCTTTTCTTTTCTTTTCTTTTCTTTTCTTTTCTTTTCTTTTCTTTTCTTTCTAGCATTATTCATAGAGAGAACCCATACCAATTGCTTCTGTGGCAAGCAGTTGGTTGACACCTGAGTGCATTTTGGGGACAGGAAAGAACTAGAGGTGCTTCTGGTTGGGTGGTCTTGGATTTGGCTGTCCCTTTTCTTGAGAAGTATGAAGAAGTGTAAAGGTGGTTTGGGATTGCTGGGAACTAATTAAATTCTCATTGCCACATGCAATCTGATTTTAGGCAAGTCTACTTAGCACTAAATGTCACTGCGGTAGCAGCCAAGCTTGCTGTAAGCAAACATGTATGGATGGGAGCCTTTCTATTGGAAGCAATACAGAATAAGGGTTTTTACTTCAGGAATGTTTTTTGGTGTTATTTATGGGACAGACCCTGGTTTTCTAGGTCTTCATCTTCTTAGGACTTGGGATTTTATGGGACTCAGAGTAAATATTTTTCCTCTTTGTGCTTTAATAATCTCTGGGATCCTCCCTTGCAAAGGATGGGTTAGTCTGCCTCCCCTTTCTTCTTTGCTGTTGCAAAGCCCTTCCCCCTTTCCTAGAAAACTCTGCATACCAGTCCAACAGTTTTTCCCAAACTCAGCCTCTCACACCCAGCCCTTGCCAGTTGGAGCAGATCCAATTAACCCCTGCAGCCCCAGAATTGCTTTGTACAGCTCTGTAGGAAAGCTTTGTGGAAGTGCTTGCAGGACCTCAGAGGGGCTCCCTTTGTTCAGATGGGAGCCATTCCATCCAACAAGTGGCCTCCCCAAACACACAGAAGGGGGGAGAGAAATCACAAATCAAGGGCACCCCACCCCCCAGTCTTGTGTTTGTTTGACCAGTGCCAAAATCCAGACAGCAGGCAATTAAAGTTGAGCTGCATGCCGCACAACAGTCCAGATTTAGAAACCCATGTGGGTTTATTTTGCTTTGTTTGGGTATAACCAAAACAGATCTTAATTCACATTTTCCTAAAAGTTGTGTCATCCTACATAAGTTCCATAAGAAATGGCAATTGAATCCCTTGGTGTTGTCTCTTTTATTTCTTGGAAGGGCCCAGTACCTTTGTACCACTGCAGGACTAACAAATTTGGGAACTTCACTGTCAGTTTATCATGTTTTCCAAAAGTGAGATCATGGAAGTGGTCATAGTTAGTGCAAAAATTGCAAATAAAATAATAATTCTGTGCTGTTCCAGGTCTTGTGCAAATTGCTTTTTAGCTTCAGTTTTCCTCTTCTATAAAATGTGATTGTTTAATTTATTGCCTTTGACCATGTCTCTAGGCAGCTGCACCAACCAGTTTCAGTTAAGTGTTCCATGTTCAAGTCAATGATCTGCAGTGAGTTAGATGAAGATTTGTAATCGTGCATGCAGGTTGCTTCAGTTTATGGTATATGACATCTTTCCGAATCTAACACACACAGCTGATGTGCAAATGAAATAGTGAAACAAGTATCTCCTCTGAGTTTTTAGCAAAAAGCAGGATTTTAAAACAGTCATCTCAAAGTACATATAAATCTTGAGTATTCAGGCAATTTTAAAAACAGAACAAACCAGATGATCTGGAAGACTCTCAGCTTGACTAGATTGTTCACCATCAAGAATTCCATTTTTGGGACACTTGTTTATTGTCACCAAGCTCATAAGTGACCCCGAACCCTTAGGTCAGGGCACCCTTACCATGAGCACACGGAGAAACAAATGGATTTTATGCAGTTTTAAATACTGTTGAAATTGTGAGGAACCCAGCTGGATGGTCTTCCCAGCACTGAGGAGAGAGTGCTCAACAGCATCTTCTGAAACCCTCCCATCAAGTAGGAGTGGAATCCCCTCTACTAGGGCTTTTACCTCCTCACCTGTAGATTTATGATTGATAGTATCAAAAGTTGCTTGGGAAATACATCATCTTCTACCCATGTCTTCAGCTAGGCCAAGGAATTGCCAAATCTGACTGAACTTAACCTGTGTCATCTGAGAGTTCTGGGTTTAGGTCATATCAGCTCTTCTGTTATGCTCAGAAGGTGATTTTCTGCACATGAAATACAACCTTGTCATGCAAATGTTTAAAATTCTCCCCTTTTCCCAGCAATTGTTCTAGGCATCTCATATCATAAAGCAAACACATACTGATATAATTAACATGTGAATTTTGAGGGAGTTCTGGCCCAGACAGTGACTGGGTTCTTACATTATAAGCTATAATGTGTATGGGTGTATGTGTATGTTTTTCAATCTAGCATGTTGTGTAAGTGCAGCCATTGTGATTTGCAAACTTTCAGCTTCATGTTATCTGTGAACCTAGTCTCTTGCTGCTTTTTTGTTGTTTTTTGCTTCTTCAGTGAACCTTGGTTAAACAAAACATGGTTCAATGTGGCATGCGAACTTAGCCTGTGAGCTGATAGGAGTGGGTTCAGTTTTGACAGCATCATGCACAAAACAGATTGTTGCCTTTTATCCAGTAATCTATGGTTCAGCAAACTGTGCCTAGTGCAATGTGGGGACTCAGCCTATAAAACAGAGCCCCTGCTCTTCCTTCTACAGCTCCTGTGTACAACCCACCTAAACAACCTGTTAATTAGATGAGTCAGAAAAGGAGGAGGTGGTAATCCTTACATTACATTAAATTAACACTTACGTGTATTCATACTTACCAGTGACCCAGGAGCACATTGGCAAAGAATTTCAGAACAGGTAAGGCTAAGAGAAGACGGAAGCCACAGAAGGCAAGGGATATTTATCTAGGTGTTTATCCAGGTTGGGAAAGACTGGGAATTGACACTGGGGAACAGTGATGGTTTCGCTGGGGCCTTTCCTGAAAACAAACAGAAATCTCCTCATTACCTAGGTTGGAATCTATTATCCCCGCCTGAACATACAATCTGAGCTATTTGCTTAGTGAGTTTCAGAGGCTTAGGATCACACAGTTCCTGCTTTCCCTGCCTGGCTCTTCACTGGTATTTTTTTAGCAGGTGAGAAAGTGAAATAAAGACTCTAAATATCCTCCTGTGGGGTGTATTGCCTCTAGTCCAGAGTTAGGTGGTCTCTTCCAGCATTTCTCTTTTATTTTCTGTAGCTATGTTATAGAATTTTGGTTTGCACCTTATAAAATGGGAGCAATCATAATCTGTGTACTGGTAAGGATAGGCTATCTGGTCAGAGATTGGGTGCGCTTAGATTTCCATAGTCTTGGTCCAAGCTGGAGGGCCATTTTCAGGGTATTGTAGGACCTGACAGATCTTGTGTCTCAGCTCCTAGTCTTTATCTTGTCTCCCCTTCTACTTAAAACCAAAGGGTAAAATTAACCAGAGGTAGGCATCCCTAACTTGCAGATGATTTCTACCTTCATTTCTGTTTTTTTATCTGACCCGTGTGAGTCTATGGAATGGCTGAATTGATGCCTGGGATCAATTATATATCAGCTGGAGGTTTATCAACTGAAACTCATCCAGATTGGTGGTACTGATGCTGGGGGAAATAGGTGTTCTGTTCTGGAAGTCTTCTGATTTATCTTGGAATCTAAAGGTACCTTTAAGATGCACCAGGACAAATGACCTTACCTGGACTAAAGCAGCATCCTATAATTTTAGGAGGAACTCACACTCAGTTGAATAAGATTGGTTTCCAAGTAAGTGTGCACGGGATTGCAGCTTAACGGTTTGAACTAGAGTAACTCCTTTTTCCTCTACAGAACAAGCTGCACACACCCAAATCTTCTCTTAACACACCTATGAAAGGTACAGGGTTCCTCTCCCCCTTTCTTTGCTGTTCTTGCTATTTATTTTGTATGTACCTATTATACAGAAATTATAATTTCGCCTACAGAAATCCTCTTTTCTGTCCCAGGGAGTTTATTCTTCAGGGACATTCAAATTAAGTGTTGCTAGATCTCCCTTTTTCCCCAGGTCCATTCATACTGTGTGATTGTTTTGTTTAATTTAAAACCAGCTCTATAGGTTTTTGGATAGGAGAAACAGCAGGCACCTCATAACTTGCACTCTACCTCCTATAATCCATGAATATTGACCATGCTGGCTAGAGAACTGTGATCTGAAACACGGAAAGACCTGGAAAGTGTTGGGTAGCCTTCTGTAGCATGTTTGGGCTCTAGATTTCATTTCATTAATGAATGAATCCACAGGGTGAGGAAAGTTAATGCACATTAGGATCATTGACATGTTTGGATGGATGGAGAGAGAGAAAAGTACATACATACGGAGGTGCCAAAAAGCTGGAATTGTGGGGAGATGACAGCTACCTTTCAATGACAGGCAACTTTTAGGTAAATAAAGCAGATTGTAGTCATATTAGCAGAGGAAGCATATTAGCAGAGTGACGTAGAAAAGGAGTTTAGATGGAGGCAGGTTTGCCACATGGGGCTGAGAAGTTGCACCTCCCCCAAAATCCCCTCCTTCTACATTAATTCTGGCTGTTCAGATAATGTTTCCTTGCTGTGTCTGTCTTGTATAGTTTCTCCAGTTTTCTTGGAAACAGTTTTAAGATACTAGGAAAATAGTGTCTCCTAACCTTTTCCTAAACCTTTCATGTCTTCAGATCCTTCGTCCTGGAACTAACAGTTGCCAAGAATCAAGTAGTATATAAAACACAAATCCTAGCCTAGGTAATTTTTTGCACTGTTTATTCAATGATAGCTAACAAAAGAAATATTTCTCAACCAGACAGGCCAATTATAGCATTTGGCTTTTTTCCTCTGATCCTGCCAAAGATGTTTTTCCTTAGAATTAAGAAGCATTCTTTTGCAGTTCTGTCTAGGTAGTGACAAGAACCTCACCCATTTCTACATCTGTTCTATAGGGAAAATCCACACAAGTAGGGATAGTACAACATCTGTTTTATGTGCAGAAGTAGATAATATTCTCCTCATTATCACCACCATCCCCTTTTGGACTTAATTGGCATTCAAGACAGTTGCTGCTGTTGTTATTTACTTCATCCACAAGGTCTCCAGGTAAGATTACCTGGAGGTGGTGGACAGCTGTGCATTTAAGAATTCATCTTGGCCCCAGCGGCTACAAGCAGTTCTTGCAGGTGAGTTATAACCCAAGGCTATAACTTTCTGTGGACTTATTTAGAAGGCTGGCTTGAAGAACCACTGTTGCCCCTTGCAATGGATAAATAAACCATGCTTTGGACTGCACTGGAGAAATGTGCTTTGGAGAGTATGCTGGTGTACCCATTGAATCTGTCAGGAACACTGTCAAACAAATTAGTCTTTTCCGGGGTCATGTGGTCGCTGTAATAAAGCTGTGCAGTCACCTGCACAAATTGCTTGTTGACTCTGAATCCTGCTTCTCCCTTCATATTTGAAGTATTGCATGGTCTAGTACAGTGTTTCTCAAACTTGGCAACTTTAAGATGTGTGGACTTCCACTCCCAGAATGACTGGCTGGGGAATTCTGGGAATTGAAGTCCACACATCTTCGAGTTGCAAAGGTTGAAAAACAGTGGTAGTAGATAGCTTGTGGAAGCTATGAGGGGCCTGATTTTCTTCTTCACTTCTGCCTCCAGGTCACAAAACCCATGGTTTGAATCTCAGCTGCTGTTACGGATTCACTAAGTAATTGTGATGGCAAGCTGCCTTTCTCTCAGACCCCAAGCTCCGCTCGGCCTGCAGTACGCTGGATAAAAGCTTGGTTCACACAGCTTGCTAAACCATTAAGCCGTTTGCTTTGCTTTGTTTTGGCTGAGCATGTTGTGTGAACCCAGCCAGCTGTGGGTTTATTCAGCAAGCTATGCTTAAGCAGCCTTAGTATCATGGAAGTCCCAGTCAAATTGTTGCTTTACAAGATAGTTTATAGTTCCTGGAGCCAATGCGGGATACTGTATAAAGATGATGGTGAAAATGATGATCATGTAAATTAAATGCTTTGAACCCCATTCAAAATATACATGCAAAATGCTATTGCTTGGATCCCAAAAACAAACGGGTAATCCTGTCTGATAACTGTTCTTAAGTATCTGAAGAGCTGTTGATCAGGAGATTGCTCTTGGCTAATGCTGGAAGACACTTCCTATTGGTAAGAATAGGAAGACTAGAATAGAATCCACCAAGTATAGAATTGGTGGAACAGATGGCCTCAGTAAGGGATGGCTGGGAGTGTTTCACAAGAAGCAGCTGGATAGCCCTCTCTCAGGCAACTGGAAGAAGCTGACTATCAGGGAGGTCTCTTGATGGATACAAGTATGTTTTTCTCCCTGTGAGAGTTCCATGTTGGAACCTAAGGCCATCCATTAAAGCAGGGGTGGGGAACCTTTTTTCTGCCAAGGGCCATTTGGATATTTATAACTGGGGTGAGGGCGGGATTTCCGGGGGCCGGAGTTCGTGGGCGGGAGCCAATCACAAGCACTGGGGGCGGGGTTTGCGGGTGGGAACCAATCGCATGGAAGGGGGCGGGCTATGCAGGCGGGAGCCCCGCGGGCCTGACGTTTCCCACCCCTGCATTAAAGCTAAGTGCAGGAAGATTCAGAATCACCTGAAGGAAAAACGTTTCCATGCAGCTTATATTCAGATGTGGAATTTGCTGCTAGCAGTAGTGGAAATGCAAGCAAATATGGATGGTTGATTCATGAAGAAACAGGCTAGTGAATTGTAGGTTGCTTGCTACCTCTTGACTGGTAGACAGCTCCAGTCTTCTGATGCTGTAATTACCTTTTGCATTGCAGATCTTGTGTTGAGTTGGGGAGTAGGCTAGATGTCCTCCTTTCCAGTTCTTTAAGATCGGTGGCCAGAAAAAATAACATCATTTATTTCCATCATTACTATAAAATAAGAATTACTTACCTGCATTCAGCAATGAAGGAACCACCCTAGCAATAAATAAGTTACATCAGTTCTCTCTAGTAATATGGTTCGAAGTACGCAGCTGATTGAACATCCTTTTCCTTAAACAACCAAAACATTCAAAAATATGGACCTGAAATCTGTAGATGAGCAAATTTGCATTTTGCTTTCCCCCCTTGGGGGTCAGGTGGGGGTGTTTATAAAATACTAATACGCCCAGTCTAAAACTGAAAGCCTTTACTTCCATCTGGGACTAATGACATGGGGGTAAAAACCAGAGAGAAAAAGCTGTGAATGGACTAAGACCGTTCCTGGTCTTGAAGTTTGTAACATTTCAAAAGGGAATGAGAGTCTTTTTAATTGCAAGCATGCAGGATAATGCTATGCATGTTTCCTTGGAAGTCAGTATCACAGCGGTCAGCAGACTTGTTTCCAAGTAACTGCACATAGGATCTCAGCCTAAGGCTCCCTAGGCAGCACATTCCCTTGAACATATATATCACAATCTCCTACTGAATTTGGTGGAATGCCCCTTTGAGTAAACTGCGGTCGGGCGTACGCTGCTTATTAGACTTGACCTATTCATGGCGTGAAAAAAAGTTATTGGGTGCAAGAACCATGGTTGTGCTCTCCTTTGCCCATATAAAAGCCAAGCCCATCTCAGATTGTATTAAAATTAAGGGGAGGGGGTGTCCTGTGGGTAAACAGACCGAGCATAAATTGGCAAAGATGGAAATGCATCAGGGCACAGGAACCGAGCAGAATAACCTTTTCTTCTGTTGTAGGATTTAAAGGAAGACTGTTATAATAAATTCAGGGTTATATTTTGAACCCAGGGCATTTGGGAAAGCCTGCAGCCAGGATTGGCCAAGAGGACAATCTAGAGCAGGGTTTTTCAACCTTAGCTAGTGATAGTGGAAATGCAAGATGTGTGGACTTCAACTCCCAGAATTACCCAGCCAGCATGGCTGGCTGGGTAATTCTGGGAGTTGAAGTCCACACATCTTAAAGTTGCTAAGGTTGAGAAACTCTGATGTAGGGAATCTGTGTTTTCTCTGCCTGACTGCTCTTTGTCTCTCTCTCTCTCTCTTGGAATGTCAGGGTCAGCTCAGCCCTGTCCTGCCCACCTCGATCTGCTTCGGATGCGTGGGGTAGCCGTTGCTCCTGGGTGCTGTGGCGGCTCTCACTTCCTTTGGTCTGTTGCTGGCTGGCCACTTGGCTCCCTGCAGCTGGAGCAGGCTGAGCGAGCAGGACGTGCTGTTCCACTGTCCGCCTGATGCTCAGTCTGGAAGGGAAGGGGGGCAGAGGTGGAAATGCTGTGACACTGGGTCACCCACGGCGGCGGAGAGCCACTCCACTCTCTGCACACAAACCAGATTGCTGGAGAAGAGAGAGAGACACACACACGTCCATACATACACACAGTACCTTGTATAGTTGTGCCAGAGAGAGGAGGAAAGATGAATTTGGGTGCAAATTTTCACCATCCTCCCTTCCTCGCTCTCTGTGTTTGTACAGGGAGGGAAAAAAAAGCCAAAGTTCTGTCATTTAAAATAACATAGTTTATAAGTGTAGCTTCAGAGTCAAAACAGTGCTTAATGAAATTTCCTCTCTTACTCAACTATTATTGGCATACTTGGCGACCAATTGCCTATGGCTACTGAAGTTTCCACTGGGCACCTCCTGTACCATCTGTTGTCCGGCTTCCTAATCTGCTTGAGTTTTTAATATTATTTTACTCTTGAAAAAGAAAGGAACAGGGAGATGGCATGCTGCAGAGTAAAATGACAGCCTCTGGAATTATCTTGATTTGCAAGAATGTTCTGAGCCCAATAGGCATTCCTAGAAAAGGAAGATGTCAGGTGATTGCAGCCCAGAGATATGGAAAGACACATATCTCCTGGGGAGGGGGAGAAAAGGATTTTAAAGACTAGGAGGTCGCGGGGGGGGGGGGGGGGGGATTAATCAGTGTTCTCAGCAGGCATTTGGTGATTGCCAGATTTGTGAATATGCAACCCATGACAGTCATCTTGTGAGAATGACTCTGACCTGCTTTCAGAATTGCACGTCTGTACCCCAGCCCAGAAGGTTGTTTACCGTGATGTAAATTTTATCAAATTTTGAGATCCAGTTTGGTCTAGTGGTTAAGGTGCTAGGCTGGAAACCAGGAGACTCTGAGTTCTAGTCCTGCCTTAGGCATGAAAGCCGGCTGGGTGACCTTGGGCCAGTCCCTGTCTCTCAGCCCTAGGAAGGAGCCAATGGCAAACCAGGAGACTGAGAGTTCTAGTCCCGCCTTAGGCATGAAAGCCGGCTGGGTGACCTTGGGCCGGTCACACACACACAGCCCAACTCACCTCACAGGGTTGTTGTGGGGAAAATAGGAGGAGGGAGTATTAGGTATGTTTGCTGCCTTGAGTTATTTATAAAAATAATAAAGGCAGGATAAAAACAAAATTAAATAAATAAATAAAATTGTAGCAAGGAATCTGTGCCAGAGAGGTACAGCAAGCACGGCCACTTGTCCTGCAGCATCTTTTGATGGATTTCCTGGGGAATAGGCTTCCATACATTTTAACACCCCATTTGCAGGGAAGGCTGTGTGTTTATCCACATTTCTTCTGATGAAGTGGAGCCTTGCATGGCTCAGCTTTATGCTTGTGGGATTGACTTGGCTTGCTCTCTGATCCTGAGAGTCTCCAGTTGCAGCAAAATGCAAAATAATATATGAAGGGGAGCCAGGTGTGTTCAAGGGGCAAATTCAGCAGGAGTATTTCATTGCTATGGTTGAAGCAAGTCAGAAGAAGAGAATATTTGTAGCTCAGGGTTGAACTATGGAGTCCATGGTGCTCTCTGAGCCTTGTTGTTTTCTTGCAGACATTTCATTGCCAGGCTAGGCAACATCTTCAGTGCAAAAAGGGAGTGGGACTTGCTCTCTGTTTATATACCCTGGCTTGTCCTGCCTGTGTGTCCCCACCAACACAGGCAGTACAAGCCATGGTATATAAACAGAGAGCAAGTCTCACTCCCTTTTCACACTGAAGATGTTGCCTAGCCTGGCAATAAAACGTCTGCAAGAAAACAACAAGGCTCAGAGAGCACCATGGACTCCACAAGTCAGAAAAGCTTGAAGGGTTTATTGCGCATCCTTTAGGCATGATTTGTCAATCTCCTTTCCTTCCCACTAGTTCTGCTCAAGAAATCCACCAGACTTTAAAATCCTACAAGATCTTAGTTAATGATACTAGAGGCATCCTGCAGTCTCATAGTTTTAGACAGAAAAAAGTTCAAGTGAGGATTAGTTTGGCTTCTCTTTATAATACATACTTGCACACACCCATAAGCATGTGTTACACTACAATGCCATTTATGAAAGAACCATCCTTGTTCCCCAAACCGGCATTCTTGTTTCTGCCTGCATTGGTTGTTTCCTGATAAAACCCTAGATTATTCCTCTCCAGAGAAACACCCAAATAGTGGAAAAACAAAGAACAAATAAAGCTTCATTTAATTTAATTAAATGGGAGAGAGTGCCAGACTTTGAATGCTGAGCTGCTAAGGGCTGTGTTATACTTTGGACTCAGATATATTTGTCCCAATTAACTCCCTGTTGATTCTGCCCCTCCTGCGGGAGCGGTGGGGGGAGATCTAAGCCATTATCTATCTATTGCGAAAAGCATCTTATTATTTGAGTTAATGTGAGATGGCACTTCAGCTACTTGGCATTAAGGTTGGGAAGGTCTGTTCATGTTACCCAAAGGGAAGGAGCTCTGTCAAAACATGCAAGGTTAATCTGAGCCAGGCTTTAGCATCTGCATTCAGCAAGCAGAGACGCATAGGGAATTCTAAAGAAATGTCAGCCCTCCAAGGTAGACCAGACTAGGAAACCAAAGTCATGCCTGCTAACACTACTTTTATCATGCAGTTATAGTAACAGAGAGGGGGCGTGGTGGCTCAGCGGGTAAGACGCCAGGCTTGTCGATCTTGGAGGTTCTAATCCCTAGCCCTGCGTGCGGTGAGCTCCCGCACTCGCTCCAGCTCTTGCCAACCTAGCAATTCGAAAGCATGCAAATGCAGGTAGATGAATAGGTACCACTTCGGTGGGTAGGTAACAGCGTTCCGTGTGCGTCATGCCGGCCACATGACCGTGGAAGCGTCTTCGGACAATAGTAACAGAATCTTGCAAGCCTGAATGTGCTTCCCTCTCCCTCCCTTTATCTTTGTGAGAACTGGGGGGGGGGGTCTTGGCTGGGATGCTTCTCAGGTTACAGTTCTGGCCGGAGTCAGGTTTCTTTTATCTGATGGTTGTCTTGGTTGCGGCTCTTCCTCCTGTTCCTCAAGGTTATTCCTTTTTCCCATTACAGGAACACAGTGCTTCCCAGCATGTGCAGAATGCCACTTCCTCTGTGTGAAATATACGTGCACATCCAGGATAAGTGGAGAATTAATTAGGCTGTATGTGTGCATTGATACTTCTCTGGTCTCTGGCACGGAGTAGAGTTTAGTTCAGGAGCAGGAAACTTGAAACTGGTCACCAGTGTGTTGTGCACGCTTCTCCCTGGGACACCTGGCGGACACCGACATAACTTCAAGTTTTGAAAAAAGATTTTTAATCTTTTTTACAAAACTGAAAAGCTGGCATGTTCCAAAGCAAAACTCACCTTCTAACACCAGCTTTATTTCCATGCAGGCTCTGCAGAAATTCTTAGAAAATTAAAATAGTATTTATTTATTATTTCAATTTATTCCCCGCCCATCTCCCTTGCAAGGGACTCTGGGCGGGTTACAACAATCAAAATAGTAGGGGATTGCAGCTATGCGCTTTGTTTGGAAATGTCTTCACCTGCCTGGGAGGGGAAAAAATGGTAAAAGCAGATAAATGAACAGTCCGGAAAGGTCAGCTCTCTGCTTTAGTCCAGAGTCACTGGGAGTCAGGCAGCATATAAATTTATTAAATTATTATTATTATTATTATTATTATTATTATTATTATTATTATTCATCTAGGAATGGTGGCCTTCGGAAGGACTGAAGTAGTGTCCCCCCACCCCCATGTATACAGGATGCTTGAAGGCCTCCATGCTTCGCCCTGCTTTCTATCAGACTCTCCCTGAAAATGAGAAGAGGAAATCCACTGCTGATCATTAAGTAATTTTTAAAAATCTTGTGGTGGATTAAAATGGTGTCAGTTCTTTTTAATTATACATAATCTGAAAAATTGCAGGCGGTACTAGGTAAACTAGAAGAAGGAGCTTTAGCTTTCTGTTCTGTACTGCAGAACAAATGCAAGTGAACAAATGCTTCTAAGAGAGTATAAACCTGACATGTCATGTTTACAGGCAACAATAAACCAGGATTAGTTAAACGTGACTTGCTATGCGTGCATCAGCACCCATTCCTCCTCTTGTCTTCCTTTGCCTACTAAAATGGATTCTTTGACTTGTCTTCCAGACTGGGAGGTACTAGCTATTTGTACCTTGATATACCAGGTTTCCTAAGTGAAAATCACTCTTCCGCTTACAATCCTGTTAAAGGTTTAAGATTTTCAACCTTGTTAAAGGTTTAAAAGGCTACCAGTTTCAGATTTAGATAACACACTAAGCCAGCGCTCCCCAACCTGGATGTCTAGGAAATGTAACATACACAATACCCAACCAGAATAGTCTTTGGGTTTAGTAGTTAGAACAGCAAATCTGTAGAGGAGTACAGAGATGTCCTTGAAGAAAAAACGTGGTAACTGTTGGGAAAACATAAACTTAGCCCTGGAAAACAGGAAGGCATAAGAAAGAAACCCAAAATGGCCCCGCCTTGATTCTCTTTAGTATAAGAGGGAGGGAAGGAGAAACACTATCGGGTTTTCAAGATTCTGTTGTTATAGCCTATATCAATAAAGCAGAGTTCTTGCATTTCTTGTGGTGCCTGTTTCCTAACCTGGTTTATTCCTAAAGGCTGACAAGAGTCCAAGAAAGATCCTAACTGGGCAGAATTGGACTCTTGTTCACTGTGTTTACACAAAGTGGGCTCTCCTGCTTCAGACTATATTAGAGCTACCAGATCTGAAGTGAAAAAATCCAAATGGCCACTAGATAGCAGCAAATTCCACCCAGAGTTCCCCATGTGGGGAGATGGGCAGTCTCATAAATTAAATAAATAAATAAATAAATAAATAAATTGCATCTGTTTGCTGCCATCTAGTGGTCATCTGCATTTTTGCAGGCCATATGGCAGAGTAGACTTTTTAAAAAACATTTCCCCTTGTTGCACCTCCTTGTAGCTAAGGGAAAGCAACAGAAGTCATCCAAAATCTCCAATACATGGAGATTTGTTAGGAGGGGTGGTTGAATATGATGCTGCCTGAACACAGAGCTGTAGTCCCTCCATGTTTAGGTCAGCCTCCACCACTTAATTTGGGAGAGAGGTAGACATAGAAAATATAACCCGTGTCCACCCCAGTCCTTGTTTGTTTGTTTTTAAAATGCCTTTCTTAGAATTAACTAAAATGCTATGGAAATCCTCTGAATTTAGCAGAACATTTGGATGTTGAAAGGTTCTGCATGTACATGTGTGTGTGTGTGTGGGTTCATAGACAAACATTTGCGTACAGTATCAGGTATCTGCTTTCCCATCAGTTTATGTTTCTGCTTTTGATAAGATGTGAACAGCAAAGAGATTAATATTTCTTTTTTTTTTTAAGTATGCATATCTTTTAACCTGCATATCCTTTGAGTAATGATCTGGATGGTAGTCTTTAGGGCCAGGAGAGGGGAAAAAAGATTAATTTATTTACAGCTGCTTTTGGGGTGGGAATGGGGACAACTTGTGTTTTCCCCCTCTGCATGCTTGCACAGCTAGCTAAGACTGCCAATTCATTTTGAAACCACTTGTGGGATGCATACACTTGATTTGTTTTGCAAAAGAATTTGCAGAACCACTGCTTATCATGAGTTTAAAAAAAACTTTGAAAGGGTTGTTAAAAAAAACTTGGGTCAACTCAAAGTTTAGGTTTAGCTTAAAAAGAGACTTTGAAAAAATAGATATTCCTTTGATGCTCCAACTGTAGTTATGTTAGCTGGCTACATTTCAGTTGTTTTCAGTGCAGTATACCTTCTAGTCAACAAACTCTTGTGTCCCCAGGGCAATAAATGAGCAGCACAATGGCCAAAAATCCATAGTACAACCTTCTGCCATTTTGAGGGGAGAAACACAGAGAAAGGTAGTGTAAGGCCTACAGCAGTCTTAATACTATTTAAAAAAAAGCAACAGCCTCCCTCAAAAATAGGAAAAATGTAAATTGTACCTTGCCCGATGTAATATCCTACTGTCTACATGGTGTCATAGGTATGAAATTAATCAATTAAGAGCCAGTTTGGTCTAGTGGTTAAGGCAACGGGCTAGAAATCAGGAGACTGAGAGTTCTAGTCCGCCTTAGGCATGAAAGCCGGCTGGGTGACCTTGGGCCAGTCCCTGTCTCTCAGCCCTAGGAAGGAGCCAATGGCAAACCAGGAGACTGAGAGTTCTAGTCCCGCCTTAGGCGTGAAAGCTGGCTGGGTGACCTTGGGCCAGTCACTCTCTCCCAGCCCAACTCACCTCACAGGGTTGTTGTTGTGGGGAAAATAGGAGGAGGAAGGAGTATTAGGTCTGTTCGCCGCCTTGAGTTATTTATAAAAATAAATAAATAAATAAATAAATAAATAAATAAATAAATAAATAAATAAATAAATAAATAAATAAATAAATAAATAAATAAATAAATAAATAAATAAATAAATAAATAAATAGGGTAGCCCCACCCCTATAGCCATCTTCTCCCAAAGGATAAGGGTGATTCTCAGCCAACCACCTGCTGCCCTTTTTCAGAATGTCTCTGCACCTTTTAAGAGCAGCTTGTCTCTCTTAATTATCATTAGGTAAAGCTTGTCCATGTCAAGGAGATAAGCGGGATCATCCATTAACATTTGCAGTTAGTGGGGATTAAGGAACAGGAGCTGGTTTTATTTAAATAAAAATTTGCAACTTGACCAGGGGCAAAAGCATTACTATCCTCAGAGAAAGGGGCAGACGCACAGAATGCTTCAAACTCTTATCTTCTGCGGTGCTGGGCTGGCATCCCTCCCCCACCCCCCCAATATGAGGCACTCCCCATGGCTTTCTTGGGTGGGCTTGTGGTGGTAGTTGTCCTACACATCAGACAGGCACCAAATTGGTGAATCTGCACTGCAGAGTATAGCCGTGGGTGGGAACAGCTTCAGAAATGACCAATTTTCTTCTCCCTTCCTCTGTGGCGTAAGTGTTTATGTGTCTATATGTGGAGTCCTTGGTGCTCTCTGAGCTTGGTTGTTTGTTTGCAGATGTTTCGTTCCCCAACTATGCACTGATGATGTTACCTAGTTGGAGAACGAAACAAATGTCTGCAAACAAGCAACCAAGCTCAAAGAGAACCAAGAACTTCACAGTTCAACCCTGAGTTACACATATTCTCTTCTGTTGGAAGTGGGTGTGGGTGTGGGTGTTCAGCATCCATCTCTCTCTCTCTCTCTCTCTCTCTCTCTCTCTCTCTCTCTCTCTCTCTCTCTCTCTCTCATATTCCTTTTCATAGTGGAGAAGGATCTCTGACTGTAGCTTCCTACAAAAAAACTGGGGGAGGGGATTTTTCTCCCTGTGGTCCTTGGTGCTCCACTTGTGTCACCATTTTGTCCTCCCATTGCAACTACTAATTGCTCCATTCTGCTCTTCGCCTCTCTGCTCTTGCTGTGTTCTCCCCCCTTCCCTTTCACACACTACATGTGTGTGTATTCCCCTCCTCAGCAAGCAATCCCACACTGCATTGCAAAAAGAACACCCTTTTTTCCTTAAATGTGCAGAAGAGCAGTTAGAAGACTTGTGGTCAGTCACAGATGAGGCAATGGCTTTGTCTGAGGGAAACGGGGTTTTGAACTGACAGTTGGAAGCTGTCAGATTGTATGTTTTGGTTAGCTGAGAAATGAATCTACTTTTCCTTCCCCTCCCTTTCCTGGTTTCCTCCCCACAGGCAAAACTTTCTTCCAAGCTGCTATGAGATGTTTTATGGGGAAGGGTCCCACCTTCCTCAACCCCCACAGTCCTCCACAAGAGTTGGCCTTCAATTCCCATAATCTGTAGCCTCAGTGGTTAGAGATTATGGGAACTGAAGGCCAGCACATTTGCAGGGCACTGCTTTTGGGAAGGCCACACAAGATGTAAGTCTTTTTTTTTCCACCCCAGATATCTAAGTGAGAGTCTCTCTTTTCTGTCTGACACTCTGCCATCTTTTACTAGCTAATTCATTTTAGGGTTAAGCATTATTTCCTTCTGAAGGAGCTGTCCCAGTTAGTAAAGTAAGTGTGTGTGTGTGTGTGTGTGTGTACACTCAAACACACACAGTCTTCCAGCAATATAGAGCTGATAATCTGTTACAGGAACAAGAGGAAGGATGACTTTAGTTACACCAATCCTATTTTCTTAGGCTCAATGCGCTTTGGTTAAGATCTGTCGTAAGGATACAGCAAGATAAATAAATAACCAATAGCTTTCGAAATAGTTAATAATAACAATAAAGGATCACCAATAATGGAAAGGGAAGACCAGAAGTGTAAACCATTCCATAAACATAACATGTCCTTGTTTAAACTGGCATTACCCGCTGAACAGAAGTGCACTGGCAAAGGAGGATGGCATGCTTGCCCTCACCCAACACAGAAATGCAGCTATTTGTTTCTTCTGCCAGTCCTCAGCTGGCTTGTTTAAACTAATGCAGGCAAGTAGTACTTTAAGGCATGTTTACAAGGCTTCTATATGCCCTTATGGATGGTTACACAGATCTAGGGAAGCTGCAGACATGTCAACAGGCATCTACCATCCATGTGGCATGAGCACCAGATTCAGTGCTCATTCAATGGATTAGCTACAACAGCCTTAAATGTGCACACTAATCTGTTAAAATTAATAGAAATACCTGTTCTGTTACCTATATGCGACTTATACTTTTCCCCACCATCATCCTTTTAAAAGGCAGAGATCAGTCCTGAACAAAACTGGCTGGAATCACTATAGAAGTAATTCTTTGTGCCAGACTTTCTTAAGAATTCCATCCCCTTTTCTTACTAGCAAAGTGATTTTTGCTTTACACACGATGGGACGTCAATGGAAGCTGATCCCTGAGTCAATGAGATTTGGTCAGCCAAAAAATTGCTACTGCCACCCTCTCGCCTTGCTCTAAAAGTAACGAGAAACCTTTTATCCAGAACGTGTTCCTATTCTTTCCACCTTCTGCCCCACAACATAATGATCTCCGTTTTTTGGAGGGTGTGTGTGTTACTTTACTGAAACAAGCAAAAACATCAAGTCAAAAAAGTAGGTAAGTAAAATGATCAAACAAAAAAGCAAAATATCCTAGGGGAGAGAGAATCAATGTGCACACACATAATGCGGGATCTTAGGGAGATGTGAAAATTATTTAAGCATCCACGTTCCATGTGCTTCCTCAACACCTTGTCCATGAAATGTGTTGGGTTTTGCTGTGTGATTTCTATCCTGCCTTCTGGGTCTAGCCAACTCCTAAACAATAGTAATCAGGCTAATCTAAAAAAAACATTAAAAACATCCAATTAAAGTATCCAATTAAAAACCAGCAACCAAACTCCCCAAGCCAAGAAGAGAATGCCCAAAGCTGCTGGCTGAAGAGACACCAATTAACTAGCCCCTTGGAAGCAAGGCAGAATTATTTTGCCCTCTTCCG